>OX463844.1:15841782-16127445 GCA_949825065.1 Odontocerum albicorne
TGTTGGGAGAATGCAATTTTAGATTTCTTTAGTTGCTTTGTTTCTTTCATTCGTAGATGCCTCCACAGTTTGAAAGAACGGGATAAAAATATATTTGAATGTGAAACTATTTGTATGTAATTAATAAGACTGAATGTTTTTTCAAGTTGGGTGAATGTAATTTTAGATTTATTTGGTTACTTAGATTCTTTCATTCGTTCATACCCCATAGTTTAGAAGAAAGGAATAGAAAGCATATTTGAATACATAATTAATTGGAATAAATGGTCCTTTATTTTAGCATAACGCAATTTCAGATTTCTTTGGTAGCTTTAACTTCCTTCAGTCGTAGATGGTTCACAGTTTGGAAAAAAGGCAGCCATTGAACTGGACCATGATGACAAATATAAAGAATTTATCCTACCAAATCTGTAAGGATAGATTTTTCATATTTGTTTTTGCTAGACAAACCCCGTGGTTTAGTTGGTAAAACGCCTGTCTTCCAGCCTGGAAAATGAGGGTTCGATTCCCATTGGTAACCGATTAAAAAAAAGGCTTTCCAAACTAGTTTTTACTTGTTGGTTGGTAGAGATCGCCATATACCAATACACCTGATATTGGGGCTCTTAGTCGAGGATCCCCTCGTCAATTCAATTGGAAAGCCAAGGTGCGCCGTGGCGTTCAAACTCACTGGTCACACCACTGTACAAGATCCGATGGCACACCGGCATTTTTTTTCTCTTTTTGAAAGAATAGATATTACCGAAGTCATAGGTATCCTTATACCCCCAAATATCATTTGAGGGGAGTAGCATAGCGCGGATTCCGAACCGACGACCTTTCGCACGGAAGTTCAGTGCGTAATCGTGTGGCCATGCACCTCGCCGATAAGGTTGTATTGTGTTCAACGAAAGTTAAATACAATACAAACTAGAAAGGAAGGGATTTGAAAATAGTATTATGTACTTACTAAGTTAATGTTAGGCTTTGATGAGATGCATTCTGCATTTGGATAGAGAACTATTTTTGCATAATTAATTAACTTGGATTATTTTCATGATGGAATTATGCAAAATTGTTTGTTGCGGCTCCGCACCGCGATCTTCAAAAGAATTGTTTTATATTGCTAAGTAATCCATATCAAAGGGGAATGCCTGTTTAGCACGAACCTCTTTTTATAGCTCAATTCCTCAATTATTGCGGCGTTTGGCATCTCATACACAGCTTGTTAATTAGAGACGTTTATGACTACAAAGTACAATGATTAAAAACATTTTTTTAAATAACTGTTCATATTTAACGTTTCTAATTGGATATAAAACAACCTAGTTATGCGGGAGCTCTATTCATATGCAATTGATAGGTTATTTTAAAGGTATAGATAATTTATCTACTAGCATTGCATGTGCACTAAGAAAAAATGTTGAGTATCAACGCATGAAAGAAGGTGTTTTAAGTGAGAATAAGAAAGGAGCTTTAAGCTGGCGTATTGGATGGTGTAGAGAATGAATTACGAAGTCATAACTAAGCGAGGATAAACGTCAGAAGCAGAAGGTGAGCGTGGAAGAGGTAGGTCGAGGGAAACATCAATGGATCAAGTGGACCTAATTTGAAAGAAGCCAAAGTAAAAGCATGAACAATAGAATATTATGCATAACGAGCCGAATTAATGTGAAATAGACTTGGATAATAAGTATGTAGATCTGTTATCTCTGTCTACTTTGCAGGAGAAAACGGTGTAATGATATGTATGCGTGTGTATAGATAATTTATTACTATCATGCAAAAAAATGTTTTTCTTTGTATATCATATATCAAAGAACATTAAATCACGATTTACATATTACACATCATCATTTCGTGTCCCAAGCGGGGTAGGCAGATATAACCGATATCGAAACTTGTATATCTATCCAAACAACTTTTGCGTCTTTCACATGCATACGTTTCGTTTCCATTATTCATAATTCTTACTTTACCTTCTTCAAATCTGGTCAATTTGGCCCAGCCACGTTTTCCTTGGTCTAATTCTTCCACGCACATCTTGCATTTCTTATTTGTATACTCGCTTATTCATTCTTTGACAATTTATTCTCTTCACTTGTGCAAACCATCTTAAAGTTTCTGTCTATCTTACTTAAAATATCTATGCATTTATTTCTGATGTCTTTATTCCCCCTTTTTTCATACATTGACACTCCACAAATCTTCCTTAGTGCTCGCATCTGCACATAATTAATCTCAATTTTATCCTTTTTCTACCAAGTTCAAGTTACACTTTCATACATCAAGGGAGCACCAACACACTATTATGTATTATATTTTTGATACTGTGCAATAGCGCGGCTGTTATAATATTAAGTATATAATATTAAGTGCTCCATTTACCTAATTAAAATCACGTCTTGGTTCTTGATCCATCCAGTATTATTTCTTGATACATACAATATTATTTCTTGATACATACAGTATTATTTCTTGATACATACAGTATTATTTCTTGATACATACAGTATTATTTCTTGATACATACAGTATTATTTCTTGATACATACAGTATTATTTCTTGATATATACAGTATTATTTCTTGATACATACAGTATTATTTCTTGATACATACAGTATTATTTCGTGATACATACAGTATTATTTCTTGATGCATACAGTATTATTTCTTGATGCATACAGTATTATTTCTTGATACATACAGTATTATTTCTTGATACACACAGTATTATTTCTTGATATATACAGTATTATTTCTTGATACATGCAGTAATATTTCTTGATACACACAGTATTATTCGTAAAATAAAAAGTGTGACAGGTTAAACTGAAATTACTTAAACTACAGAAAAACGAGGCTTCTTAAAGACTGATAAAATTTATTTGATTTTTTCTAACTGTGTTACAAAGAAACAAATGTGTAATTTGTCAAAACTTTCCAAGCTCTAAATGCAATCGGAAAAGATTAATGTTATGATTTATGTAGTAAATTTGATACTCAAATCTATGAATGGGAAGTGTGCGCCAGATGGTGAAACGAAACCAAAAGTAGCGTTCGCCCCTTCAGTCGATATCAGTGAAAGGATTGAGGATAAGAAATGCGAAAACATACAAAGAAAAAAAAGGAGATATCCAGCACATGTTCTGAGCAGGAGAGTTGAATAAAAGTATTGTACAAATGTTTCCGCAATATGAAAGTATAGGTCGCGTGTCTGCTTTGCCAATACCTCATCCGTTGGCTTGGCCCGTGACAAGCTATCGGTGTTAAAAAAACGACTTTCAAAAAGGGTTGCTCACCTTTACAAAGATAAATAATCATCCCTTACCAACGAACTTTTCTGCATTGCATGGCATTCTTCCCGTTTCCCTTTCGTACGTGCGGATCATTATTTATCTATGACCAACTTTAAAAAAGATTTAAGTGGAACATATTTATTGTAGATAAAATCTTAATCTGATTCAAAATAAAGATAATAAGAGAATTTTTAAAATTTTGTTTAAATATTTTAAACTCAACTGAATGTGAATATTATACTACACCTAAAGCCGAATGTGTTACTATCACATATGAAGACCTACAAAGATTTCTAATATCGGATGATCTACAAAGGATTATTATTCGTCTTCCATTGATAAGTTTTCTGGGGTTTTCATACCAAATATGGTTTCCTAAACATATGTAGATGTAGAGAAGTACCTAATCTAATGACCGCATCTACCACCTTCCTAACCTTACACTCAACTTATATATATTTATTTTGTAATATTTTTAGTCTCAATAAAAGAATCCCGAGTTAGAGCGCCCTTAAGAAGAGTCTACTCTCTAAAAGGCGCTATATACTCGTATATTGCCATTTTTGTCGCTGTTTAAATATTTGTATACAACAAAAGTGTAATACAATATAATTCAAAACAAATGTGTGATAGATCTTTTTATATTTATATATACGTCCTTATAACATGATATATCAACCCGATTATTTGATTGTGATGTGAACATCATCTGGGTAGCATTAAAAATGAACTTGTCTAGGACTAAGAGTGTTTTTGGTTATAACATATACAAAAGAGGAACGTTTCATTGGATGTTTCATAGTTTGAAAATTTTAGATGGATTAGATATTTTTACTGGAGCATACAGGAGCAATCTTTGTTTACAGGCTCAGATATTCTAAATATTACTCTCATATAATGATCTCCCTTGAGGATTATGAAATTTCCATATTGCACACAAGAGTGGTGGAATCCCTGTAAACAATATATTTTTTCAATTGTGCAAATGTCATCGACACATAGTCAACTATAGTATAAGGTTTTAATTATCATGTATGTAGGTATTTACTATAGTTTAATGTAAAAAATGTACATGTCATTTTTAACATACCATTTTCAAATTCAAAATATTTTGAAAATAAACACATTGTCATAAATATTTTCTTATTAAGCAGATACATAAATTTGATATCGAATTTCTTGTTTACACTTTCGCTCAACTTAATTATAACTCGTTAAAATGTACTCGTAAAAATAATTTTAATGCTTTGTTAAAATGCGAATAATATTTTAATAGTGTTGCTATTACAGGTGAAATACATCATAATAACTTTATTCTTTATCATGTTTAATAAATCGGTAAAATCATCTCGCAGGTGTTGGTTACTAACTTAAAGTAAGCTATAAATCGTGGTTACCCCATATTATAACTTGCATCTGTTAATCCCGTGTATGTTTACGATATATTTTAAGATTGCCTTTGTCACGAGCTGCAATCGATGAAAGGGTTTCCGATGCCTTTTTTTATCGGATCAATTTGGAAAAATTGCTATGGAGAAAGGGTTGGATTCTCAGAGGAGGTGAGAACAATATATTAAGTATGGGCAGGAGCGGTAGTTTTAATGCACAATGCATAAATGAATATTTCAGGACTCGGGGATTGGTAACACGTGCGGGGACCATTATTATGTACATAATCGGAATTGAATACAAATAGACTATCAACGAGAATAATATTTGATTGATTTTCAATTGAGGGTTCATTTTCAACGAAATTGTTTTTGATTATATATGAAACGGTGGTTGATTTTCAAGCAAGAGAAAATCTATTCTAATTGTGTGTTTAATTTTTGAGTCTAGGAAAAATGTTAGATATAATTTAACTAACATAGCCTAATTGGCTCTCTATATGATCCGTTAAGATGCAAATCTCGCTCTGGAAGACGACGAGTGTCAACATCCGCTCTGATCTGCACATAATTTAATTCAAAATATTTCATTTGTCACTATGTTTCTGTTTAAACTTATTGTGGGTCGGATAATATTTAATACTTTTAAAAGCGTAAATCAGAAAATACACCACGTTACGTTTCATTTACATTTGAAATAGTTAATGATCATTTTCTTAAAACTGAAAAAATCTTCCAGAGCGTGTTTTGCATCTTGACGATTCATATATAAAAATAATTTTCAATTAAGTTACAACGCATTTAAGTATATTGATTGTCGTATAAAAAACTATAAGTTTTCTCCTTTCATAATATCAATAAGTAATCCTTAAAAATTAAAGAAACCTTTCCTTATATACACTCAAAAATAGGTTGAGGAAATAAATATAATTTTTATCTAAGTTTACTTATGTACAAAATAAGAAAATATAATGACAAAAAAATATGTAATATACTATTTCTTTATTCCATTGCAATAAAACCAAAAAGGTCAGTCTCCGTGGCCTAGTTGGTCGGACGCCTTTTTCCGACCCAGGGATTGAGGGTTCGATTTTTAAATTCTAGTTAGTGTCCAACAATAAAATAATATCAGTACAGTTTTTAATTTAGACCTCAATAGACTATTTCTGGTTTGTTGGAAGAGATCGCCATGTGGCAATAAACCCCCAAGTTGTGTTGTATACATCGGAAGTGTAATACAATAAAAAAGAATGCTGTTATGAGGGAATATTTTTTCGAATGTATAATTTGTTCAATATTAGTAATGTAGATCAGATATTCAACTCGACTGCATGACATGATAAACTACCCCAGCTGTCGCGTGATGAGTCCTGTAACCGATATCCTTGCAAAAAACAATGCAAAAAGTTCAGCACTCAACCCTGTAATCTGAGACAAAGCTAATAGGAGATGGGAATCGAGACTAGTCGTGACGGAGAATTTCCTTTTTGCCCTTATTATTGCAATAAAACATGAATATCGAGATAAATAATAAATAAAATAAACGATTGAAGCATTTACGCCTAAAATTATCAGGTAGTAATTTAATTGATATTTTTAATTATATTTTTCGGAGTATACTACATAGTAAATTATTAAAACTGAAATATTCCAGTCCATACCTCTCATTCGAAGTTGGGAGTTTGTCTAATTCGAAATCGTTATCAAGATGAGCCAAGACCTCTTGATGAGCCATATTTATTCTCATACATTTCTTTTTGTTCGTCCTATATGTTCTCAATGATGTTTCTTCTTTAATAATATAATTAAAACATATATTTTTCTTCCAGATTTTTTTATTTGTTCTACTAAATTTATGAAATGCTTTATGAAGTGTTTTAAAATAAGGTTTGAAATTTAGAAACAGGATATTTTATTAAGGTATTAAAATAGCTTTACATCTTTACTTTACATAATTAACTTTACATCTTTACATTATTTTAGATTAACTTTACATCTTAAATTTAACTATCTTGCATCCAAAATAGAGAAAAACAAGTTTGTTAAACGTAAGTTTGATTTCGATTAACCTTTAATAAAATGAAACGCATATCTATGCACCTAAGAAGCATTGTTATATAAGGAATTTGCTGAGATAATTTTGCGTGACTTATTTTACAATATTTAAAAACATAATATTCAATATATTTCAACTATTGAAAAACGTCGATAGTACGGTCCAAGGACACTTGTGATGGTTGATATAAAAGTATAACAACAACCCCTTTTCAAACAACCATAGGCATTTTTGTCCGCTTTGAAATTAAATAAAAAAATACTTTCAAAGCATAAAAATCTCGCCACATGTATCATAATGTATTGTGTTGTGAGTTGATTTAAAAAAAACGCGCTAAAAACATTTTGAAGCTTCATCCCTTTGATAAATATGTTAACGTGCACCTTTCATGGAATCCTTTAAAATCCGTTGGTAACGAATCCAATAGGGAAGTAAATTAGAATTGTAAACTTCCAGGGGCATTTGGATGACGTTAAAAAATGCTAAAAAACTTTATTCACGGCAGCGAAATATGCCTAAAAAAGAGCGAAACGGTTGAATAAAAAACTTGATGGTTAAAAAAGGATGCATTGCAAATAGCAGATTGCATTATGTTTCAAACCCTACAACCATAAATGAAAAGGTTAGCATAAAAAAACGTCGATTTCAATATAAACAAATCTGTCAAATAAAAGGTAGAAGAGAGGAAGTAACCGGAGAATAAATGATCTTTTATATAACGTGGGGTTATGTATTATACGATATATGTATACCTTCTCATTTTACATAAAAAAGGAATATGTAATATTACATATAAAAGGGGTGCAGATTCGTTTCTTTAGGGACCCCCTTTCTTTCCCGTCGAGTTTTTTACGCGGGCTTACGTGATTGGTGGAGACGACGCCCAATAGTTGAATAGCGGTTTAAAGGCGTCTTTATGTGCGTCGATTCTACCCTACTTTGCATTTGAGGCGACAACGGTTTTCCCGCTCCACACATGGACTGAATGTGTATGTGTCAGTTTCTGTGTATGCGACCTGGGGAGCCTTATCTGAAAACACCAATACACTCTGTATTCAACGTCCTGAAAATACATTTGTATGGAAAAAGGTGTTTTTAACGGATAAAACGTGTTGAAGAAAGAATGAAAGAGGTACAAGAATGAACAATAGTTCCAACATTTATGGAATCCGTTATTTTTTATGCCGTGACTAATAAAGAAATTGGCGTATTAGACGAGAGCTTTTTTTATAAAATATTTTAAATTTTACTAATTTTTCGAAAAATTAAATAAAGTTCAACTTTTTTATGAGAGTTAATGAACACTTTTATTACAACAATATCGTCATGCAAAGGCAAACTATTTAATCTCAGTGAAAGTATAGTAACTTTGCAGAAGACTTCTTAAGGTTTTCTATACACTTAAATAAACATTTTTTTAAACATTTGAGACATTAACAACTTCACTAGCTTCTTTTTCTTAATTATGTTAAGGTAGTATACTATTGACTATCATATATAAATAGTAACTCTTTTAAGTATGGTACAAACGCATTATTGGTTTTTCATTAGTCGAAAATTAATGTGGTTTTATGTAAAAACCATTAAGGTTTTTCCGGTAAATGTTAGGATTCGGACTTCTCAATCTGCAGTTAAAGCTAAGTTTTGCACCAACACTGATCGAGATCTTATAGATTTAATATTGTTTGTAGTAAATAAGAAACAGCATGGTAAAGATCAAGCTACTAAAACAAAGATATATTAAAAAATTATATTTTAAGGATACTTAAGTTCCCTATATGTTAGGTATATACAAACATTTAATGTGATATAAAAGGTTTAATGTATCTGAATGAAAACGTACTAAGTATTTGAGATTTGAGCTTTTTACGTTTTTTGTCTTAGTCATTGAATGTTAATGGAATTACCTACATAAACTGCTACCACGATTTTCAACTAGAATTTGTATTACAGTTTAAATATACGTTTTTCCTTAGGATTAAATATTCTCAAGCACGTTTGTGGGAAAAAATCTTGTTCGTTATCTTGTTTGTTCGCAACTCAATGTTTTAAGTATTTGAAAATAAGAAACGTGACGCTGCGGCATCGCACTACATTACTTACGAGTATGATATGTTAGGGTTGGGCTCTGGTATGTTTGGTATGGTGAGATCAACTGGGTCTCAGAGTATAAGTTGCTTTAATGAGGCGAATCAAGCAAAGAGCGGAATTTTTTATTGTATCTTATTACATTTTCAATATTTACAGTACAACTTGGCGGACTTATTGCGATATAGCAATCTGTTCCAACTTACCAGAAATATTTTAAAGAGGACTTAAGCGGGAACTAGACTGGAAACCCTTTTTTAAATCGGGTACCAACGGTAAACGAACAACCCCCAGGTTGAATGACAGGTTACCAGCTAGGCCACGGAGATCTGACGTTGTAGTGGCTGGCTCTATCGCGTAGAATATACTTTTATAAGGTCAACAAATTATAAGAACGTAGAAGCTTTAAAAGAGACTGTTACAAATAAGTTACCGTTTTTGTTGATAGATGCTTCACGTAATAAATGTGATAGAAACGCCCTTAAAGTGACTTCGGTCACTGAACGGCGCTATACATAATGTGAGCTATGTGAGCAGCTTCTTGCTTCCAAAAATGGAAATCTACACTAATAAAAGCAATGAACAATATTATAATCAATACATATAGATTTAAAGCGTTTATTTTTTCATATGACTGGATTGAAGATTATCACCCAATTTCAGATAAAAAATTAACAAAAAACCAACAACAAAACTAATAAAAGGTAATATTTTTATAATCTGTTTTGAATGCTAACACAATATTATAAACTATGGTTTCTCAAATGAGTTAGTTGAAAAATGAAATTTTATTTATTCTCATATATGAACAATTGATTCATCAAATGTTGAAAAATGTTTTGTTCAGAAAAAGGTACATTATCATTCTAAAAAAACTATTATGAAAATGGGGTTACCGTGTTACAGTGGAGGCATTTCGTGTAAAAATGCACATTTTGCTAAAAAAATGAAATATCTGTGAGAAAAATCTACACAGAAAGGATGTGATTTAGTAGAGACCGTTACGTAATCAAGCTCCCCTTCCGACCGACAGAACATGCCAATAACGATCCTCTTTTCAATTATTCCCGAATTCATCAAACAATAAATTTGTTCCGCGTCTTTATTTTCAAAGTGCATTCGGGATTCCTAAAAAATGCTAAAAAAATCTAGGCCAACATCCCTAAGTTCTGTTATTTTTGCGATTTTTTTTGTTATAAAAAAAACTTCTCACGACCTACAGTACAAAAGTGGGTCAAATTCAAATATTCAAAAGGGACACCTTTTATATTTTTTGGGTGATTTTAAAGATTTTTTTGCGATAAAAAATGAAGTTATTGTCTTACCCTCAACCTGTCGGCGAACGGTGTTACTGGGGTAGTGTTACATCCCCTTTTTGTTATTCACAAGGGATGCAGAATTTCCTTGCGCACCCCTCCCGATTTGCTGTGACCCATTATTTTTTGGGTAAAAAACATAAAAAAACGTAATGCACCAAACGGTTTTTCTCAAGATAGTATAATTTATACGACAATTTATATTTTTTAACAAAAAGTAACAGAAATTTCGGGATGTATAAGTATCATATGCACAAAAAACATGTTTTTTTGCAGGCGTTATCGGTATTTGATTTTTGCAATTTGCAGAACAAAGGGGTTTAATTTTTTGAACTTCAAATGTAGCTCATAAATAACTGTTTGTTAGACAAAGTAACCCTGTTTTTTATTGTTGAAGAAGCAAACATATTTTTATAGACTATATACTTTCCAAATATTTACGAGATTAACTGGATCCCTACGTAATAACGGTTTTTTTTTTAAAAAAACGTAAAATTTCCGTTAGAAAAATGTCAGCTCATCTATAGTAAAGAATGACACACCTGGAATATTCTAGAAATGTTTAACTCATGTTTTTTTAGTTAAACTAGAAATTTATCTCCAAGACAAACTTTTTGCTTTCAGTTTAAATCCGTGAAGGCATGTAGATAAAAAAATATTCTCAAGTGGAGAAATCAAGTTATAAAATTTGAACTGCTTATAAATAAATTTAATTTATTATTTCTGATTTTTTTTATAAGTTTTGTAGATAAACTTACCGGTACAAAAAAATCCAATTTAAGCGTTGATTAGGAATACCACTTTATTTATAAATGAGTTGAATAATTGGAAATAAGAAGAATTCAATTTCGAAAAAAAAAACAGATAAATAGAATTTTGGTTATCAGTTAGTCGATTGTTATAGACCTGTCAGCATATTTAGAAAGAAAAATGGATGAGTTCCTTCAAAAATGCCAATCATATTCTTTTGTAAATGCTTTGAAAGAATCACTTGAAATTTCCGCCAGATTGTTAATAAGGAGGTAGTCATACCGTTATATGATTATAATAATATTTGTGAATAGCAATTATTTGGGAATGAAAAGTTTCTATGGGGAACGTGGATTTCATTTATGAAAGAAAGACAAAAGGTTTTTTTCATTGGCTTGAATATTTTGAGAGAACACTTTTACAATCCATTTTGGTAGTCTTTAAAAATTACTTCGGGGTTTTTCTTAAACATCTACGAGTATATCGATTTAGCATCCCACATCATTATGATGTAATAATTTAGATACATGGCAAAATGTTTGAGGTAGCATCACACGTGCCAATACTGGTGAAGAATATAATTGGCACTCGGATTTTACATTAATACATATATACACACCATTTCCATGTAGGAGTAAGCAGTGAGAATATAGCACCAGACTTTTCTATCGCAATTTCACATATACCGTAAGACTACTTCAAATTTAATCCCTACTTCTGATTTTATTCTTACTTTTTGGCATCGTTATATTTTTATAATATATATGCAGCTTGTGATCAACATGTTTTTCTATCAAAAAGTGGTACACAAGTCATCTATTTCTTACTCATAAAATATTGAACACCTCTCAAAAAGTGAATGTTTGTATGGTGATTTTTTACATTTTTTCAATAACAATACAAGGAATATTAATTTTTTCGTATGGCACCCTTCAATTAATCCAAATTAGTGATTCAGACGTATTAAAGAGCATGGTTGGGAATCTACATTGTCTTCGATCCCATTATTCGAGCTTTCTGGCTTAGACACACTAGAGTAGGCATGGAACCCGTTGTTCGTAATCACACTTGTCAGCAATACTACCACTCGTGAAGAAACAACACTCGCACACGTCCAGCACGTACGATTATTGTTACAAGACAGACCTTTTAATCATGTTCAATTTCCGATCGGGCTGAAGTTAAGCATCTTACCAACTGGTCATAAATGAATCTGAACTTAAGTACATTTATGAAGTTTTTTTGTTTATTTATTTCTGTAAATATTTTTTTATAAATAAAGTGGAGGGAAATATTCATTCTAACAATTATCATGTAGGTATAATTAAACATACATGTATGTATTGATAAAACTATTTAACAATGCATTAAAATCAAATTTAAAAAAATCTATATTTTCTGCAGTGTACAAAACATAAAAAATGTATTTATTTAACTAATGTCTGACAATTTTTATTTTTTCGAATATGCTCACAAGTGGTTTTATGGCAAATTTTATAAAAAGGCTATTTTATTCTTAAACGTCTTAACCAAATCCATGTTTTGATAAAAAAACATGTTCCTCAACATTTCAATAAATCATACAGAAATAATAAATCACTGCATTGTGGCAGATAAATTGATTGAAGTCCAACAGAGTGCGTAAATGTGTACTTGGCTTTCGTATTGAAAGTGAGGGTAGCTTGAAGGGTAGGCAGAGAGAGCAGGAGGGCTAGAAGGCGAGATAGTGCGGGGCTCAACTGCTAAGTGGGGTCCGAGCCCTTTTGAATAAACCTAATAACTTTTTAAGTATTTCTTAGGATGAATAAAGGGCTCTCTCAGATAAGGGGTCATCTCTTTGTGAGGTACTCTACATTGAGGAAACCTTTTCGGATACCAATTTTATGATTAAATGTGACGTATTTATTTATTGAACATGTTTCACCAAGTTTACTTGACCAACTAGATTTTTCACAGCTAAAATTTTCTTCCAATCATCAAGTTAAAAAATTAACAACTTTTAAGTATATGTTTTCCCCCAGTATTTTGAAGCATATGGTGATAATATATGACATAATATGGAAAAAATAATTAGACATGAATGTTTACTTAAGGCTGTATTATTAAGTAAGATGAAGAAGAGCACTCTGAGATGGTTTGGGCATGTAGAACGAATGTATGAAAAAATACTAACAAATATAAAGTGCAAAGTTGAAGGTGTGGTAGATAAATACCAAGAAAATATGGTTAGATCTAATGAATGATAGTTTGAAAATGTAAAAACCAAAGAATTCGTAAGAGTTGTATAATAATGTGTATGAATGTAGAGGAGGCAAACAATGTATGTTGTCTCTGCCTACCTCGACATATAAACGGTGTGATTGTGTGGATGTATGTTTTTGCAAATAAATTAATACATTTTTTACACTTGAAGATGATCGATCAGCCAAAAATTGAAGGTTGTCAAATATTGTCAAAAATGGTTGGCAAATGTTGGTAAATGATAAATACCGATGAAAATATGACAAGAATCTAAATTAAGTATGTAGTATTTTAAATAAAAAAATAATAAATACGTTTAAGTAATTTAACGAATAAATTATTTGTAATTTTCTCTTAATTACATAAAATGTTATCGATAAAATAGTTTCAATAATAACTTTAATCCTTCCTTATAAAATAAATGTATTATTAACGAAAAATCACAAAAATATAATTATATCATTTAACATGTATTTATATAAGAACTTACACATGTGTATCTTATTATACACATCTACTATTTATGTATATTCTGTTGAAATAAAAATAACAATAAAGAAAAAGGCGGCAGATATACACATAAAAGACTATTGAAGTTTAAAAAATGTACCTACAAATTTTAATTTAAAGCAATTCCAATAAGTTACTTTAGTATTGTACTATAGAATATAATACACCAACTAGTGAAAAAAAATAATCGACGGTACTTTCTACTTGGTAAAGTGAACGATAAACAATTTTCTCACCACTAAATTTTCCATCAACCAGAAATGAAAACCCTATGCTTTTCTCGACCCACACAACTCTACCGGAAACTTGAAGAAGAAAATAGAGATAAAAAAAAAACGATATTCAACGCGTTAAAAAGCTAGAAAACGTTCTCCTTTCCTCCCACTCTCGATAGTCGTCAGTACATATTATTGGAGACCTTTCGGGACTTAAATTGAATTGGCCATTGGCCGTCCTCCGGGTGAATATGCACTCAAGCTGACGTGCCAGATTCAATTTGCTGGCTGCCAGGACGATTGAGTGGCTCGCCATGGAAAACCCGAGCCGATAAAACTTCCAAGGGAGAAGAAACCGATTTCAAAAACTCTGAACGTAAATTTTCCATTTCAACAGTCGTAATATTTTTATTCAATGCCGTTTATGTGAGTTTTTACGACTTTTACTTTGAACTAATACGAAATATACTTACAGATTTATATGAAGATGTTTGTGCCAAGATTTACTAAGGTTTTTGGAGAGAAATTTGTATGTGGATATATACACAAAGCAACTTAAGTGTTTTACAATGGTCATATATTCAGATATACTGGCATTATTGAAGATAAACATCAGGAAAAAATGGAAGTAATATTTGCACATGAAAATACAAGTATTGTAAATTTTTATCCTTAGTAAATTTTCATTCGATGTACTAATTATTTTTTTACATGGAATTGTACAAATTTTTTGTTTTGTAAAATATGTCACGGATCAACTTAACGTGTCCAAGATAAGCTGGTCGGTTGAAAGAAATTGATGTATATCAATAAGCCCGCCAAATTTACCATGCGCATAAAATAATAAATAAAGTACATGAACCATGTACGTAGAATAACACAGATCAATAAAATAATTATTAAATATTATGTGTTATCATTAGTCAATTTTAGATAAGTTAAAAGGTTCACTTTGGAAATTGCAAAGATTGATTCCAATTCTGGCGTTAAGTTTTATCAACTTATCTCAAATTAACAGAACTCGTATACAATATTCTCTTTCCGAATTTCTTTAATATTTAAGCGTTCTCGAAATAAATTGGAAACTTGCCATTAACTTAAACAATTTTAATGCTTACAAGAATTTGACTCAAGCATATAAGAAGATCATTTATGTAAATTTGCATGTATGTAAATTTGCGTGTATGTAAATTTGCATGTATTTATGAAACAAGTATATTTATCTGGAATCGATGGAGAGTCAGGAAGAGGTAGACTGAGAACAGTGAAAGGATATAGATAGAGAAGTTTTAACTGAGGGAAAGGTAAGAAGTATGAGAAACAGGTGGGCATATATGATTAGGTTTATGGATGTGGACGAGGCGAGAGTTTTGTGTATGGTTAAAATAACGTAAAGATCTATCTTCTCTTCCTACATCAAAAAGGACAAGTAATGATAGTATGTATATAAATTTGCATTATATGGAACAAACGATGACCTCCGTGACCTAGTTGGTAAGAAACCTTTCTTCCAACCCAGAGGTTGCGGGTTCAAATCCCATTGAATAACAGATTTTTTTTAAATAATTCCAGTTTGGTTTTCAATTAAGGTCGTTTTAAAAATCTTTCTAGTTGGTTGAAAGATATTGCTACATGGCAAAAGCTCACCAGGTTGTACTGTATAATAGAACGAAAGTGTAATACAATACAATACAACAAAGCATCAACAATAGCTAAAACTGTCGAGTTAGTAGATATAAAATATTGTATATGGGAACTGAGAGATACAAAAAAGACCTTACTTTTATAAATCTGCTAAGATTTATGATGTTTGCATGGCGATTAGTAGTTACATGCCTGTCTGGGACAAAAAATAATTATAGCTTTCACTTAAGTACTTCTGTGTTCACTCCAAGAGTGCTTCCTACAATAATTATCAGTGACCTTAGCGTGTAGAAAACAATGTCACATCATGCTGAAATCCACTGCTTGCATTCAAATTGTCGCAGAGAATATGAAAAGTTTTTTTTTATTTATTTTAATGTGTAGTGAGACAACAACGTAGTTTGCAAAAAATGGGAAAGTTTGTGTATTCGCTTTCGTAAAAAAATATTTCTAAAATAATGCTGCGTTTTTAAAACTATGTACTGAGGATATTTTCTAATTGCTTTCGATATTCTTTATCCTGGTTACAATATGTAGTCAAAAGGTTAAATGCTTCAGTTATTTTAAAAGAATAATCAACCTAGTTAAGAATACGACAGGAACTGTTGTTGTTTTAGTCACTTTCTGAAATAATCACATTTGGTAAGGCGCTTGACTTCCACCCGGAGATTATATAATATAATCAATCCTCAGTGAAATCCGAAAATGTGTCCCAGTCTGTTCCAAGAGTTCATCTGGTAACAATACTCGCACATGTGTTAAATTGTCAACACGTACGATGTTAAACTGCGAGTTTTGTGCCAGTGGTTCTTAGTCCGAAGGCTCGATTCATGGGATCATAGACAATGTTGTCTCCCGATAACGTTTTTCAATATCTTCACATGGTCAATTCGGATATGCCAAGGTGAACCAGAGGAATTAATAAATATGACAGTTACAGAAAATTAACGATTGAAACGATACTTGACAGATTTTCGAATGATAATTCATGGAGTAATTCCATAATACACAGAGATAAATTAAAAGTTTATTTACATATTAGTCGCTAAGCAAAATCTTAATTGAATAAAACATTTAATTTGAAACTAAACTAAAGCGTATATAGCTTGATAAGAATAGTTTAACTGCACAAAATAAATTAACGATATTTTTACAAAGATAGTTACTACAGCAGATGTTATGAGGATTGTTTTAATGCTATTCCAATGAAATGGTATCTATTTCACATTATTGTAATCAAATTAGCATAACCACCGCATACAAAAACACCGAAGAACGACTCGATCCAGCAGAATAGGTAGGCGAGCACCAAGCATAATATTGTGTAAGGCAAGGGGCTCTCACATGCCGCAAGACGAAACAGTTATGAGATATGCATACCAGCTACTGATATCAATGTCTGGTGAGCATATTATACTGCCTCTTCAATCATACTTTCAATATTTTTTTTTGTTTTAATCGTTTTGTTTGTGATTCAGCGTCAGGGATCATGAATTATATCAAACTGAGGAAAGTGGTATTGAGAATCCATTCTGCATTTCTTGTCTAAAACTTTTACAGTATATTTATTTTATGATAATTCTAGTATAATTTAATGAAGATAATTCTATGTGTACTGAAATGGAAATGTAAAAAGGCAAAGAAATCGCAGGTTTTGGATGAAAACTTGTATGGATACCTATAGAACATACGAAATATGTGTGTCGATATAGGAAAGTCTGTAGCTCGATGGCATGTAATACTTTTAATTACAATAGTAATACATGACATCCGTGGCTTAGTTCGTAAGATGCCGCCTGTCATTCAACCCTGGGATTGCGGATTCGATTTCCATTGGAATTAAAAAAAAACACTTAGGACCTCTATAACACATTCCTGGTTGGTTGAAAGAGATTTTTTCGTGGCAAATAATCCGCCTGATTATACTGTTTACAATGAATGTATAATTCAATAAAATGTCATAACTTTACAATGAATATTGAAATATTTTGCATGTACCTTTGCTTTATTATCTTTGACTATCACCATTTAATACTATGCCTTGTTGGCACTTAGATTTTTAGTATTTAATACTAAGATTCAGTTAAAATATATAATTTTATTGAAACCTAATGTTGAATACCTGATAAATTTAAAACACATTCACTAACGAATATTTTAAGTCATTTCGAAAATTTCAATTTGGGGAAATATAAGTATTGACTTAATTTTTTACGTATGGAAGTTATTCAACACTCCATAGAATCATACAGATTGTGGATTTGAATCCGAGCCCTTGAGCAGTTGCGCGTATTTCCTAGTCAAGTAAGCCACGGTGCCTAGTGTCTAGCGACTAGCACCGATTTCATTTTAATTAATTTGATAACACAACACAGCCGGCATGGAAGCGTGATTTTTTTAATTGCAATAAATTTATTTTGAATAATTATTAAAGAAGTGTACAGTGCCATTGCAATGGAGAGTACCTGTGTATATGCTAATTACTATGGGTAAAATCGCTGGTATTTGTATATCTCTATGTGTTAAAATATTAAGTAAACCAGTTGCGATAAACATCCGTTAATTATAACTCCATGTTATGCATTAAAGTTATAATAAAACGATTGACGGTACGTTGCTTAAAACTAAATTTATAAGTACAAAAAATGTGCTACTGTAAAAATAATATATATAAAAAAATATGTTTACTCTGTTTATATGAAAACTAGTAATAAATAACAATTCAAATGAAGGTATTATAATTTACGCATTTATTTATTTATTCGTCTGGTACTTTTTAAACCATTTAAACTCGTGATTTGGACATATATTATAGAATAATAAAAACATTATCTTCGGCTTCATTTATCGGGCTTAAAATCACTTGAGTAGACACATCATTCGCGGTTTGTCATCGCACGGGCCGGTTGTATTACTACCCCACACGTGAAGAGGTAACAACACTTGCATATATGTGTATATAGCGCTTGTGCGTATTGTTTTACGACGAACTCTTTTTTTGTGTACCCCTAGTGGAAATCAAGCGTTTCACTAACTAGGCCACAGAGGTTTATTTAGGGTCAACATAGAGACGACCTCCGTAGCCAAGTTGGTAACACGCCTGTCACCCAACCCAGAGGTTGCGAGTTTAAATTCCGCTGGAACCCAGATTTTTTAAATTAGGATTTTAGTCTTTGGCATTTTGGTTGATTGGAAGAGATTGTCACATGGAAACAAGTCTGCCAACATGTGTAATACAATACAATACAACAATACTTAAAAATACATTTGAATTGTCTTTATTTCTAATTCCTATTTTCCTTGAGATTTATATTTTATTTAAATTTTTATTACTATTCTCAGATATTGTTTTCATATACTACGTTAAAGACACTGTCATGGATACCAGTAATAATTATGAAACAAAATCCATTTGATAGGAAGAAATCGTTTTAAGGTAATAAATAAATATCCAAATGTATTTACACGAAAGTGTTAAATAAATAAAAAAATAAATTAGTGGAATTTATGATCAGTATAATTGGACTATCTTTTAGAGGATTAGCAAAATAATATTTAAATTATTTTAATTTTATAGTGTTTGGAAAATTTGTTTAAAAGGAGGATGTCAAGATTTTGATCTCATATTGAAGCCCCAACGAATGAATATACTCGTACATACAGCAATGAACATTAAACACTTATATTTCCTGCGAAGTTGACAGATGAGGCATTGTTAGATTCTTTCAAATATTTTATGGAGAAAATTAAATAGATGAAAAGAAAATTAATTATATAATCGTTGTTACGAAATAATTGAGCATATTAAACTAGCTACTTCAGATACAAATCACAGAAAGCTCTGTTTGGAGATTTAGTGATTATTTCGAGACACCGGTCTATGAGCAAATTTTTGCCTTTTTATTTAAGTTTTCCACTTTTTCTTAGATTGAACTATTATTTATTCGCTTTTTCAAAACGATTACCCCAAATTTGTATTGAAACACAGTGTTTTCTTTCAAAATTTTATTTTGTTAAGTTCGTAAAAATATTTTCTGCCAATCAAAACGAGCATACATTTTAAATCAAATAAAATTAAACGTAAACTTAGCATCTAAATAATAACAATAAAAAAAATCAATACAGACTTATCTAAAAAAGTACGAAAAATATCTTTAAGATCCAAAGGAGACAAGTAAAACGAGAAATTACTTTTTTTGCACCTGTACCTATTTCCGTATTAAGCGAGTTGCTCATTAGAACATTGCAATGTTCGTATGTCGGTATGACATAAAGCGTAATTAAAACAGTGAATATTACATAACATATTGCTGATTTAATAAAAAGGTTATATTAAAGTAATACACTTTAATTTGCATATTAAGTGATATATATATTTATTTATAATAACTAGAAGAAATTGTTTAGTATGCACTTTTTTGTGGAGGAATATTTTTTAGCGTAACATGAAGATGTGGAATTTGTGAAAATGTAGTATTTATTTAAATTCATTCAACGTAAATAATCGAATTACTTACGATTTTTTTTAATACTTTTAGATACATAAAGAGATGACATTTAAATAATTTCTACCAACATGTTAATTAACAGAAAGTTATAAAAAGTATATTTATTAAAAGTAAAAAAATATAAATAAAAGTTTCTGTTTTTCGTTTAATTACTCGGATAGTTGGATTATTATTAAATGTACAGTTTCAATAAAATAATTTTCTTTTATAATTGCTGTTTTATCCCTGTGGTATAACTCTTAAGAAAATTCATTTTGATTCTTATTTTTTATTTTATTTATTTAACACTTTTATTGCAATACAATCTGGTGGGCTTATTACCAGGCGGCAATCTATTCCAACCAACCAGACAAAAGTAAATGAAGCAAGTTACATGGTCGCATAAATCATTCAAATGACTATCCATCCCCACGAAATCCACCACATACGTGAGCACATGCTCACGAACCCCACAAAGATGGACAATCACCCGAAAATTATTTTTCATATAAAGTGAGATATCATCAATCAAAAGCAAAGGAATAGTGTTTCCACGAAATAATGTCCAATGCAAGTAAATTAATATCAATTGGGAGGGTTTGAATCAGGACTGCATTGCCTAGAAGTGACGAGCTGAAATTTGATTTTTACATCATAACTATTATATTTCAGACAGGCATTATGTATGGTATTAATGTTTATTTCAAATTTACTATTAGGCGTTTTTATAATCAGAAATATTTATTCCTAAGTTTAGTAGTAACCTAACTTTTATAACTGTTGACATTGTTAATTAAATAACCTAGGAATTACACACATATCATCAAACCGTGTTCCTTGCAGGGTAGGCAGAGAGAACAGGTCCAAACTTTTCAATCCAAGTACACAATATTCGCCTCCTATACATTCAAACATCTCGTCATGCAAAATCTTCATTTATTAAAATTTCTCCAATCCATAGTTTTCAAAATCTGCTCCTATTTTAAAATGACTTTTGTTACATTTTCCATTGACTCGCTTACATTTATATGTGTATTTAAATACAATTTTTTTATATACGTTTCAGAGTTTTGTCGAGATCCCTTGAAGTTACGAGTATATATTAATTCCTTCATGCTTTACAAATTATTGAGCTTTTAACAACATCTTGCATCCTTATAAGAAGTTGTAAAACAAGTATAAATAAATTCACACGATGAAGATGACAATAAGAAAGAAAACGTTGAATGCAGTTAATTCTTGTTCTTGCGATGCTTTATGCAACCAAACCAGTTGAGCCGAGTGCAAAAAATGTCACCAGTTCAAGTCGACAAATCGTGTTGATAGTTCGTGATTTGTACATCTGACTGGTACTCGTACTTGGGAAGCCTCGCTGTTACGCTTCCTGGAGGCTCGCTATCGGCCCTCGGCCCTACACCAATCTAATTGCATGGTAATGTTTGGTCAGTGCTTTCACGATGACTAAACTCATTACTCATTATCGCCTCTGCCAGTGGCGAATAAACGTTTCAGTATTTTTTTAAGTGGAAATATTTTTTAAACCGATGTCACTTTGTTGAGGCGCTTCTGGATATAATGTGAAGAGGCCACAACGACACGAAGGAAGACCGTACTGTTTCGTCAATCTTCACGAGAGCGATGCATAGAATTCGTGGGAAAAGCAATATATGATAGGACAAGGAATGAGGACATTATAAAATAATGCGGATTGAAAGATGGTGCACTTATTAAGATGGAGAAAATAAGAATTGACATTGTTCGACCACATAGAAAGAATGAATGATGACAGATTTACAAAAATCTATATATGTACATACGAGTATAGTAAAAAAGGTACGATAGTTAGAAAATATCTAGAATGAACGCACATATATACATACGATCACGACATTTTCTTGTTGGTGTAGGTAGAAAATAGAGAGCCAGACTTTCCTATCTCGAGACACATCCTTAGCTTCTACTACATCCATACACCTATTCATACAACTTCTGCGATTTCTTTGACTTTGTACGTTTCTTTATTTCAGAAAATCATTCCTTTAATCCAACCAGTTTCCTTGGTATTTTTCTCACACTTACATTTGCACTGTATATTTGTTTTGTTATTATTTATTAACTCATTCGTTCGTTCTACATGCCGAAACCATATGAACGTGCTCTTCATCTTTCTTAATATGTCAGCCTTAAGTTCACATTCATCCTAAATCCCTTCATTCCGTATAGTGTCATACATTGTTACCCCACATATTATTCAACATTTATTCGACTCCTGTCAGTCTTTTTCACGTCTACGCTCCACTCCTATACATCTTCTATATAATTTTGATATCCTAATATAATTTTGGTACCAAAATACTATTGTAAGCTATCACCTTAGCAGAATTAACGTGGAACTACTAAACAAATAAAATTAAGAAAGATGGATGAGTGAAAAGCCTTAGTAAAAGGAGATTATGCATAAGAAGATGTATGAACGCGGTAGAAGTGAAATATATGTGTCAGAATAGACTTAAATGGTACATGACGTGATGTGTTGATGATGATTTGTTAAATACAAAAGATAAAAGTATTAGTTAAAAAATGAAATGAAAATTTACTTTCGTCACTAACAAATAATATATTTCTGAATATACGCGTACTTATTCATATAAGGGGAGATAAATATTGTATATTTGTTTAAAAATATAATATAAAGATGAAATCGCAAAGGAAATAAATACGTAATGTGAATGCAAATTTCCGTGCCCCGATAAAATCGCAATGTTAATAAATCCACAATTGTTAAAAAGCAAACGGCTTCCTCGTTTATCTGTTAATGAAATCATGAATCATGACAACGATATTCGCATATTTGAGAAATAAACTGGAATTCGGACGAATTTGTCATCGCCAATTTGTTATGTCTAATAAGAGAAAAGATTAATTAATCCAGTTTAACTTCCTCTACTTAAAAATGTTTGCAATGCAAAATAATTTTTTTCTTAATATAATTTTATGGTAATTAAGAATTACATCAACTTTTAATGTAAATTCCTAAAAAAACTTGATTTATTAATATAACAGAAAGTTTAAATAGGTTCACGATTTTATAATTTATTTAAGAAAAATGTAATTAACTTCCATAACATATTTTACATTAAAAAAAAAAAAAAAAATCTTATTCGATAGTTGCAAAAAATAACTTCATTAATTGTACAAATATAAAAAAAACCACGCCTATTAATACTGCAAATACTCGTACAGTACCCGGCGGTAAGTAATACACATCGGGCTTAAGATAGAGACTGTCGGCCATAATCGGTAAACTTCGGCTTTGTAGAGCGTCGTCTCAGTCGCTTGACAACGACGAACAAATTGCGACGGAACACGTGTAGGAATGACAGAGACGATGCTCTACAAATCTGAAATTAGCCGATTATGGCCAACAATCTCTTTCTTAAGCCCGATGTGTATTACTGACCGCCGAGTACCGTAAGTATATCGATACAAAATAATATCGATACCGCCTCGGAATAGGCACCAAGAACACATCACCATATATTTATATCGCGGTACACATATTTCGCCTACTATACTATTTTAATACACTTTCTTATACAGCTCCAAAGATCTCTCTGATTTTTGTCATTACCTTTTTTAAATATAATATTAATTTGCCCCAATAATACCTTCCTTGGTTTTTCTCTACTACGCTTTTTCCTCATATTTCCACAATATATTGTTTTGTGAGTCTTTCTTCATTTATTCGTTCTACATGTCCTAACCATGTCAGAGTGCTCTTCTTCGTCCTACTTAATATATACCAGTCTTAAGTTCACTTTCAATCTTATGGATATATTTCTGTCATACACTGTCACCCCATGAATTTTTCATAGTGCACGTATTTTTACAACATTAATTCGACTCTTTATAGTATTTTTCCACATCCACGTTACATACTAAAATGCGGTTAATTTAATTGATTAAAACCATATCAAACACCTCTCATTATACAGCGGTGTTAAAACAAACATTATTTTGTTTGTTTTTTCTCTCACCCGTTTATGACAATTTATTTTTATATATTATAGAAGAATATAAGCAAAATATATCCATCCTACATATATTCAGATATATTAATGGAAACATAAGGAAGGCATTTGTCGTGGCTGACAGCATGCGGAGGTTAGCCAATACTTTATATGAGAAAACTGTCCGGATCTCGCCTTCATACACCGTAAACGTGGATATAATTTAGTAAGGATGACCTTTTTCAGTAGTGGTAGATTATGGGCCGATAATCATAATGACGAATATAAAAAAATCTTAATTGAACCACAAAACACATAATTTACCATGAGGTTTATTTTCTTGTAAAATACTTTCTAAAAAATGTATAATGCACGTATAAACTGGTCGTGGACCATACCCGTGTCGTGGTATGGTCTGCCTCTAAGTGTTATAGAAGTGGGTGACGTCTGCGGCTTTATGAATCATTTGAAGAAAATCACTTTTAGGTGGTTTCAAAATTTATGACTAACATACTCGTATATATAATACACATTCATTACACTACACCTAAAGCCAATTGTGTTACTATCACAAATCAGAAGATCTACAAAGGTTTCTTTATTGTTCGCTTTCCCTTGATAAGTTTTGTTAATTTTTTTTAACAAATATGTTTTTATAAACATATGCAGATGCGGGGAAGTACCTAATTTAATAACGGCAGCCAAACCTTCCTATGCTTACACTTAAATATATATTTATTTTGTGATACTTTTAATCTGTCAAGAATATTGGGTTTGAATTCTGAGTTAAAGCACCATTGAAGAGAGTTTGCTCTCTTAATGGCGTTATATACGGGTACATTATTTTTTTATTATTATAAGGAGTCGCGGTAAAGAAAATGCATGGTTTGACCTAGCAAATGAAATTTTGAAAGAAGGAAAGGTAATGCATAAAAAAAAACAGGAGTTGTATGAAAAAATGTATGGACGGGAAGGATGTGAACGAAATATGGCGTGAAAGGAAAGTTTGGCGCTATGTCTTCTCCACCCCCCCCAGCTGGGAAATGGCGTGATAATATGTACTATAGTATATGTATGCCCTTACAAGTCTTAAAAAGAAAGCTTAAAACACGTTTAAGGGTTCTATTTCTACAAACAAACCACCACGCCGTTTACCTGTCAGGGTAGACCGAGATAAAAAAGTAAGTCCGACTTTCCCATCGCAACCCACATATTTCGCCTGTTCTACATCCATACATCTTCTTATACAACTCCAACGATTTCTCTGTTTCTCGTATACAATAGGATAATGTCGTGATGAAATATATGTATTATATACTTTAAAATATTTATATAAATGTGGGAATCTCAGGTTATTTATTTCATATGAATTAAAAAAAAGTGTGGTGGATTGGCTTTTGTATGCTTATATCATACATTACATTGAAGAAACTTAAAAGGTCGCCCTCCTTATCTACGATAATCGTGGCAAGGGAAATTATTAATTATGTTTAATTAGCGATTTAAAAGGGGGCGCCAATTATATTAAAATTGAGCTGAGCGAGTTAATAGAGGGAGATAGCCATCGGTGTCGCCTGTCACACGGCCCCGGCTGAGGCGCAGCACTGTCACAAGATCGTTCTCACTCATTCTGCCTCCTGGCGAAATAGGACGACACTTTCAACAGTGGAGTTGCTTCATAACTCTTTGTAACACCAAGAAATAATTTGATAATTTCATATGTTTGACAATCCAAACTCTTGTCTCTAACCAGAAGGTTTCGGGCGTGATTCCCGGGGGTGATAAAAAATACACACCAAATTCTTTGTATCAAGCGAAGTTGCGAAAATTATGCACTTGTTTGAAAATGTTGACATATCGAATGACAATAGATACATTTGTATGTGTATGTTATAACAGTTTTTAGTTCACCCATTTAATTATTTTGTATTGTATAACACTTCCGTTGTATACGGTACAATTAAGTGAGCATATTAAAGGTAATTTCTACAAACCCGCCAAAACCATGTTAAAAGGTCCGTAGATGTAAAAAGGAGATCTTTTTCAAAGTCTTAATCAAAACGAGGGTCTGAGAAAACCACAGCTATAAGTGCATCGAACATAGTTATCAAAAATATTTTTTTTTATTTATAAAATATAAAACTATTTAAAAACTCAATCATCTTTGTATCATTTGTATGACCTTAATATATCCGGAGTGATGATACGCGCATGTTGAAGATCGTGGCCAAGGACAATATTGTCTTCAGTCTCAGTCATTGAGCTTTCGGCTTAAGGACCGCTGGAGTAGGCAAGTAACTTACAGGTCGTCACAACACATGTTCTAAATACTACCGCTTGTGAGTAAGCAAAAACACTCACACTCGTCTAGCGTGTGCCAGTATTATTACTAGACGAAATCTGGAACGGTACCGGTTTTAACCAGAACGGTACCGGTTTTTTGGGTCAAATCCGTAACTTCCAAGTGGAAGACGTCTTACCAACTACGCCATGAAGGTCATAAACCAAAATTAAAATAGTTCGATGAGGTGAAAGGTTCTCGGGAGTGAAGAGTTGTAGAAGAAATGTCACAAACACTCAAAATTGGCAATAGATCCTAAAAACAGACAAGATTTAACCTGGATTGAAACAGTGATGGTTGAAGAATGCAAAATTGATCGGTGATTCAAATTTTTTTCTCACATGAGATTGTGTGTTTTGTTGAACGAAATTGCAGAGTAGCGATAAGCCCGCCAAGTTGTACTGTTTACAAAGAAAGTGAGGTACAATTTATTGTTGCTGGTTTTATTAAACCTTCTACATGATTATCACGTCCCTGTTGAGGTACGTAGAGATAACAGATCTTTACTTCATCTTATTCACTTCTCGAGAGTGTGGATACTGACGGTACAAAACTAGGTATATATGGGTGTATACATACCATATATGGAAAAAAAGCTCATCAACATTTTACCTGCTGTGAGATAATTGGGAAAAATATCACGTTGCTCTGTTTGAACTTGATTGAAACATTTTTTTTTAAGATAAAATTAAGCCATGAAATACAAGTTGTCTAGAATAGGATATTTCTCGGATAGAAATAATAAGCTCAGATTCTCGTTGCTTACTTTATTGGTGACGATGCAGTGAGCGATCGTGTGTGTAAAATGTGGTTTATTTTTTTTGAATTGGTAATACGAAACTGACAGATAGTGTCGTGATAGGAAAGTCTATCCCTCTGCCTACCTTGTTAGGGGAAAAAGTCTGAAAGGCCAATTACCACTGATGATGATCAAATCAAGGCTTCGATCCAGAATAACCCACGTTCTACGACACGAGAGATTACTGAGATACTAAACATATTGAAAACGAGCATTTTGTTCCAATTTTGTGTTTGAATTTAACAACAAAATATGTTATTACGAGTACTTTCAGGATAACGAAATATATTAAACAGAGCTTACATTTGTGTATAAATCAAGATTGAAATATGGTTTTTCAACATTTCAAATATTTTTTTTGCTAATTTACAGCAATATTAGTACAGTATATACAAAGTACAATATATAAATCTAATTATATCTACATATTTATTTCTCTGATTGTTAAATTACTTGAGAAATTCCTAAATTTTTCTTCCAATTCTAAGTGAAGTTCCCAAAATTATGCACTTGTTTGAAAATATTGACGTATTGAATTACAATAGATACATTTATATGAGTATAACGGTTTTTAGTGTATCCATTCAATTCATCATTTTTTTTTGTATAACACTTCCGTTGTATACAATTTGGTGAGATTATTAGAGGCGATTTCTCCAAACCTGCCAAATACATATTAAAAGTTCTGTATATGAAAAATGAGATTTTTTTTCAAAATCTAAACCAAACGAGGGTCTGAGAAAAGAACTGCTATAAGTGAATCGAAAAAAGTTGTGAAAAGTAACATTTTTATTTATTAAATATTAAACTGTTTAAAAAAGCAAACGTCTTAGATTTACACTCATGTTACAATAGTTATATTCTCAACCATTGATATAACTTGACGGTACAATAAAACAAACGAGTGATATAAATATAATAAAATCAGCACGGAATGATCAAATACTTTTCCATGAATCCGCTTCATAAATTGTGATACAAAATGACAACAAAGTTAGCAAAGTTGAACGAACGAGTCAAACAATGATTTATATGACATAAATTAAAGGAAATATCAACTGGGTAAGTGTACGGTCAGCATGTACAATGTGTCTAAGATGAGTAAATCACGAAGAATGGAATCACCTGACTACGCACCTGACTAACCAAGGGTTCCTAAACTGTGGGCTGCGTAAAGATTCTGGAAGGTCAAAGAAAAATTTAATCAACTCATCTACTCACATTATGATTAGGAACCAAATAAGTTTCAATCAAGTGTGTTCTACATTTATTTTATTTTTATGACAAGGAAACAACTCAAGAATCTTCTTTTTTGACGCTATATCACAGTGAGCCAGGACGACCATGACAGAGACAGAAGGTCTGTCGTAAACATTGAAGAATCAAAGAAAAAAATGCTCCATCTATAGTTACAAAAGGATTATATTTACTTTGTGGAAATGTTTAAACCCACCTAACTTATCGAATTCAATTGTTGTATACTCTATTTTTAATTTGTTTAATCGTATATTTTAATTCATTCATATTTATTTTAAAATTTATGTTTAAAAGTGTATAAAATTGAGCTTCGGTTCAATCTGATTACACGTATTTATTCTAAAAAAAATACATCCCAAAATAAACTATTTTTTACTTTGTTAAATCTTCTCATTATGCTTCATTAGTTCTGAATGTAAATGACTTAAGAACCTTGAAGTAGAAACTAGTAAAGAGTCAAAACAATTTACTAGTGAGAAAGGGGTCACGGGAAAAAAGTTTAAGAACATTTCATGAAGCTACCGGTTTCTTAAGTCCACTTCCCGTCAAGGATATGTTATTTGCACTGACAGTGGCGTCAAGTTAGTGTGAATATATGTTAAATTCTGAGACAAAACTTTATCTAAATTTTAAATTTTATTTGATGTTGTTCTTTAAATGATTCATTGCCGTAGTTCTGACAAGTAATAGCTGCCTAACACACATTCTAAGAGCCTTTTTGGGAACATATGTGTTACAAAACCGTTCTGTAACAATGTATTTCTATATGATCTTGTTTTTTGGAAGGGGCTACATGTATGTTAGATTATATTTGAGAAATACGAGTGTAGCATTATTGGTATTCATGAATGAATATATTAACATAATCATAATTGGACTAACATATATGTGTATAAAAGGATCCGATCCAAATTTTAACTGTTCTGAGATCATTGAGGAAATACCCCCCCCCCGCTTTTAAAGACTTCTATGGAATAAAAAAATGTTTTTGAGCATGTGAAACGAATGGAAAAGAAAGACTAATAAAACATATATACTCGTATAATGCAAATTTGAGTGGAAGGTGTGAGAGAGGAACATTAAGGAAAGTTGAGTCAAGTGAATTATATTTAAGGGGGAGCGTAGAAAGTCATAGAAACTGTAAGACTTGTATGTATGTAGAAGAGGCAAATAATGTGTGTTGAGACTTATCCTCTCTTTCTACTCCATCAGGTAGATGGCGTGATTGTATTTATGTCTGTCTATGGAATAAATAAAAAACTAGACTTAAATGAAATACACATTCAATCGGATTCATGTTTTCGTACAAACATAATTGTGATATTTCAATGATCAGAAAATATGTTTTTTGACTGGATTTTTATATTGATTGATAAATTCAATTGTAAGAGAGATCTTCCCTGTATTTGATTGTCCTTGAAACGCCTCTGTATAAGCGCTTCTCTTCTGGGAATTTCACACAAGCTGGGAACTTGCCGTGACGATAATCATCTTCAGTGCAAGAATCCAGGTGTAGATATTGTCACACACAGTGCCACTGTTTTATGGAAGTCAGATGGAGCGGATTTAATGCGATAAATATTCATTACTCTCTTACTTAAAAATATTCCGATTGGGGGAAATTTATAACCTGTTAACTTCGAAGGGTAACCACGAATTGTGTTGAAACAGTTATTCAGCATTTTTTTCGAAAGTACAGTTATAAGGAAAATAATTTTAAAAAATTTACAAAAATGGATTTGAAATTATTATATATAACAAAAAATCAGAATTGAGAAAATGCAGTTTCTGTTACGCGAATTTATTTTCATATACATATCATCACTTAAGTAGGCAGTAAGGAGAGAACGCCAGATCTATTGCAACACAAATTCTTTGTTACAGCTTTTACATCCATATACATTTTCATGCAGCTCCTACGATATTTCTGGTTTTATTTTTTTTTTCTTTCAAATATCATTATATTGATTCAATTATACTTTCCTTGGACTTTTTCTACAAAGCTTTTCACTCACATTTTCAAAGTATATTTGTTTAGTTTTTAATGTGTATTTTTTTTAATCTCTTTGAACCAACCAGAAAAATGTTTAAGATGCCCTAATCTAAAACTAGACTGGATACCTTTTTTTTGTAAAAAAAATATGGGTTCCAACCAAGTTTGGAGAAAGGCGTTTTATCAATTAGACCATGGAGGTTTCCATTTTTTAAAGTAATTCTGTTGGGGTACAGAAAGATCGAGAAAAGTTTGGTTGAACAAATATTATTAATTTTTGAAAGAGGAAAAAAAGTACTAAAAAATCCCATAAGAGTTCTATGGATATAGAAAAGGCGCAGGAAATAAGTCGTGATAGGAAAGTCTATCACTCTGCCTACCATGTTAGGGGGAAAAGCATCATGGAATGTATGTAATTAAATAAACGTGTCAAACTATTGTCACAGAGACAAAAATGTATAAATGATAATTAAGTTTGTAAATATTCTTAGCACTAAATAATATGATATAAATGAAAAATTGTATAAAGCAGTTAAGATAGCAAACTTTCCTCAAGGATAGTCAAATACTAGCAAGAGTCGATTACATTAAGCTGCGTATATAAAAAGGCTTTAACTTATGAAATTTTTTTTTTGATCAACTGTTAGAAATGGACGTTTATTACAAACCTGTTGTTTTTATATTTTATTAGAAGTATTTAAAAAGCATGGATCAATCCTATATTAGTAAAAGTATCAAAACCGTTGAATATTTTTATGGTTAAATATTTTTTTTTGTTTCATACAAGCCCATACAAGTGGATTAGGGCTTTTAGTCTAATTACATGTTTATTATTATGTATTCGTATGCTATCGTTTAAGGAATCTGATTGATTTGGATATATTGAAAAACGTGGTTGGGAGACTAAATTGTACTCATCCCCACCGGGTCTTCAGGCTTAGAATCATACCTCTAAAGTAGGCGCGGAACTCACGATTTATCATCGTATACGTTGGCAATACTACACCCACGTGAAGAGTTAACAAAATTAGCACACGTCTAGGTTATTATAACAAAAAAAAATTTACCATACTGGGACCCTTTTTGTGGGTAACATTAGGAAACGAACCCGAAACCCCCGAATGGAAATCAAGCATCTTATCAACTAGACCACGGAGTTGATATTATAGCCATTTGCAAAAAGGATATAACTCAAAAGCACATTGATTTAGTTAATGTGTTTTTGGTTTCCATTAGTATTATAGTAAAAATATCGAATAAACATAGTTTAACATCTCTAAAAAATCAATACATAAAACGTGTACTTGCATTTCAACTTGAATTTCGTTTAAAAATCATTCCATATAATCTCATGCAAAGTGACACAAATTTTCCTTGATTATCTCAAAACAGGTAAATAAGGTTGGATCCTTTTTATATGCCGTTGTAAGTACATATGTTATTATTAAAAAATAGTATGATTAACAATAATATTATAACGAAATGGTGAACTTCTTTGAGAAGGCTTAACACCCTTTTTCGTAATGGTCCATACTCACAGGATTTGTGTGCATCCTAAAGGAGCTACGGTAATGACATATTACAGGAAACAGACGGGAAGTGCACTAGATTTGAATTTACGATAAGCCACATAAAGAATTCGAGTCATAATATTACTTACGTTTTAATATAATTTCTCGCTGGCGGATACAGAATTCAGCGTTCATCGCGTTTTCCTAAGGGTTATTTATTATCAAGCTTTTACATTTAATTAAAATATAACATTATTGATATAAAATAATATATGGACATCATCATCACGCTATGTACCTATTGGACTAAGCAAATATAATAGTCATATTATGAAAACTTGGCAGAAACGGCATATTTTACGTAAGCAACATATACGAGTATATAAGCTGATAAATCAGTCACCTAACAACGGACCCCCAAATGCACCTTGCTTATCCTCCTGATCACTAAGAAAGCGATGACTTTCGTGGCCTAGTTGGCGTAACGTGGTGTTCCAGCTCTGGGGTCGGAGGTTTGATTCTCGTAGAAACCCAGATTTTTCAAAAAGGGTTTCAGCCTTGTTTTCGTTTATGTAATCTTTAAGACCTTTTCGGTTGGTTGAGAGTGATTGTCACATGGCAACAAACCCGCAATGTTGTATTTTATACAACAAACGTGGGACGCAATAAAGGCTTTATACTTTTTCTTCTTTCGGAATTCGATTAAATAGACCTGCCAGGTTTTTCTAGGTCTTCCCAAACTTCTCAAATCTTCTATAATCCTCGTATAGACAATTTGTTGAAACGTTTCATTGTTGATTATTTCGTCGTGGTTTCTTTTCAATGCTCTATTCTTAATCTTAGGTATTGCATCTTCTATCATCCGCTTATTTCCTGTCTTAATAATTTATTCGGTCATATATTGTTTTTCTACACATTCTTCGCAATACTTTAATTTATTCTTCATTTATCTTATAAATACATATTCTACATCAGAAAAAAAACAGCCATTAATCAACAAATTATTTTTAAATTTTTCTTCACAATATTTTTCAGAAGTTACATAAATGCTATATTTTAATCATTTAATATGACATTCAATTCAATAATTTCTATCTTTCGACAACTTTTATTAAGAATTTTATCTAATAAAACATCAATAGTTACGTTTAGTTTCATTGCAAAAAATTTCTTTGCAAAACCGTTGAATTTCTTCGTTTTTTATTGTAAGAGTTGACAATATTCATCTCATTTTAAGTTAGAGTTGTCAAACTTAAAATTAAAAAAAATTAAATACATTTGAAAAAACATATATGAATGGAGTTATAAAGTTTTGAAAACAATTATGAATAAATTTTTAACTCTGAAGTCAAATTCGCCAATGATTCAAAAAATTTTTTTTTAGAGATATCAATGTTTGGAACTAAAATATCCAAATAAACTTTCTGAAAATGCACAGAGAACACTCGATAAAATCTCAAATAAATTCTATATTGACTGATCGAATACATTCAAAACGATCTTATCCTGAAACACTGATGTTTGGGAATAGTAAAAATAAATTATATATTTCAGGAAATCCTAATAGGCAAATGACTAATAAGTGATGGTTTTGATGAGTAAAATTTATGACAGAAAACACTTATTAAATTTAAAAAATCCTTATAAATGAGCAAAAAACATGAAAAAAAAACTTTTATAACTATTCTTTTTAATACCTTTCAACACAAACATACTTCAAAAATTTATGTAAGACAGCTATTAAACGACAATAAAACAAGATATTGAAAAAAGTAAAATAAATCAGCCCTGAAGTGAATCTGCATGGGATCGAACCCGGAACACCTGGGTGCTTAGCAACCATACTAACTACTAGACTAAGGCGTCGACCAAGACGAAATAAATATTCGGTCAATACATGGAAAACGAAGATTTGATGGTTTCGAAACATTCATATTTCCTTTCTGACCACTAATTAACCAATTTAAAAGTGAAATATGAAGAAAAAAATCACTTTTTTATAGACAGGTGGTGCAGTGGAAATGCATCAAAAGTGTTTTAATATGAAATTTATCTCTTTAGCGTATCCTCATTAGGCTCATTTAAAATTATTTTAAACACTTTATTAAGAAAACCGAAAAGTTACGGTTGAAAGGTTTTTATTATTTACGAGTTAATACGGTTTATGATCGTAATTTAAAGTTTTTCTTTAATATTTAGTTTATAAAGAGGCGAAAATAAAGCAGAATTACTTTGATATAACAAAATTTATAGAAAATGTTCCAGTCAATTGAACATTTAATTATCAAACCCCCCTATATGGTGGTATTTAATTATATGGTCTACCGAATTTGATGTTTTTTTGCAGAAAAGCTTATATTATTTTCAAAACAATCCAGATATGTACGTCGAAATTTGGATATGAAAATACTGAAAAGAGTCGAAGAAAGACGTGCGTTATGAAAAAAATATCTAGTGATAGTGTACAACAGAATACAGACTGAAGTGATCAAGGATGGATGCGCATGGATGGGTGGTTTGATGGTTTAAGTAGAATAGAATGAAGAATAGTACTCTGAGGTGGTATAAGTATAGTGATAGTGTACAACAGAATACAGACTGAAGTGATCAAGGATGGATGCGCATGGATGGGTGGTTTGATGGTTTAAGTAGAATAGAATGAAGAATAGTACTCTGAGGTGGTATAAGTATAGTGATAGTGTACAACAGAATACAGACTGAAGTGATCAAGGATGGATGCGCATGGATGGGTGGTTTGATGGTTTAAGTAGAATAGAATGAAGAATAGTACTCTGAGGTGGTATAAGTATAGTGATAGTGTACAACAGAATACAGACTGAAGTGATCAAGGATGGATGCGCATGGATGGGTGGTTTGATGGTTTAAGTAGAATAGAATGAAGAATAGTACTCTGAGGTGGTATAAGTAATTTATGTAGAAATACTGACAAAATAAATATGTGCTCTGAAGGTACAGGACACAACGGGCCATATTGCTATTTTTAGGAGAGGAAAAGTAAAAGTATTATAGAGATTTTTTCGGTTTATTTTGACAGCGAAAGACATTTTACACCATTTTTCTTTTATATTTTCCAAAAAAGTGTACAAACATTGCAATATTATTGAAAACATTACAATGCTATTGAAAACATTACAATACTATTAAAATATTACAATACTATTGAAAACATTACAATACTATTATAAACATTGCAATACTAATGAAATAAATACCAAATCACGTTTAAATAGTTAATTTCAATAAAAATGCCCATGATTTCATAAACTTTCAATAAGATTTTGGTACAAACAACACTTAACAAGTCAATGTACTTGAGTAAGAATTATAAAAATCTCATTAATTTTTAAGCCACGAGGACAGTTTAGAAGCGCTGAGATGAAACTAATACCCGTAGTTTCCTGATATAAATTCATCATTTACATAATTAATTAAACGGACTAACATTTATGGATACTCAGTAATGGCCGAGCAACTATAATGTAACTAACTATTAATGAGATGAACATGATTTGGAAATTTTTCTTTCTTGAACTTATTACGCCTGTTTGGGATTAAAATTTGTTTAGTAAAACACTGTTTATTCCAATTAACATAACGGTATGGTATAACCCTACCGGTTTCCAAGTTTTCACCTCATCAACAGGGGAGCATGAACAATACTCCTATTTGTTATATTTAAATCGTCAAATTGTCGTCATTCCTGTCTTCTTTTTATCTTACATTTTATAATTTTAGTTTCTTTGTGTAAAGCTCTGTGTTGTCCGAAAAGTTATTTAGAATTTCTTGGATAGATGTCGTTTAGTTGAAGAACTTTTTCGGTAATTGTTAACTAATTGCTTGAGCGAAGGTTTTGACGTCATATTGAAGACATAAAAAAATATGTTTTTTCGATGCTTGATGCTTTTTTACTACCACAAATAGAAAACTGAAAAATACTACCACAAAAGGAAAACTGAAAAATACTACCACAAATGGAAAACCAAAAAACAAACAAAAAAAAGATGTGCAGTGTATGGCGACGACAATTGTTTTTCAAAATTAAATTTAACCAAAATACATGTTGTCCGGAAAGTAGTGTCATATATCTTGGATATAAGTCATTATCTCAGATTTTCGTTGCTTACTTTAATGGTGATTGATCTGACCGATCGTGTGTGTCAAATATGGTTTAAAAATATCCGAAATGATAATACGAGATTCGAAGATCGTGTCCGCTCTGGAAGACCGACTACTACTGATGACGACCAAATCATGTCTTTTTGGTCGAGAATAATAAGCATTCTACATCACGAGAGATTGCTGAGAAAATGAAAATATCGGAAAACACCGTCCACGGGCATTCAGTGCCATTGTGCGTTTGATTTTTGACCTATGGTAAAATATGAAATTACTTTCTGGACAACCATATATCGCATATTGAAAAATAAAAAAGGAGACCTAATTAGTATGTATTTAAAAGAGAAAAAAATCATTTGAATCACTTTATTAAATTAATGTAGGTAGGTATTTCATTCAAATAATAATACGTTGGCGTACGGGTATCAAACGGCCCGTAATAAATAATGGTCATTGTAAGTATTGTCAGAGGATCTAATATCAAATACCATATAAGACTAGCAACATCATTCATTTTTAGAGGTATCATTTTAATAGGAGATTAACCTGATGGTTATCAGATGAGATAAAATGTCGACGATAGAATAAATGAAAAGTAAATTGACGGCCATTGTCCGTCGAAAGCTATACGTTTTAAATGGCGGTATACTACAAAGGAGAAACATTTAAATCATTTAATTGTTCAATCAAATATTAAGAAATAATTGTTACTTAATGCATACATTATGTGGATAAGTGGCATCACTTTTAAATATACTCGTATGTGCTCTGTACATGTATGAATTGTAAGAAATATCACGTAAGTCTCCTTTTAAAGTTATATTCTTTGATAGAACTGAATTGAGTGATGGCATTTCGATTGTATGCTGTTTAAATTATAAGTATTGATTCTTTTTTAATTATTCTTCTTCTTCCTAGTGTCATGTCAGGTCCCCCCAACGTTGACTATCACCTGAGAGTAAGCATCTTTGTCCCCGGCAGCCCGAAAAAGATCCCCGTCGCCCCTAATTAAATTATGATAAAAATTATTAAACTTATCGTATTTCCGGCGATTGACTAGTGTTTTCCGACGAAACTACAAACATTTCAAATATGGCAATATCCGAAGTGGTTCACTGTCATTGTCAGGACTTCGTGTTGACCATGAGGATTTCGTGTTGACCAGTAGCTTTCAAACAAAATTGTGAAATCTAACATTTTGCGTGACTCCAAATAATTATGGGATCGTATGAAAACTACGTGTATTACTCCAAATCATAATTCTAAAGATTACCTGAAAATTCAATTTCAACGCACATGACTTTTAAACTTTTGTGTTCATCTTTGCTAACTGGTACATATTGTTTCAGTGTTGTGAGTTTTAGTTTAAATAACTTTGGTTGTAATTAAAAAGTGCCAGAAGTTGTTGCTAACATATAATTAATTTGCTATACCAACAAATCATTCTCCGAATTTAAATCAATTTAATGAAACTAAAATAATTAGTAGTAAGCTTGAACTTGGTTTGAAATTTATCGATTTTTAAATAAGGCTCTTCACATGACCATAAAGGTTTATTACTACCATAATATGCATAAACATGCCGAGATAACCTTAGTTTTCTTAATCTACACCAAATCTTGTCCTAATTACAATGTTAAATACTTTAATGTCTATGATAATGAATGCGTTTTGAATTTATAGACACTAAATTATAGGATAATTATTATTTAAATAAACAATTTTCATTGTATTTTTTCATAAACACATTTTCATTTACTTTAAATTTTTATGGCCAATTGTTCAAAGTTAAATACATCTTTTATGGTTCTTCTTCATAAGTAGTCATTTTTTCACATTATAACGCAAAACCGACAGTTTAATCTGCCCGTTATATCAAACATGTGAAACATCTCAGGTGCATATATTATATTAAAAAGGTCCCATTATAATTATACTACTAAAATAGTCAACATTTAAAGTTAAACCGTAGTTAATGGAAACTAAGTTTAAAAATAACGGTACACTTTTTTAACCACAAAACAGAGGATAATTGGATTTATAAGTTCAAATTCTTCTTTAGGCTCCATAACATTCAATGTCAACCGCACTATAGTCTTATGTGTCTCTCGAACCTGACACTTTGTCGTGATGAATTATTTTTTGTTCAAAATATTTAAAAAATTCAACTGAAATTGTTTGATTCAGATTAATATTTCTTAATTAACTCTTTCATTGCAAGTAGATTCAAATTAACCCGCACCACCGCTTTAAATATATTTATAAAAAAACGGTTTAAGAACTTTGAATACATAGACTTAAGATAAATCAATACTATTAATTATTTATTCAATAAAATAAAAACAATTAAAACCAGTTTGCCTCATTTGATTCTCATTTTGGGAGCATTTGGAATTTTTTTTGTTCAAACGTTTCTTTGTTATTTTCGTAGCGAAAAAAAGTTTACTGTTATTACCGGATTTCCAGTAAATTTAATAGTTCGAATACATTTCAAAATAAGATCAATACTTATACGTAAGATTTTTTTCAAAGGCAGTACAGTCGTGAAACGGAACGAATGAAGAAAAAACGCAAAATGATCGAATTTGGTTTATGTATTAGCAGGGACGGATTATTTCACATTTTCATTTGAATATTTTTATTCCATCTTTTTTTTTTGATAATATACGAGTAATTTAGGGGTTTCAAATCGCTGCTTTGGAATAATAAAGGTGAATATGTAAAATATTAAAAAGTTATTAAAAAATATATTTATTTATGCTCTCTAAAACTCAGTTTGTCTTCTACGGGTTTCGGACTTGATTCCCGATGATAATCAAACATAAGTCTCTCAGAACACCTAAAACTATTTTGGATGGTTAGGAAATTGCATCGAATTATATTTTATACAATTTCAGTAGTAGACGATATTATTAAATTGTATGCAGACACTTTCTGAAAAGTTTTATTTTTCTGCATCGTGATCCAATGCCGAGGAATGTGACCCAGACTGAAACTGATGTATGTTGTACGTATTATTCTCTAGTGCATCCCGAATTCCGTTGTCTGCAGAACCTGTGATAAGGGCAGATCCAATGCCGAGGAATGTGACCCAGACTGAAACTGATGTATGTTGTACGTATTATTCTCTAGTGCATCCCGAATTCCGTTGTCTGCAGAACCTGTGATAAGGGCAGATCCAATGCCGAGGAATGTGACCCAGACTGAAACTGATGTATGTTGTACGTATTATTCTCTAGTGCATCCCGAATTCCGTTGTCTGCAGAACCTGTGATAAGGGCAGATCCAATGCCGAGGAATGTGACCCAGACTGAAACTGATGTATGTTGTACGTATTATTCTCTAGTGCATCCCGAATTCCGTTGTCTGCAGAACCTGTGATAAGGGCAGATCCAATGCCGAGGAATGTGACCCAGACTGAAACTGATGTATGTTGTACGTATTATTCTCTAGTGCATCCCGAATTCCGTTGTCTGCAGAACCTGTGATAAGGGCAGACCCGTAACACTTTTCACCTAGTCGCTCAATCACATAGATGATCTACCTATGCTCTCTAGTCAAGCAGATCGTACCATTTTCTTCATTCGTGGCGTATGGTCTTAAGTTAATAGTATCGCTATCGTTTTTTTAATATTCGGTGTGACACCAAGAAATAATTCCGTCGCCAAATTCGTAAGTTCCAGTTTTACAGGCTCGGGGAGTATGGTCTTAAGTTAATAGTATCGCTATCGTTTTTTAATATTCGGTGTGACACCAAGAAATAATTCCGTCATTCCAAATTCGTAAGTTCCAGTTTTACAAGCTCGGGGCTGCTGGTTTTATTTAAAAAAGGGTTTAAGGGTTTCTGATAACTTAGGACTTATTTAACATCTCTCTGGTTGGTCCAAAGAGATTACCTCATGGGAATAAACTCCCCAGGTAATACTGTATGCAGCGACAGCATAATGTAATGCAAAGAAGAGCTACTAGATGTTTCATTAATTTATGTAAATTCCACTTTTTTTACGAGTGTAAGGAAATCCAATTCGTTCGTGGTGACAGTGTAGAGAAAAATATGATATTAAATAAATATTTAATTAATCAATTTTTTTACGAATGTTAAAACATCAATTAATATCAATATCTTAAATAGTTTTGCTGGGTAAACAGTGATTTTTTATTGAAAATTTTATTTTATCCTTGATATATTATATTTGTTTGCTATGTTTAAATTCCGATCCGTAACTGCGTAAATCTTTTTATTTCGCGATTTATCGATATTTTCCGCACGAATAAACAGTTTTCGTGAGCGATTTCATCTATTTTTTTAAATATAATATAGTTTATTTTTGATTAAACATGTAGATTTAATTAAATTCAGAGTACATTTTATTTTTCTGCATAAAGAATAAATTGAAAAAAATAAAAACAATTATTAAGCGCTTCTTATTTGATACATTGATTATTTTTTTCCATTCTTTTAACTGTTCGCTAAATATTAGATCAAATATTTGAACTTATGAAAACAGGGCACGGACAAGATAAAAATTAAACAAAACGTTTATCAAAGTAATGTTTACATGTGTCGTGGAAACTGGATATTTTTTGAGGATATATTCCTTACCAATTGCCTTGCTTCTCTACTTGCTCAATGTATTGTAAACAAGGACTTGCAGCTCATTATTAATGAGCAAAGAAAAAGAGAAATAAAGTTGAGTTTAACTAATAATAAGTTGAATTGATTTTAAAACGTCAGTTGATAATTATGAACTTTTGTTTTATTTCGGACAACTCATATTTTATTATTAAAGCGTAACTTCAGGTTTTTGTTAATTTAAAAAATGTGTTTTTTTAATATCAGATAGTAAAAAAACACATTAGCCTAACTTGTAAGGTACTTGTTTTTCACCTCAGCGGTTTCGAGTTCGATTCTCATCGGTATCAAGATTAAAAAAAAAAGAGATTCAGTCTGGTTTTCACTTTCAGCTTATTTAATAGCTTTCTGGTTGATTGGAAGAGATTGGCATACGTCAGTCAACCCACTAGGTTATGCGTTATACAACAAACGTGTAATACAATACAATAATACAATATGTGTAAAACGTAGTATAACAACATATTTGTCTCTTTTTTTTAATATCTTAGGCAGGCTTTTTAACAAATTTATGGTTGTAAAGATTTTTTTTTCAATTAAAGTCCTTAGATTGTATTCTTCATCATCACCACGTGTTCAATGGCGAGCGTCGTTGTTCTCTGATATGTCTCGAACACAGTGCACTACCTGTCTCCATCCCTCCCGGTCTGGGGTCATTGGTGAATGTGGCTTTTAAAGAGGATCCTGTTAATTACTTTATTTGGTCCGTCTACATTATAGGAGTCGATCATCTGGTTCATTTTCCTTCAACTGCACCCGTAAATACCATACTTTCGTTGTCCTTTCTGGCAACATGGTCAAAGTATGTTACGATCTTTTCCCATAATGTCGTCGAAAGTATATCAACAATCGCAAATTGTTGATTGAAAGAGGTTTTGGTGGGCCTTTTAGAGTATGTTATAAAAAAAATCTTTTCAAAACATGTTTTAATTTTAGTCTTTATATTCCTTACAATTTAACGAATAATGATCTAACAACACTCTGCATCATCCGAATAATGTAAATTCATTGCATTTATTTTATTTCTTAGTCAGGGTCAGTCATCGCATTTATGTGTGAATTTTTGAAAAAAAAGACATTCCACAACCAAAGGCAAGTTACCTAATTTATGGTCAAATTATCGTGGACATAAACAAAACTCGCCCATTATTAATAATAATTTGTCTAATTGGCGTCCGTGGGGTCTAAACGGACATTAGGGGGCGAGGGATGAAGCCGACCTAACCGTAAAAGGCCGACCCCGAGGCGCCGGATGTGGGTTACCCTCCTATAAATTAATATCATGTATTCAAAAATGTTCTACATCATTAATGTTTCTTGGCAATTTTACCCTTATAATCGCAAGAGTTTTTTTAATTTTTGCGAAAAATGCCTGCAAGCTGGATTTAATTTGAATTTGTGTTCCAAAGGTATTCAAGCGATTCAAATTAAAACGTTTTGTTTTGTGAAATACACATATGATCATGTACATTTTTTCGTTTAAATAATATATAAATAAAATGGTGTTGGAAAGTTTTTGGGAATAAACAGATAAGTAAAATAAAAATGAAGACGACCTCTGTGGTCTAGTTGGTAAGGTAACCTGTCAACCGACCCGGGGGTGGGCTCGATTCCCGTTGGAATCTAGTTTTTTTTAATAATTTTAGTCTGGTTTTCACTAAATTTGATATCTTTCTGGTTGGTTGGAACAGATCGCCACATAACAATAAGCTCGCAAGGTTGTTCTGTATACAACGAAAATGTAATAAATTACCATTTTGAAGCTTTTTGGGTATAAATCTATTATTTATTATACAGTTGAATATGGCATAAAACGTGGACACAAACAGAAAAGTGACAGTAATAATATTTGAGCGTAATATAATCGATAATTTTAATATAACAAAACCTTATTTATTTTAAAATACCACCACCGAAAAATTAATATAAATATATAAATGAAAAATTTAATCCCCAAGTAACGACATACACTCTCCTCATATTTGAACTGTGTGGCCTAGATGGTAAGAAGTCTAACAATCAGTTAACAAAGTGTGAAAATTAATCAAGTGTGAACATAAATCAAATGTGAACAATAATAATAATAAGTGTGAACAAATGAAGTAGTAGTATCATCATGTTCATGACATTCAAATTGAACTCAACAACAATTTTCATAATCAGAAGGCAGGGCATGATGAAATTTGGACTTTACAATAGTGTGAACGTCTTTATTTAAACTACAAGAGCGTCGTAAAAAACGCATAAAATAATTATTTCTCATTCGAGTTACATCAAAACTAATAAAGCTTTGCATGAAATAATTTGATAAATATCTGATAACTTAATAAGGTCCTCTTACTCGATATAATTTATTTTGATATAAATGTCAAAATGAACACTTAAAATAAGCGAGTGCAGACGACCTGATTTACATTTATGAATTAATTAGTGAATAACAATCGGAAACCAGCAGCATTCTCTGATGAAGAAGCTCACAATTCTTTTGTTCCTGTGGTTTTATTGTTATATGACACGCGCGGTTCGGATACGAGCTTGAATACTCAATTTTACGACAAGGCCTTACAATGTTCTTGTTTCTTCTGAATTTCGTACTCAAAGAATGCCATTTAATAGTTTTTTGAATAGATTTGAAGTTTCGTTGTGATTTTTATGATTCCTAAATATTTATTTTATGGAAATATACAATTTAAATAAGACAGAAGGTATTACGAATATAATAAAAAAAGTACTGTTTTTTTATCTAGATGGCTTTTGTTCAGAGTTAATTACAGAAATATAGTTATTACTGTCTCATTTATATTAATCAATTAGGTATTAAAAAATGTTACTAAGTAAAATATTTACAGCCTTGGAAAAAGAAAAGTTTTTTTTAAATGTTTAATTTGAAGATCAAGAGTGCACTCAGTACTTTTTTGCCAATAAATTAATCGCAACTTTTTCTAAAATGAGCACCAAAGTTGTAGACTAGTGTCAACCTTGATATATAGAAGTTAAGCTTGGGCATTGAAAGAAAGTGGTAAGAACATAATATTTTGTATAACAATGTTTGATAGAGTAAGAAATGATCAGATAAAGGATAATTGTTTGTAGGAGATGGATATTATAAGTAGAATAAAGAAGGGAATTTTGAGATAGTTTGGCCACATTGAGAGATTGAGTTGTGAGTTGTGACGGATATCCGAACAAATAAATATATTTGAAATTAACGGAAAACAAAAAAAGAGCTAGACCGAGGAATAAGCGGAAAGAGATAGTTGGAGAAATTTTAACAAAGGAAAAGGTAAGAAGTTTGAATAATAGGGCGTATGTATGACGAAATGTATGGATGTGGACGAGGCGACAGACAGATGTGTGCATGGGCAGAAAGGCGTTGGTCTGTCCTCTCTGCCTACCACAAAAGGGACATGGCGTGATGATATGTATTTTAGTATGTTTAATTTAAATATGAGTAGAAAATATTTATTAATGAATAATCATTTATAATATAATCAAAAATATAAAAAAAGAAAAGCTGAGATATATATTAACTCTACATTTTGCATAACGTATATCGACATTATATTTTCCATTTGATTTTTTTTTATTACTGATTTATAAAAATCTTTTCTTTAGAATTTCACATTGCACACTTGCAAATAATTGACGTCAATTTCGCAGATTGTTTTTCACTCTCCCATACTAAGATTAATTTGTTGGGATGGTAATTAAAACCAAATAATTATTGTTTACAGCAAAAATCCTCTCATCAATCAAACTATCGAGAATATATTTTCAAGTTACTAAATTCATGAGATCGCTTAAAATAATGACTGCCTGGGAAACACGTTAATGTTTTTAATGCCTATAGGTAGTTTTTCATAGGCATGTGTGAACAGATATTATGTAGTAATCTCTTAATGACGTTGTTTGTTCTGTAACAACCAAGATAAATAAAAAACGAAACAAATTAGCTCAAACATTTTTGTAGTTTTAAAACTAATTCTTAAACTGAGAAATTGATCAAATTCGATCTTAAGACGATTTCATTAAAAATTTGAATAACACTATGATTATTGTTTGCAGAAGTGAAATGAAGTTTTTATAATATTTTTGCTACTCCTATATTTACTGATGCAACTTTTAAGAACCACTAAAATAACAAAGTAATCGAATAGTATCCTCTCAATTGGATGACACCTGTTGAGAATCGATAGTGAAAGTAATATTTTGTTTAATCTTTATCAGACACACATGTTAAAGAATTTTCCCAATTTGTTAAATATGTGTTTTACGAGTGTGTAGAACCAAATAATAAAATAGGTTGTTACGCTAACGGTTTTCTCACGTGATACATAATTTTATTTTCAATTATCTATCCTTAACTTTACTGAATGTCTTTAAAATTATTTATCGTCAAACTCGATTCCATTTCTGATTCTGACAGCACACCATGCGAAAAAAGCTTATGTAAATTTTGCCATTTTCTTGTAAGGACAAAAACTATAATTAAAGCAAAACGAATGCACCCCAGTGAAGGACCCATGGGACTATTCGAGCGTGTGGATGCAAAGTATTATTTCTCTTTGCTTGGAGTGTAACTCTTATTTTTCATTTGCGTGGTTTCATTTCATATATACATTTACACGATATTTTTATGCGTTTCTTAACAAAAACGCTATTAATGAAGGAATATTTTATACGCTTCACAAAAGTTCACATCGATGAAAAGTGGCGTAGTCGGAATTTGTCTTTGCTTTTATATTCGTAAAAATTAAAATCAATTTCAAATTTAATTCACGAATAAGTTTCTAAACCATATTTTTATCATTGTTGACGACCTCCAAAGTCTAGTTGGTAAGACCCCTGTTATCCGACCCAGGGGATTGAGGGTTCGGTGTTAAAATCTGGTTTTCACTAGACAAAAATTAAAACTATAATAGGTATTTCGTTAGAATATATGCAGAGTAAAAGAACCCGAGCATAAAAAAATAACTATCCTTGTAGTCACTGTAAAAAACAGACTAATGTATTTAAGACCTTCTATTAGAATATTAAAAATTCAATAAAAAATATTACTGTAATATCACATTACCATGTGGTGAGCGTGGCTGGCGTAATATCTGCCCATACACGCTCTAACTCGTTCAGACGGGAAACATTTGGACCATAATGGTATTTAATAAATTTGACTAAGATCTGTAAAATCACTTAGATGTCGTTATTTTTTTCAAAAAATAAATATCAAAATGCATGTCATTGATTTCGATTTTGTTTCTTAGAAAAAATTAAGTTTCATATGTTTTGTGAATAAAGATCTTAACAAATACTTTAGTGAGAAAATATCGTATTGATATATTTTGAGATTATATAATTCGATTCACCAACTACACCACTGCATACAATAGAAATACGCTATTGAATAGTAACGTAAGTATGCAAAAATAATAAAAAAAATGTGAAGAAATGCAGAAGAAAGGTTTGCAACCGGATAAATATGCACATCGACACTGTAGTAGTTATGTCTATATATAGAGTGATGGGAGCGGACAGAGCTAGCGCTAAAAAAAAAACAACAGGCCAGTTTTTGCCCATTATTAATTTGTGGTATGTGTAAATATTTATTAATTACAACGTAGTTATAATTGTAAACAGTTGTCAAAATGTTCAAGCCTAATAAAATGTAAGCATTTGAACGAAGAAAGCTCTTTGCATTATAAAAACCAACATGCCTAATATTACGAGTATTTACTATTATCGTTCCAACAATAGAAGAATGAGAGCTTTGTTTTCCATTTTTTGATAGCAGTTAGTATGATGAATGACTTAATATATAATATGTACGAGTATGTGTGGAGTTTTTATTTTTTGAAAAGTTAAAATTAGATTTTAGCTATTTTCTTTGGATTATGGGTGTATGTTATCTAAGACTATCAGTTAATGAGATAATTTAACCTTTGTTAAATAAACTTAGGTTTGCTGAGTGTAACTCGAACCTTAGAAATCGAGCATTAATTATTTATATGTTCACAGTACTAAACAAGTAACTAGACGCAAGAACAAAAAAAAAAATTTTTTTTTCAATTTTAGAGCTAATAACTTGCGAAAAAAATACACGATTCCCCTTGACTTACTTCAATTCATGATTTTCAAATTAAATAATCGTTATTTAGCCTCATTCAAAACGATGGTAAATAAAATAATTACATTCAAGGAATACAAAGAAAATAAAAATAAATCAAAAACATTTAAAAGAGATACGTCTCAAATAAGTCATAATATTCATTTAGGATTCTGAAAGAGTGAAAGAGTTGGACAATAATATAGCTTAAACTGTAAATATTATTCTTTCGTATGATACCCTTCAAAATATCTCAATTGGTGATTTGGACATATAGAAGAGTGTGTCCGGGAGACAATGTTGTCTTTGTCCCCAATAATCGAGCCTTGGGGTTTAGAATAGTTTGAGTAGACACGTTTGTAATTGCACATGTTAGTAATACTACCAAACATGAAGAGATAACAACATTAGCACACGTACTCGGCACGTGCAAGTAGTTTATAAATATGAATATTGAAATTCATAAATAGTTAATATAAAATGACATATTTTTAAAATGTTAAAATAAGTAAACAAGTACATGATAAACGCAACTTTCTTTAAAACAAGATACAATTTGCATAAGTTCTCCACAGTCCGAGTAACGAGTATTTCCGACTTGGTTGGAATTTAAGAGAAAAAAAAACTTAACAGACCATGAAGTCGTAATACATTTTGTAGTATCGATGTATATACACTTGTTAGAGTAGAGAGTATCCCTGGGATTCCGTGTCAAAAGGCACCGCCTTGAGAGACGAGAGAGAGACTGGGCATCCATCATGTTGCATGCCCGCCGCATCACGCGTTATTGGATCTGGACCGGCCACGAGTTCCATATATCATTACCCGCTCAGCTGATACGGGTCCGGAGCCAGTTAGAGGCAGGTGCTAAAGATACGTTCGATATGACTTGTTGATTGAATAGAGAATTACGAAGACACTGGAAAATAAAAATTCGTTTATAACAATCGATCCTGGTGAGACTAACATATTTGTTGAAAATTAAAAGTTTGATGGAAAAATACTATTTGTTATATGTTATTTATTTTTATAAATTTGCGAGTTTTATTGAGTTTTTTTAAAATATAACTTTAAAAGACAACAGTTAGTTACACCTAAAGATTTTTTTTTAACAAAATACATTTATACCATCACGACATTTCCCTGTTGAGGTAGGCAGAGATGACATAACGCCAGACTTTTCTATCACAACATTTTTTTAAGTATCCACATCCATATATCTTTTCATATACCTCTTTCTGTTTGTCGTCCTTTTTTTCTCAGATAAATTGGTATAGCGCTGTTTCTTCACCTCAAGAGCACTTTCTAAATAGCTCAACCCATTTAAGAAAATAAAGGAAGTTGAAAAACTCGAATGTCGCTAACAAGAGCGCCATCTGGATATTTAAATTCAGATGTAAGATGGTCTAAGACTTGAACCAGTCGGCAAGTGAATCTGCCAGGAATCGAACCTGGGCGCTCACTCGCTTACCGTGAAAGCTAACCTTAAGACTACGGCCGTCAACAAGTTCCATATATCCTTTTTATTTTCAAAATTTCATTCGCTTTGTCCAACCATACGTGTTTTTTCCGTTGTCCTCTACCACGACTCCCACTTATGAGTGCATTATATCACAAAAATATTTTGTAAAGAAAATCCCACATCCAGAAAAACACGTTTTTATTATTGTTTTAAAATTATTTAATCGAGCTGGCCCTGAGGAGAGTTAATTTTGTTTGAAGGATCCTCGACTGCTTTGTTCACTGACGATGAAAGGAAATGATGCAAATTAGATCATTGTCCCTCGAATAGTTCCTAATATAAGATATTTTTATAGTTATCGGTCACAATTTTTCCATGAGCTACATTCACGACAATGCAGTTTTGAAAAAAAAAGTTTTACATAAAAAAATCATGATCACAAATTAGAACTTAGTTCATTGACATTATCGATTATTTAATCAAAATATTTTGATGGCCTTCGGAAGTTTATTTGAAAATTCACGAGTTTTTATTATTTTACAAATGATGTTTTTTTATCCAACCCACTCGTAATTAATTACTCAAGATTTTAACTTTATTATTTTAACCTTCTTTAGTCGTTAAAATGACATGCATTTTAAATGAAAGCGAAAGTAAAATAATCAACGTTTTGGAAGGAAATGTGTGTCCTCTTCAAGAAAATTCAAGATACTGCAATATGTCAACATAATAAACAGATCCTACTAATATTTTACATTATCATAATCATCATCACAATCATGCCATGTTCCTATTGCAGAGAGAACATATATTCACTTCATTCTACGAGTATCGTGGCATATATCATAAAATTAATTTCTAACATATCATGTATGTTTACTTCGTTAAGCATATTCTCCTATTATAAAGACTTTTCACGTTTACCTCTTTTGGAATTTGATTTGTTTCGACGTTCCACGTTTTTCCCGAATCCGTATCTTCTTTTCTACTTGTTTAAATTATTTTTGTAAACCTTTCACCATTCATGGTTCTTACGTGTTCGAACTATCTCAATGCATCTTTAATCTTAGCACTGCATCCTCTTTCAATCTGCATTATCTAATGTGATAATTTCATACATACATGTATACAATCACGCTATTTCCCTGTCGGGGTAGGTCGAGAAAACACAGCACCAGCCTTTCCTATCTCGACACACTTCCTTCGCACCTTCTATATTCATACACCTTCTCATGCAATTCCTACGATTCCTTTGATTTTCTACGTTTCCTTCTTTCTAAATATCGTTCACTTGCTCCAATTGTACTTTTCTTAGTCTTCCAGTCATGTATTGTATATTTCATAAATACTATAATAATAATTTTATATTTATAAAACTAGAGATATATTTAAATGTTCGATAACCATTGAATACACTTTCTGCGGGTTTTTAATGTTCATCAAAATATTTCAATGTAAATCAAAATATTTGAATGCACATCAAAATAAGGAATTTAAGCGACAGTGCAAACTTGAACCGATCGATGAATGAGTTATCAACGTTGATAAAAAAAAATTCTGACAATAAATAATTTCAACACCACTGATACGTTTTATTGGCTCTAAATGTTAGACAGCTTATTGTATTAATTGGAGGTAAAATTGGGTTCGACTCAACTTTATTCACGGATTTGATATTAATTTATTGAGGCTGAAACAAATCAACAACAGCTAATTTCGTAATAGTGTGAAGCCAACTTGTAATAATTTCTAACAATTGACTTGAATTTCTAATAGGTGTCCGTTTTCTAGAAAAACGTAACTGATAACATTTAAATTTGATTTCAAAATATAAAGCATTTCATATTCTTTGTTGACTATAAAAGATAAATTAAGTTAGGTTGAAATAAATAAAAAAATATATTTTCGTAATTTTAATTTGACTGAATATTACTGCGTTTTGTTGTACAAGTTGGCTGTTATTATTCTCAAAGTGGGAAAAACATTAACGTTAACAATAAATTTAATGAAATCTAATACCATCGCAAATGGATTTATACATATTTTTATTAACCTAGACAGATAATAAGAGCTACATTCATAAACGCTTAAATCATACGATTTGAGTTGAAATTTTAAATTTAAATTTCATCAATGCTATTATACTTCCCGAAGTTCTTTTCAGAAGAATTTCTTTCTTCATTTAACACAATAGACTCGATGGTGATATAATTTTTGAAACATACGATTATTTATTTCACATCAATCCCAAAAGGAATAATGAATTAATTTTTAATTTTTGAGAATTAGGTAAATATTTTCAAATGTTAGCAATGAAGTAGGTCAATCATAAATATGTGTACATACCATCATGTAGTTTCCCCAGCAGGGAAATAGTTTGTATGTATGTATTCGAGTCGATTAAACTAGGCTACATGCCTCTTCAGAGGCAGTGAACATTATACAGCTATTATGTACTCCCAAAAATTGATTTCAAACTCAATTTAAATCTCAAAGTACAAAATGTAAGGTTTGCCCTCATACAAAATAATTTTTGTGTTTCGAAAAATCGGATAGGAAAACACTTATTGCGTCTACATACATATTGCGTCTCTTCCACACCCATACACCTTGTCATACAGCTCCTACGATTTCTCTTACTTCTTACTTCCTTCTTTCTCAAAATGTCATTCCCTTGATCTAACATTTTTTTCCTTGGTCTTCTACTGCGCCACTCACTCACATTTGGACTGTATTCGTTTTGTAAGACTTTCTTCATCTGTTCGTTCCACGTGCCCAAACCATCTCAGAGTGCTCCTCCTTCCTTAACACATCAGCCTTAAATTTTCATTCATCCTTAATAACTTCATTCCGTATTCTGTTATACTTTTGTCACCCCATACTTTCTTCGAATTGTACGTTTTATCATAATTTTTCTTCGGCTCTTTTCAGTTTATTTCTACGTTCATGTTTCACTCTATAAATTGTCCATCATAAATTGTTTACCTAAACCAAGGTGATTCTAAATGACAATAATACACTAGGAACGATATGACAAAATATTTTATTATAGTGTTCACATAGTCTAAAAACATCCGTCGAAAGTCAAAAGACACAAATGAAGATTTGTTTCGTTACAAGATAACAGCAAATATATATGTATAATTTAATCACATAATTTGATTTAAAAAGTCGTCCTCGATACAAAATCCAATATTATAAGTGATAAAGAAATAAACAATGGCAAGAATGAAGAGGTAACAGAAAGATTTGTGTTGGTTACAAGACCAGAGGCAGCTTGAGCGAGTGATGAAAGGGAGTAATGGGCAACGCGAGAGCCCTTGGGCGTGAGGCGGCGCCCCGCGAGGAGCGGGCCCCAAGCTGCCATGGGCAGGCTGCGTGGAAAAGGATGTATAAATATCAATTCAATTAATCCCTGGTATTCAAATTGATTCTACGGGCATCCCACGGAGTCCTGACAAACAGGTAGTGTGGTTGTGGAGTGTGTGGAACAACTGGTTGAAATGATAGCTTTGTGGTTTTCCTTGTTCTCTTAGGCAGCTAGGGATGATGCTAATTGTAATATGTCCTGTTTTCTTTCTGAATTTCACGTCCAAGTGTTTCTTTTAGAAATTATTTTATGCTTAACGAATATGACCATGGGAGCTTTATTGGCAAACTTTATAGCTTTGATGTTGTCCTATCACCATGTCATATTTTTTACGGCCGCAGATCACGTTTTGTGGTAACTGCGATGATAATCGAGTCAACAATTTTCGAAAGGATCTCCATTCAGCCTTACATCGGTTGATCATAGAACCGATTGGCTACTCCGGTCTAGTGGCGTCAAAGTATAGTTTTGCTACATTTGAAGTTTTCTATGAAAGTTTTTAAAAGTATCTTTTCCTGCGCTGTGAACCATTATCCTTCCGTGACGTCCGATCTTATGTCCATCGTCGCTACTATTCTTTTCATTCTCAGATGTGACGTCATACTCGTATAAGGAGAAATCCTTTTGGGCAGTTCTTTGTCACTACGTGAAGTCGCATTCATAAAAAAAGGAAGATGGGTTCTGATTTTAGCCTCCATAACTGTTATGTACGGTGGTGCGATCGAACTAAACTGAACTGAACTGTCTTGGGAAGCAAACAAATTGTTTGAGACTTAAATTATGGAAGGACACACATGTTAAAATTTCGACATGGCAAGGTGATAAATATAAAATAATGATTAATAACAGAATAAAATTATTCCTAAAAGAGGTCAGTGTGGCGAGTCTGGAGATAATGGTGTTAGGATAGGTAGAAAGGAAATAAATATAACAATGTTAATTTCCTATTTGTCCACCCTAAACGATAAGATGTCGAAAAAAACATTGTCACTTATAAAATGTCAGAAAGGCATGTTTTAATTTTGATTTTTTAAAGTTATATATATATTTTACTTTATTATACACCTGTTGCGCTCTTTTAATGCATTGCAAAATCATCATCGTCATGGCTGTCTAGAAGTTTTTTACCATTCAGAATAGGGAATTAAGTGATAAGAAAGGAATATGAACTTAAAACGAATGTGCTGAGTAAGATGAAGAGCACTGTGAGATGGTTTGAGGATGTAGAACGAATGAAAAATAGCTTATAGTACAAATATATAGTGCAAATATGAGTGGCGAACGTGGTAGAGGAAAACCAAGGAAAGTAAGATTGGATCAAGTGAATTATATTTTGAATGAACGAAATGTGTATCAAATTGGAAAGTTTGGCGCTCTGTCCACTCTACCTACTCCAAAAGGAAAATTGTCTAATGGTGTGTATGTATCTATTTATATCAGTAGTATTCCTCCTCCGATTGGTTATACCCAGTGTATGATAGTATTTCGTCACACCATCCAACCATCTTAATTTTGGTCTTCCAATTTTCCTACACTCAATTATATAGAGCCTTGTTTGCAGAATAGGTGTCCAGCGTGCGATATAGCACATGTTGATTTCCTGATCATGCCATCAATAGGTAATTTATATTTTATTATGATTTCAAAAATGTTTAAACTATCCCAAGCTAAGATATATTATATATTTTGAAAGAATGAAAATATGTCTGATTGACTACGCAAATTTTACTAGATAGGATCGATCGTCTGCCATGAAAAGAACGATAGAAATTCTTTATACATATTTCACAACCATAAGATGTTTGCTGAAAAGACAAAGTGCCGAAGATGTTCGCGGACTCGTGGTGATGTGATATGCGTGCTCAATATGCGGCCCTCACGCCATGCGCCAATATCGCGGGGCAATTAGCTTCAAAGGGCCGGGCCGTGCGGCAGGCTTGCCGGCCCTGGGAACGGCGGTGCCGCGGCGCGCATAATGGACTGGGGCCGGCCGGTCAATAAAACAAATACGGTCTGCATTAGCATCCCCGTCGATATACAGACTCGTACACTTGCGACAGGGGCGGCTGTACCAAATCATTTAGGTGATAAGCAATCATACTAGTTTGTGTTACAAAGAGAGCTGGAGCAGGTAATAAGGCAAACGGATCATTAAGTATCATCTGAAATCATCACGTCTTGTACGAGTATATATTAATTGACGACCTCTGTGGCTGGGTTGGTGAGACGTTTGTCTTTCACCCGGATCTTCGGGATCGATTCGTTATGGTAAAAATGAAATGTAGGCCCATTAGTTAAAAAAAATGTCTCGAACTTGATCTTCTGTTATGTCTCAAATTTAGCGCCACACCTATATCCATTCCTTCCGGTTCTGAACCATGTTGATAGCGTTTAAAGAGGATCATGTAAACTTCTTTATTTGATCCGTCAATCTCATAGGGCACTTCACTCTTGTTCGCTTTCCTTCAACTGCCTCTGTGATTACTAGCTTCTTCAGACATTCATAATTATTTCTTGTAACATGCCCAAAGTAAGTAATGATTCTTATTCCGCAAGTTGTCAAAAGTCTTTCGGTATTCTTAAATTCTTGGCTGATATATACGTCGGTCCGCTTTGCGGTTCATGAGATACGAAGCATCCACCCCCCATACCATATCAGGCCAAACCAGTTCAGCAATAAAATATTCCAAATGCCACAAAGTGCAGTATTTCTTAACGGTTGTTATGTATAGAATATTGTGACTAAAATACATTTTAAATAATGTACCAGAACAAGTAACTAAAATGAATAAATATTTTTATTTAAAAAAAATAGTATATTCGAAGATGAACCGAGTGAAATGTCAAAATATACCCGGCCCTGGGAGTTCCGACTATCCAAGTGCGGAGATACCCGATCGCCATGGGGGACTTTTTATAAACAAACCGAAGCGAACTCCAACAAAGGATTGGATTCTATAAAGATCATTTGTTTTTAACAACTCTGTAACAATATTAAACAGATTAATCATGGTACTACAAATGTGAATAACCACTGGGAAACTTTTCAGATATTGATATTTATCATAAGATCTACACAACAAATCGAGCTTTATATTGTATTTAATACAGACGTAGAGAAATGATTTCACAACGATGAAAACCTTTTAGGAGTTAGCAAATAGAGAATTTGATTAAGATTTTTTATACGTGATTATATAAATATCGATTCAAACATAAGTCATTTTATATTGAGGTCAGATTTAAATATTTCGAACATAATAAAAATAATATTATATTATAGGGCTGTTGAGTGACATGTCAAAGTTCAAAATGATTGGTAGGTAGTCCAAAGAAAACGATCGAAGTATTCAAATTTAGCAAACCAACGAGGTGAATGGAACAGACAACACTTCAATTAGTAATAAACATACTGCAAGAATGAATTAAAAGAATTAAAAAAAAAAGAATGAGGTGTTTACGCACAAGTTTTCTTTGGAACAGAATCACTTTTGATTATCATATATACATAAAACGTGTAAGTAAGCTTACCTAAAACGTGTAAGTTTACATAAATCCTACCTTCTTAAAAATAAACCAAAATTGTCCTAAAGTTAACACGCCAGATTTTAGTGAAAAAATTCATGAAAAGCACCGATATTTTATTTATCTAGTTTTATTAAATTATAATGATAACTTTTATTTCTAATAAAATTGTTGTGTTGTATACAAAAGAGTATGGCGAACATGATTTCCTCTAATTAATAAGAAATATGTTAGAAGTAGTTTGATAACCGTTAGTATTCTGAGATATATGGTGGAATCAAGTGGTCTACTTATGTGATCAACTTTTCAGAAAAACAAAATCAATGCGAAATTGAGAAACATTATCAAAGTGATTTTTTTTAAAAGGGAACAACTGATTATGACGATAAAAAGGTTTAAAAAGAAAGCTGCGATTATCAATTATTTTAGCATTGTAACACTATGTATCAGGCCACTGGACGTGTTTTTATACAATGGTCAAAAAGGGAAAAAAGTGTACGTATGCAGAGTAAAAATGCACGCAAGGGGAATTAATTAATTGTCGAGGGGATAAAAATATATGCGGAATAATTGTTAAGAGTTCGGTCGGCACGCAGGAATACGGGACGGGGACCCCCGTGAAGATCACGATTTGCGTGGTGATATACAAATAATACTGAAGAAATTATACACCGTACCAGCGCCTTTCAAAACTATGAATGCCAACTAAATGTATAAATGGTTTCCATATACTCGTAATTAAAAAACTAGACTATACTTTGAACTATTAAAGAATAAACCTGCATGACAAGGTTAGAGACGGAATATGAGAAACTAAATACCGCTGCCTTACAAATTTGCCTTTTTGCTTGGTTCTACAATTAAGCATAATTGTAGAATCAAGTAATCGCTTAGTTGTAGAACCAAGCATTTTTTTTTCTGGATCAGCATCGAAAATTCGAATGTATAACAAGCACTAAGATTCAATTCTATGTAAACACTCAATAATTGAAGTATTGTACTATAATACAAACACTTAAAATGTATAACAAACAAATGGGTAGTCGATTTTTAGTTTTATTTCAAATGTATTTTTTTACTAAAAAAACAGCCGAACAAAATCTATATAAGATTAATAAAAATTCAAAATATCATTTTGTAACAAGATGAAAAAGAGTTATTATTTTTAAACTTTTTATTTGCTACTTCAAAAAGTGAACATATTTTTTCCATATAAACCATATTTCCTTTCAATTCAAATGTTATTTTGATATTTTTAAATTTAAATACATTTTTATATTGTTAGCAAAATTTATATATAAATTCTTAGTATGATGTTTTAATAAAAATATCATCCACTGAATTTTTCCTATCGCAACATTTAGACGACAGTAAAATCGATTTGATTTATGACATAAATAAAATATTGAGAAGCAGTGCAACAGACAATAGTTTTATTGGGAGCTCATCGAGCCAGAGATTAACCTTTACTTGGCCAGTTAGCAGAACTATAGTGTGAAGTGTGAATAAACCGCGTTCATCGCGAGTGGAAAGGCTGTTCAGTACACCTACACAGGGTGGCCTTAAAATACTGTTTATAAGCGAAACTTTCTAAGTTCGGATGAAAACCTTATACAACATGCGTAGATGAAGTCTTTTATCAGTATATTTTTATGAGAATAGTATACATAAAAAAGTGTTATTAAGATAGTTATTACGCTATCGATAACATCGATCACACAATTTTATAGACTTAATGTTTATAAAAATAACCTTTAAATTATCTTAATCCTAATCTTAGACTCTCAAGATGCTAAATGTAACCATGATTGAATTATATTATATTACAATACCGTTCGTTGTATATTGTATATACAGTTGACACGACGTTAATTGCTACATCAGAAGAAGAAATGGCCACGCTTCTTAAAAATGTGGAAAACGAGAGTTAGCTCATGTGCCTGGAAATCAATAGGTCATAAACTACGTTTATGAGAATAGACCGAGGTAACGAACTTACACTAAATAATGTAATTCATGGTCTAGAAGTGGTTACTGGCTTTATTAACTTATGTGTAGGTTTCAGTATTACGAGTACTAACAATGGAAGATGCTAGGCTGAGGTGAAAAGAAAAACTGGAATGGCAAAAATGCGATATCAAAGCTGGAAAAGATATGGAAGACCAGAACTATCACCTTCACGATGAAAATGCGCCCAGTTATGTTAAGCCTCTCAATTTAGTAATATTCATGTATGGCGCGGAGACTTGGACTCTAAGAGCAAGCGAGAGACGTATAATATAATAGATGCATTTGAAATGCAGTGCTGGAGAAGGATATTACGAATTTAATGGACAGCAAGGCTAACTAACGCCTCCATTCTCGAAGAACTGAGAATCATCGACAGATGGTCGACAATATGCCTTCGGCGTGTCCTCCAATTCTTTGTGCATATTGCAAGTGGCCAAGGAGATAGTTTGGAGAGGTTTGTAGTTACTGGAAGGGTGAAAGGGCGACGCACAAGAGAAAGAATCCCAATGCGTTGGACTGACCAAGTGAGAGATGCAACTGGACTACCCTTGACAATAGCCCTGTGAGCCACGGAGTGCACAAATGGAGAGATATGATTCATCAGAGGCTATCATGAGAGTTACGATGCTCAATTATGAGCTACACGATAGGATGATAATGTATATTGTATGATATAAATAAGTTCGCCGAACTGGCGAGCTTATTGGTAGGGGACAATTTCTTCCAGCCATCCAGAAAGATGATAAAATACCTACAACGAAGCGCGCTTACTAAGTCCACCAGTCTAGGAATCCATAGAAGGAAATTGTAGATCATGGGAAAATAATAATTAAATAATATTTTTAAGATAAATAGATTGACTTATAGAGTCATTTTTATGTTCAAGTCAATAAAGAAATGTAAAATAATATTTGTTATTTGTTTTATCAAACGCTGTTTATTCCACTTTTTGTTGTAAATAGCGTTTGATAAAACAAATTATAATGTCTTTAATGCCTTAACTATAAATAAAATAATATTTATTTTCGTTCATTTGCATACATGGTACATCTGGTGATTTAATTATTAGATAATAATTTATTAAAACCAACCATTACACTTTGTATATAATCTTCATGCCATCTTCCAAGTATCAAACATTTTCTAAGAATTACAAAAAATCGAAGGGAATGTCTGGTCGCAATTAACATAGAAATATGTCAAGTTGAACAATGTAATTATTTAAGATTTAATCAACATCACCTCGTAGTTGGCATAAGCAAAAGCGCATCGGATTGTTACGCTATGGCTATGCGTCATATTATGAAGTTACGTTGCATTTCCGCTGGTGCAACTTTCACTGCAAATCTATTGGACCTGAGCGAGAACAAGTCCACAGAATTGAGTAAAAGACGTCCAACCAACGTAAGCTACGATATATTATATGCTTGAGTCACTGGTTTATATGTAAGGTGCAAATTTGAAGCACTGATATTTTTAGTTACTGATAAGTATCATTCATAATGTTAAAATATTTTTTTCAGATTGCCGTGTCGAGCTGGTTTATATTATGACTGACGTTTCATCAAAGACGACCAAGGCAATGCCATAAAACATTTCCGAATACAGCAGGTATGCAAAAAGCAATCAGTTTTTTTACCTCGCCCTAAGGATGAAGATTGCAACGCCTTCGAAACATCGGTCATAATTTAAGCTAACTCAACAAGGCAACAACGCCGAAAAATATGTTCAAGTTTTCGAATATCAGAAATAGCAATGCGTCGAAACGTCTGTCATTATCATTAACAAACTCAACAGGACAACGACTCAGAAAAATATTTGAAAGTAGTGAAAAACAGCTTTGAAAATCTTCGAACACATCCATTATGCATAAATTAATAAAAAGTAGCATACTTGTGTACAACTTCCTGACAAATAAACTTTATCCAAATGCCCAAAATGTCAAAACTCGTGTTCTGGAGTCAAATTGCAAATGGAAAGTATATCTTTGTATACCTTCATATTTTTATAGAACCTTATCCGACTACCAAACGTAGGATATCATATTGATTATCCGGATTACATTTACGGCTGTTCGGAATAGTTGCACAGTTTTTAATCCGACCCACTGAAGCAGAATCTTCAGCAATCATCTACACCTCCTTTCAAGATATCGATGTTCTTCAATTTTCCCTAAATTATGAGATATCGACATTGGTATTTCTCAGGATGGTACATGGCATGGCATGTCCGAGATATAGTAGCTTTGTGTTTATACTTTTACTAAATAATTTGTTTTTGTGCACCATAACCAGTATCTCGTTATTTTGCACTCTGTTCATCCAATTGAACTTTTACATTCTTCTCTAAATCTCAAATGTTTTGAAACACCTGAATATTGCTTCTGGAAGTGTCCACGTTTCCATTTCACATAACAATACGGAGAAGACATTGAACCGCACCATTCGCATTCATAAATTGAATATCTTGCTGTATTGATTTATTGTATTGTATTACTATTCTGTTGTATACAATACAGCCTGGGGGCAATTCTTCTTGATATGTGGCAATTATTTCAACTAACCAGAAGGATGTTAAAAGGCATTAAGTGAGATAACAAGATTTAATCCATTTTTAAAATCGGTTCAAGAATTTTTGTCAAATATATAGAAATACATATAATACCATGGAACTTGTACATCAACATGACATTGCGATATGAATATAAAGAAATATCCAAGTGTGTCCAACTGATTGGCTAAAGTTGATCATGTACAAAATAGTAGAAACATAAAAACTTCTCTCAAATATTTCAGCTAGCACGCCAGGATATTGATTTCTGACAGATCAGGACATCGCTTTTAGAATATTGTGTTAGCTGACTAGAAAGAGTTGGCGATAGGGATTGTTGGAGAAAAACTTGATGGATCGTTAGAAGTCAAGATGCATCATCGAGGAGACTAAAGCTCTTAAAGAGCTTTATAGTTTTCAGAGCAAAGCCCGATGTAGGAGAGGATAATTAATGAAACTTTTTTGGAGTAAGTGTTTATAAATAGGGCGCATCTTTTGGAACTTTCCTAGAAAAATATAATCAAATATTATTGCGAAGTATTTTAGTTTAGATATCATAAAACATTACCTAATCGAATTTATAAACTATTGTGTTTCGAATCACAACTTTGTAAACCAATATTCATGGTGCAGTTCTTCAATTACTACTTTATAAACCAATATTTATGGTGCATTTCTTCAATTACCAAAATCTATGGATATTTATTTGAAACATGTTAATATAATTTTTTATTTGTTGGAAATTCACTTACGATAGGTTGATGTGAAACTAATAAGCAGATGACTGGAAGTTATCAATGGTTTAAAAAGGAAATATAATATACAAAGTGTTCTCAATCGTTGAACTAATAAAAGATAAATATGATACACAATTCAATCAATGATAAGAGTAATATTATACTTTAACCGTTGTATGTAAATTGTTTCTGCGGTCTTGAAATTGACGCAATTGAGAACTAGTGCATTGTTTCTAAGATATTGAAATCAATTTATTTCATTCTTGTTATAATGCTAGGAACAATCAATAAGGCATTGAAACTACGTTATATAGTGCAGAAGACAAATAATATACCTTAGTAATCATAAATAAGCTTCAGAAGTATTTAGCCACCAAGACGACAAAAAATTCTTTAATGGTTGAAAGACAATTTTGAGTTAAAAAAATCGATAAAATGTTAATCATTTCTTTTACGATAATCCATAATTTCTAAGACTCGATGTTGAATGCCAGTAACCGTTACGTTTATAACCCAATTTCATAGTGTGACCTTAACATACTAAATTTTAACAATTTTATTCAATGAGTAAATTACTATTTATTCTAAAATTTAAATTACGAAGTTTTAATGAAATTTTAGAAATAAGTATTTAAGCCGGACTTTGAATTTGGGTCTATTTCGAACATGTAACATAACATGACAAGTAATTATATATTATAATTTATCGAACGCATGCAAAAAATAATATTGACATTTTTTTTAAATATTTTTGGTTCAACTACTAATTATGCTTACTTTTTTTTGACAAATCCATGTCAGTTAATTTGGATTCGCACTATTTAATTTGTCGCAGTCTGTCAAAATCTCTTATAAAAAATGCTCTAATAAAAAATGATGAACACGTGCGTTTTTTTGAACTTTTTATAACAATATTTCGGACAAGTGTTTCGCCACTTTGAAATAAATAAATCTTTGTGAAACATCTGAACAGGTTGTTTATTGTTTGTACAGCAGAGCGCGGGTTATATTGTTTTATTTCATTTTGAATCAAATCAATGAGATAAATCAAGGCGTTTAGCGGAGCCTGCGAGGCATCTTTAGCGTGTAATGGAATTAATGTTCGGGCACTACATTACATGGATTACGTGTTGTCGATACGAGAGAGCTCTTTTTGTATTATTAGCAAATAAAACATGATTAATATCGATGTAGGCTCGTTTTCAGACACTGTTAAAAAACGTCAGCGTTATTAACAATTAATGATTAAATTTCTATTTGACATTCTAAATTTTCTATCTTTCCTATTATTTATTTGTTCATTCTTAATGACTTTCGTAATACTGATTCTTTGTGGGAGCTCGAAAGATTTACTAAATAATTTTTTTAAAAATTGACGTGAGAGTGTCGTGTCGTTGGACAAAATTTTAAAATCTTATGAAGATATTATATGAAATATGTTAATTAATGGATTAAGTATGAATATTTGCAAGTTACGTTTTTTGAGGGAGAAATAAAAAAATGTGTATGTAACTAAAATGTGTATGTAACTAAAAATTAGAGCAAGTTGAGGAATCTTTGTCTCGTGGATGTTCCCATCGGATGTCCACGCGCAGTGTGATATTGAAAGAAGAGTAGCAGTAGTCAATATATTTAATGGTGAATTATACGACGTGTTTGTTGATTGGTTGGTCATAATTGAATCCTGGTCACAACCATAGGATATGTAAGCGAAACAAAAGGGTGACGGTTACGTAAAATGTGTTGAAAAGTAATTTTTAATTTATGATAGAAAAAAGAATGAGGACATTAAGAAAGAATACGAATTTAAGAAGACACATTGTTTAACATTAAGAAAGGATCGAATAAAGATTTTCAAAAAAATCATACGAGTAGTATGTAAGTAGTTTGGGAAGACAAAGAAGACCATAGTCGATCAAATTATAAAAGAGGGAAGAGTAAAATAATTTATGAACGGAGAGTATGCGTCATGAGATGTATGGGAGTAGCGGAAGCGAACGATGTGTGACAGGATGAAATGTAGAAGATAACGGTTTTCTCTGCCTACCCCAACGGGGCATGGCTTGATGTAGATCGTTGGACAAAGCTAACGAAATGTCGATATAACGAAAGTTAAAAAAACAATTTAAACAGCTATATGGATATTGAGGAGGCGATACGAATTTCATAGATAATTAAAAATGTCGACCTATTATTTCCAGAGGATGTTTTCAATTATTCCGAATTTAATGAAAAAAATACTAAAAAGAACTCTGTAGGAAAAGTAATTATTAGTGGAAAATACGAGTAAAATGACAAAACAAACAGAAGTGTTTATACATTTGTATTATATTGTATCACGCTGTTGTATACATTATAACTTGACGGGTTTATCTCCATGTGGCATACTTTTATAACCTACCAGAAAAATGTTCGTGATTATCGTAAGAAATGGGCACCAATGGGATTTGAATCCACAACCTTTGGATCAGAAGACAGGTGTCTTACGAAGTAGGCCATGGAGGCCGTATTTAATTTAAAAAAACTATTACATTATAACCGGCACTGAGTTTGAAGCTTTCAGTGTTTTTTGCCTTAAGATATTTCTCTTCGTTAATGTTTGCGGACATAAAACCTGACATTAAGTTAATTTGATTTATATAATATGCGGTTAGTCAGGTGAAGTATTTAACGCGATCCTCGCATTAACTATAATCATTATATTAATTAGATAAAGATATTTAATTACTTTCAAATTCATATTTGCATTTGTAAACTCGTTTCAAATTTTTTTAAATCTGGTTCGCAATGTTGATTTATTCGTATAGCACCCCTTAACATATTGAAATTGGTGTTACGGACATATTCAAGAGCGTCACCTTATGAGGAATAGAGTAAGAATATATTTTTATAACTAATCAGACGTTATGACATTTAACTATTTATTATTTGTAGTACACACATAATTTGGAAAGAGCCAAAAAGCCAATTAATCCAAATTGTTCACAATTGTAACCTAAGGGCCACGCTTAGTTCACAGTTGCAACCTAAGGAATTCTTCTATATTATATTTTTTTGGCTATTAGCTGTGCATAATATTCCAATATACATATTGTCTATTTTTTTTATCTACTCGATAAAAGTGTATTTTTTTTGTAATTTTAATGTATTAATTTCGTATTGCAACAGTTATATTATTGTTTTGTAATATTTCATAAATTGGCAATATTTATTTTTGGTTAATATTTGTTTTTTCTAAAACATATTTCAACTAAACCGAATCGTTATTCTTGTAAAATGTCATATAGAACCTAAATTAGTCATAAAAATAGAAATCATGACGTCATTTCGAGAAATGGGTGACGTATGCAGCTTTAGAAAGCTTTTGAAGGCAACCATTTTTAGGAAGTCTTATCAAAATTTATCGTTGAATATTAACACTACACACAAACACTACACTCTACCTAAAGCCAATTTTTTTATCACACATCGAAAGATCTACAAAGATTTCTTCGAAGTTCGTCTTCCCTTGGTAAATTTTCTGCGGTTTTCTTACCAAATATGTTTTTCTAAATATATGTAAATGCCAGAAAGTTTCCAATCTAATTTTTATAGTAATCTTGTTTTATTTTGTTATAATATTTTTAATCTGTCAAAAATAGTGGGTTCGAATCCCGAGTTAGAGCGCTTTTGAAGATAGTCTGCTCTCTGAACGGCGCTATATAAATAATTATTTTATTAATATTATTCTTATCATTAAGACCTTCATTCAACAAAAAAAAAATTAATTGAACCAAATGTTTACTTTATTTATTGCGAACTAACGTGATACTGTTTGTTGCATGCAAAAATATATTAATGAATAAATAAATGAGATACGAAGATATATCCAGAAAGATTTATAACCAGCTCTGGCAGCCAGCCTGAATTTAACGAGACTAACGTTTTACTACTCCTTATTATAATTTACTGGTTTATCCATATTTTAAGACTTTATAACACAAGAGTTTGGAAATCTTTCGAGATTTTTCTTCATTCAAACGTTTACATAAAGTTCATAATTTATTTAAAGAAACCCTTCATGAGGTTTGTTTTAACTTTAATAATAATATACTAAATAACCCCGTGAAAAAAAAAATTGTGTTTCCCTCTAAATTTAAGATTTCAAAATTAAACTTAGTATTATCAAGTGTTTAAGAGTAGGTTGAAATCTCATAGATTAATAATAAAATTTTAACGATATTATGTTAATTTTTTTTGTATAATTAGTATTGAATTTGTTTTTTTTTTTATGTAAATCTGCGACCATTAAACATTGATAAATAGTTAAATAGAGGACACTACATAAATAACATATTCATAGAATTTCTAATAAAGTAATTTCGTTCAAAGAATTATTTGTGACTTTCTATAGTTATATAAATTTTAAATGAAACAACATGGATACACGCCGATTTCAATTTAATAAGTTTTATGTTGCCAAGAATCATTTAAAATCTCTACTTTTTTATAAATAGGTTTTTAGCGAAAAGTAAGTAGCTAAAAAGGTTGTTTTGTTTATGCATCAAAAAAATAAAAATTATTGACAAAAAGGAAACTTTAAAAACCGTGAAAAATTTGGTCGACTGAGTTATATTTTGCATTATACACGATGGTACTATATATAATATAATATAAAATCATAACAAATACTCCCCACTGTCTTGAAATATTAAATTAACACCAACAATTGTATAAGTAAATATCAACGGTAAATTTTCCTATTTCTTCTTGGAGGTAAATATTTTAAACATATGGTCTATCCGAGAAGAGACTTTAAAGAAAAAGACTTGTTTGTATATTTTTATTCCGAAGAATGTGACACATGGAACTGAAAACTGTCAACTGCAGCTGCATTTCCGCGAATCTTCAGATCAAGAATTGACAGCAAAGATGATGGACAATCTTTCTTGGATTCGAGGGATTGGCAGTGGCAATGCCATATTTTTTTTCAAGCATAGCATGGCTCATTTATAATCCTCTATAATAAATTAATATCCTATTTGAGAAAAAGAGAAATCGTTCGAGCTATATAAGATGGTGTATGGATGTAGAAAAATCGAAATATGTGTGTCGCTATAGGAAAGTTTGGCAATTTCTTCTCTCTGCCTACTCCAACAGGAAAATGGCGTGGTGGAAGGTATATAGAAATACAATCCTTAATGTTTAAATACACTTTTTTTTAAAGCTTGTAAGAGTATGACTTTGTCCTGAAGGTTTTCGCTATTATATTATAAATAAATCTTTACTGTGGTAAAACCTTTATACTCTAGGGGCGATGTATTGAATGATTAATTTTATGAATAAAGAGACAAAAACATTACAATTTTTTTTCATCAATTCAATATTTCTATAGACCAAATAAATTAGAAAGGTACATGAATAAATTGTAGCGTATGGTCCAAACAATTAATTTAATATGTAAACATTTTTCATTTGAGTATTGATTGTTAAACGCTCCACAATAAAGACGTAATAATATCAATAGAAACAATAATCTAACGAGTCACTATTTGCGTGAAGACACTCTGTACGGCCTCTAATAAATTGGATTGATATTAACTTTTTTGTGTACAAAACAATCGTCTACTTGTTGCGGGACAGATCGCACAAGTAGCGTTGCTGAGAGCTTTTGGAGCGAGGTCCTCAGGTAACAAGATATTTATTGTGTTTCTTTGAATCACTTAGGCCATTTTTGAGATATTTTGTATCTTCTTTTAAAATATGTTAGGCAATAATTTTACCCTCGTGAATGTTGAGACTGATTGGTATTAAAGGTTTTTATTTGATATTTTAAACTCAAAATGGTACTAATTTAAAATCGAGTTCAAATCAGTTCTATTGTACAAGACTGCCTGTTTTCTTCATTTCAGCAGAAGATATCAACTTTACCCTTCAGGATATCATTTAAAAGAAAAAAGTTTGTACAGAAAAAAACTAAACGGTTTGAAAATGTTCGAAATCCCAGAAAACATTTTTAAAATGTTCTACGCCAATAAGCATTTTTTTTAAATCAAATCAAATATCTACAATAACATTTCAAAAGTATTCAATGTAAACAAGAAAACTCTTTGGTTTAATATGAAATTACCATATTTCAAAAAAGTTTATAACATATACTATACTCTATAGGGTGCAATCATTCTAAAGAAGTAAAAAAGTATTGCCGTTACTATTACTCATACATCCTATACCGTATTTACCATACAATCTAAACAACGGTATCTTAAAAAGTCCGAGTGTCTGTATCTCCCCTTGTAGGAGCATACGTGAGGAATATGGAAGATTTTTTTAAGGATAACTCTATATTGCAAATAGATCTCACGAAGGTCAGAGTCTCAGTTTTAAAAATGATATAAAAGAGAACTGATTGAAAAAAAATAATGGACACATATGAGTAGAGGAATATCTTGCTCAAGATCGTCGAAAATAACGAGAGACGCTCCAGACAGGAAGGGTTGTCCTTAATACCGACTAGTTAAGGGAGGTAGAGAGGATGAGATAACACGAGCGGTCAAATTTGGACGAGGCCCCATAACATCACAGTAGAGCAAGTAATCGTCTGGGTAGATCGAGAGAGAGAGCACAGGAAGAAATATAGGTCCACACAACTTCTTGAGACTTAGAGCGAAAGAACTTATCTCTTTGGACTAAGTTAACTAGTAAAGATTACACTTAATGATTTTTTAGATAATTTAAAAACAATAATTCTTTCTTGTTCTGTATGTTGCCAAATTATTTCAGGGAGGTAGAACACCAGCTGTCTCTCCAACTTTTAGGTGGCCTTCCTGGTATGCGATTCCCTGTGGGGATCTCGTGCGCCACTATATATGGGATTCTGTCTCTTCCCATCCTTTTCACATACATAGTCACGCCAGTACCGTCTTCTCTTTCTGCTCCATCTGACGATATCCTCAGTGTTGCAGGTTTATCGAATGTGAGAATTTCTGACCCAATCTCTGATAGATTTTTCTGTTATGGCTCGTAATATTCTTATCTCAGATGTTCGAAGAAGGCTGTTTGTTCTAGTTGCTTCGCCTCTGGTTTCAAGATTATAATTCATGATCGGCCTTACATAGTTCTCACAAATTTAAACTTAAATTCGATTTTATAAATTCTAATCATTCCATTTTTACATAAATGTTTAATATTACCTGGTGTCCATTTGGCAGATATGGATCATACTTAGCTTTGTCGGTATGATTAGTTCTTAATTCGGTACATCATTATTCATAATAAGTTCTGAGAAACTGCCAGTGCCAGTAGTGGCCGGACCAGGGGCGGCGGGCGGTCGCGGCCTGCCGTGGGAACATTGCTCTCCACTATTTATTCTGATATCGAAACATAAATATGCGTTTTCAATTAACCGATCAAACATATTTTACGACTGCGGTGAGCTCGTTTTTTGTGTGTCAGAATGATATGAATACTTGTACAAAGCTTTGTATGAGGTGTCTTACTGAAGTATCATAACTAATGCTTGTCTTTTACATAAGTAGATAGAAACAGTTGTATTGTGCTTGGTTTAAGTGAAAGATTTTACATAGAAAAAAAAAAACAAAATATGCCCATCATCATCATTATCACGCTATGCCCCTTTTGGGATAGGCAAAGAGAACATATCCACTTCATTCTATCTTAGCACACATTTTTCGCTTCAGCCATTTCCATTCATCTCGATATGCATACAATACTGTATTCTACTTCAGAAAAATTTCATACCTTCTATATTACTTGTATAGATTATTTTTGCTAATCTTTCACCATTCATTTTTTCTATGTTACCGAACCATCCCAATCTTCCTTTCTTCATCGTAAGCACTTATTTTATTGATTAAATAACACGGAGTAACATGCCTTTGAAACATAATCTCTTTTATTGTGTCTAGAAATATTGTTTATATCTAAAAACTACACAAGTAAACGTTTTCGATGAACAATTAAAAATTTCATATTCGCTAAATAAATAATAAAAGTAATGTTTTATTGTGCTCTAAAAATAAATAAAATAATTTTTCATTTTTAATTATGTTTGCAATGTGTTTTATATTTAGTGTATTTCATATAATTAAAACAATTAGGTAATTTATTAAATGTTTAAATAATAGGAAATAAAAAACTTAAATATGTAAGATTTTTTTTGTATCCAAATAAATTCATATTAGTTTTCTTCTTAGTAATACTTTTCCTTAAAAACGTTAATTTGATTAAGCAAAGCATAAATATAAAAAGTGTTGCCAAAATAAATAATTGTAAAAAGACTAATCTTACACTCCATTTTGTCCAGATAAAAATTCATCATTAAAATGTGAGAATAGATACATATCAAATAATATACGAGCATATGTATACATTTTTAAATAATGGTGCCTAATTCCTTGCCTTTAAATTGAGATGAAATAAAATCTTTCCCCGAACGGGAAATGACCCCACTACCTTTTTTATCTTCGGTTATCTTCGTGACATCAACCGCAGTGGTTCAGTTGATAGCGAATTTTTTCAGACATAAAAAGTTTGTTAGTTCAATTTCAAAATGTCGAAATATCGTTTTATTTCATTGTTTTTTAGAGGCAGAGGATTATGTTAGATGCAACATTTTCTCTATTATTAAAAATCATATTCTCAAAACATACGTGCAACACACCGTATGTTATTTCTGTTAGGTAGAGGACTATCTCGACATACATGTTTTCTATCTCGACATACATGTTTTGTCTCTTTCACATCCATACACTTTTTCATACAGGTCCTGCGATTTATCTTACTTCTTATATTTCCTTCTTTTAAAATATTATTCACCTGATTTAACCATGCATTCATTGGTTTTCCTCTGTATATTTGTGTTATCAGTCTTTCTTCATTCATTAGTTCCACATGCCCAATTTGTCTCATACTGCGCTTCTTATTCTTACTCGACACATCAGCCTCAAAATGCGTAATAAAAAAATTAAATAAATTTTTAAAAATATTGCTAACGGCACGCCAGTGGTGGCTGTCTCTGAATCTACTATATGTATGTCGTTAGATTGTTTTCTTCCTCTGACAAAACATTCGGATTTATTTTGAACGTAGTACATTATCTCCTTACTCCGTACAGAGCATAGAGGCTATCAAAATAATTACGGTAAGAATGTGACTCAATCGTCATTGATTTTTTTCGACTCAGGCCAATTAATACGCCATTACTCAGTATCACAACGTACCCGTCTAATTTACATCTGTTCATATTATTACGTTAGAAGGATAAAATTTATTTTTATTTTATTATAACAGATCACATTAAATTACGTTGTCTCGACGTAATTAGCAACAGCATATAAGAAAATTTAATTATATTTAAATTAAAATAATTAGGAAGGTTTGTGAATCAACAACATCCCAAATATTAATGGGATTCTAATTATCTAAATCGAATTTTCAGTTGTAGGTAGTGTTGAATAGAAACAGAAAAGTGTTATTTCCATTAAACTGGTGTTTTGTTGAATAATATACATAAGTATGTTGTTCGAAATGTAGTTTCGTATTTCTCAGATATATGTCGTTAGGACAACATTTTTGTTGCATATTTCATTTCAAACGTGATGACTATATATTATTAAGAAAGGTAATAGTTAAGCGTATTTTTTTGACAACCATTTATCCAAATTGCTTGAGCGGGTTTTACAGCGTATTTTTGATTATGGAACAATATAAGTTGTTTTTTCGATGCATGATGCTTTTAGGTAGATTTTAATAAAAATACTATGTGATAACCTCCAGAAAATTCAATGCACTTCCTCTAACTACCTACCGTTAAAAAAATATACATTTATTTATTTACTACAAATTTTACGAACGAATAATGCAATTTGTTCTAAAGAAACGAGTACCATAAAATGGGAAATATTCTGTCTTTTTATACGAAATTTACCTGACTCTTGCGGTCAGTGCTGGAAGGGTATTTTCAACTATCCAAAAGAGAAAAAAAAGAAAACAAAATTGAACATATATGGTGACGATGGAGTAAGCGATCGTGTGTTGAATGTGGTTTAAAACATTCCATAATAGTGATAAGACACTCGAAGTTGTCCGCTCTGGAAGGTCGATTGCAACTGATGAAGACCAAATCCAGACTTTGACCGAGAATAACCTGCGTTCTACTACACAAGAGATCACCGAGATTCTGAAAATATCAAAAATCACCGTTTACGAGCATTTGTAACAGTATTGAGTTTGAATTGAACCTAAAACTTTGAATTAACTTTACGGACAACCCAATATTTTCCTAAAAACTACTTAACGAAACCTTTCAAGCACTTTTATTCAATATGTTGATTTTATTTAAATAAAATTACGGAGTGTGACTAATTATATTAAATAAAACAGTTCTTTATGATATAACGTGCACATTTGAACTGTTTGAATTAAACATCGGAATGTCATTTTGATTTATATATTTTTTTATTATATGAATGGAAATGGTCAGTGCCTTGTACAAAAACAACGTAGGTATAAAAATAAATTGCAAGTTTTAACTCATTTTTAGCTGTTACTTTGGTGGATCAAGGTGTGAATTTATTAATTAAAGACTATGATTAACTAAACATAATAAATGATTAACAAAATAAAGATACGCTGAAAATCTGTGATATTTAAGAGAAACACAATTAAATTGAGTTATTTAACTGGTTAAATTACGTTATTATTATATTTGAAGCGGATTTAGAATCAAACGCCTATTTTGTTAATTCAAATTGAAATGTTACAAACGTATTACTTTGAAGTGAGCTGTTGGGATTAAAATAATAATTAATATTCATGTCGTTCCTTTAAATTCTATTTTAAGCGAAAAAATTCTTAGCATTTTAATTCTTTATTTAGATTCAGTTCCGTAATTTTATTTCATATTTTAATGACGTAGCAAAAATTGAAATGGTATATAAAAAGAAATTACATTTTCAGTAATAAACATAAGGCAAGTGTGATGTATTATAGTATATTGAAGATGAAACTCATCACCAGGCCCCAATATTATTTGTTAGAATGAAAATTGTCCCTGCTACTGTTTCAGTAATCAACTACTAAATTAGTTTCAGGAATTGTTACCTTAATATGAAATGTAAGCCAAGTGTGATGATTTATCAAATATATTGAAGTTGTAACTAAGTACCAAGCCCAGTAATAGTGAAAATATTATATGTTTGAATAGTAATCGTAAAATATGTTATGTCACTGTTACTGTTTTAGTACTCAAATACTCTAGTTTTGGGAGTTATATAAAATGTAAGCCAAGTGTGATGAGTTATTAAACAAATTCAAATTGTAACTAAGTGTTGAGTTCAGATATAGTGAAAATATTATTTGTTTGAATAGTAATCGTAAAATATGTCACTGGTACTGATTAAGTTTTCAACTACTCGATTAGTTATATAAAATATAAGCCAAGTGTGATACGGTACTGGGCCCAGTTACAATGACAATATTATTTGTTTGAATAGTAATCGTAAAACACGCCAATGCTACTGTTTCAGTATTCAACTACTCGATTAGTTTCGGGAATTATAACCTTAAATTAAATTGTAAGGCAAGTGTGATGAATTATTATATATTGTGAAGTTGTTACTCACTGCTGGGCCCAGTGACAGTGACAATATCGCGTGTGAGAACAGAGAATAGAGAACAGAGAGCAGAGCCGAAGCAGCGTAGCTCCGCCGCCGTCTCAGCTTTCAATTAGGCAATTCGGCTCGGAAATTATTACCTCTCGTATAAAATGTAGGCAAAGTATCGGACACAGCGGGGATTCAAATTAGATTTTTTGTCCCAGTGCGAGCTAATGGTTGGCTACCGAAACATAATACATACATGGGTAAATAATCACCACGCAGGAGAAATAGGCTGCAAGCAACATTTTATTAACTCGCTATCATTCTTTATAAAATATCTAAATTGACATTTCTAAATATTTTATATGTGAACTGGATCAATACTTCAGAAGAATGAGTGGTTAAATTACGAGTTTGAAAGCGTATTGACTATCTTAAATTGTTTTGATAGAAAGAGTTTTAGCGCAAAGTTACAAAGCATTGAATGAATATAATAGAATGCGAATTTTAAGTAATAAATAAAGTTTAATTGAAAACTAACACTTTGTTCTTTAATTGTAAATATTATATAAAATCTTCGGGGAATTAAAGTTTAATTTCTTTGCGTCAAATTGGAGAGTATATTTAAACTTTTATTATCAAATGAAGTTGATTTTTATTATTATAGAAAGAGATTTTTGATTATTCAAGGTTAAAATACAATTTGAGTTCCACGTAAATTAGAGCTTTTAGACTGAAACATTTTTAAGCTTATATATTTCGAAGAAATATTATACTCTAGAAAGCTTTCTTACGTGTACACATATCATAAAGCCATCATTCAAAAGGAGTAGGCAGATATTAAAGAGTTCTAGACTTTCCTATCTCAGCACACACCCTTTGCCTCTTCTACATTCATACACCTTACCATACAACTTGTACGATTTTTCCCATTTTCTACGTTCCCTTCTTTCAAAATATTATATAATTCAGTTGAGTTAACCATACCATCCTTGGTTTTCCTCAACTACATCTTCCACTTACATTTGAACTGTATATTTGTTTTATTCATTCGTTCTAAATGCCTAAACTATTTCAGAGTGTTCTTCTTTATCATAATCAGCACATCAGTCTTAAATTCCCCATTGACTTTGTTCCAATCGCTATATGACCATCGATATCTTTCGTAACTCAGTTTCTTTGTTAGTTGACTTATTTTTATTTAATACTTCATTATAAAATCAATACGTTTTTCAGTCGCTTTTTAAAACGTGCCAATGGTGGATCGAGTCTTACACAAATTTGCACTTGTTCCAGAGTCTTTGTTTCTTTTTCTGATAATTAGGTATATAATGTTAGTAAATGATGCGAATTTTGTTTATTTTCAAAAGTTAATAGCTCGGTTATTTATTTGAATGATGTAATTTATAGCCTTTTGATCTTCAATAATGGATAATGCCGCCATAGAGTAAAAAGACGGTAGGTAATTTGCTTACGACGGCTTGGCTCCTCCAAATTTGTCAATTATGGACGGCTAGCATCATCGCTGGCTTTTTTGTAGGGACGCCAAGCTAGTCTCCATGTGGGAAGTGCTTCACCTCAATCACTAGATATTTCGTATGGGCCGCATGCTATGAGATCCGTCTGGGAAAATACCAAGGCGATTCGATTTTTATATAACTCATCGTGTGATGATTCATACTTAAGGTCATTATCGCCACTATCACGATCAATCCTTATTCATTTATTTAACACTTCATTGTAAAACACACTGGCAATCGTTTCCAACCAACCAGACCAAGTTAAATAAAGAAAGTTGTATTGTATTGTATTATACTTCCGTTATCCTATATACATATAATACAATCTGAGGGGTTTATTGTCATGTATCAATATCTTCCAGCCAACCAGAAATATGTCAAAGAGACCTTAAGTCAAAACCAGACAAGAATCCTTAAAAAAAATATGGATTTCAACGGGAAACGAAACAGCAACCTCCGAGTTGGGAGACAAGCGTCTTACCAACTAGGTCACGGAGGTCGTGAAAGTTACATGGTCATTTAAAAAGAGGTGTTAAGTCAAAACAAGACAGGAATTCTTTTTGAAATAAATTGCAATGGGAATCGAACTCGTAACCGTAGTTGGAAGATAGGCGTCTTACCAACTAAACTACGAAGGTCTCTACGGAAGTACGAGTATGTAGTAATATACACATTCTTATAATTAAAAAGAGAGGAATTACACCGCATTAACTAATTACACACATAATTCGCTTCGTTCACATTCATACGCCTTCTCATACAACTCCTACTATTTCTCTTACTTCTTACCTTTCCTTCTTACAAAATATCATTCACTTGATCTAACAATGATTTCCACTTAAATTTGCAGTATATATATGTTTTGTTAGTCTTTTTTTAAATTTATTCATTCCATGTGCCCAAACCATCTTATACTGCTCTTCTTTCATATTCTGTTGTATATTGTCACTCAGTGTATTCTTCTCAGGGCACTAATTTCTATAGAGTTTATTTGGCTCTTTTTAGTCTTTTTTACGCTCACGTTTCAATCCCAAACATCAAAGTTGGTACTTAAATTCTGTAGTGGACATTATCTTATCAAATGTTGATTCTGTACGGTTCAAGTACTCGTACACTATATATGTTCTGGCGCTCAATTGGTTATGTTTGATATATCAATATTTATAATAATTCAAAGATATCTTTAAATCAGGTCAAAGGCATTAAATAATCATATAATTTTTCTTTTAAAATAATGTTTGATGAAATATAATATATTCACTTCTAATTCCACTTATTTAACATACTGTTGCATCTGTATGGTTATTTTGTGTTAAAACACTAAAGTGTAACCTCGGATGTGTGCATTATAATGGTTCAGATTATCAAATAGAGGTCCGGGGATGCTAAACGCTAACTAACCGTAGACGTTTATTTTGTTATTTTAGTCAGTTTCACATGCAAATTTTCACATTACTTTTGATTGAATTCGGTTTTATGGTTTGTAATTTGATAATTTTGAATACAAAATGAGAATATAAACTTTAATAATTTAGAGGCAGACGTTGTAAAATATGGTTTATCGTTGAAGAAAATCAAACTTCATAGCTCGGAAAATTTAAATGTCTCGGTGTTAAGTGAAATTTTCAGTTGAAATATGCGCAATAAAATTTTGTTGGGAAATAAATCAAATACAAAAAAGTACTGGCCTCTCATTGAAAATTTAGAACAAATCTTTTTTTGTAAATTGGACATATAAGAAAAGGGGGGGTTCTCGATACAATTAAGAAATATCAGAAATAAATTTTAATCACGACAAATATCAGAAATTTGTCGTGATTAAAAATTATCATTAAATCAGAAATTATCCGACATTCAATTGCAATACGGAAAATACAATAAAATTAATAGGAATATAATATATGGGTGAAAAATAATCCCTTTAAAATATTCATTTAAAAAAAACCTGATTATTTATTTTAAGAATATTGATAAAAAGTAAGGAAATTTCTGTCTACTCTATAGATACATTTTTAACAACTAATTATTAAAAATTCGAAATGATTCCTACAGTTTCGTTGTTTTAATGAGATCATATTAAATAATAATTAGTAAAAAAGTTAATAAAACTGTCCAAACATATATTATTTTTAAGCAAAGAACACAATTTTTTTATTGAGTGATTTAGAATGTTGAACATGATTTTTTTTTGTTATTTTTATATGTAGCAGTATATACATACGTGTATATATAATAAATATAACACAAAGTTGCTGCTAAAGATCACTCTTGGTGGCTAAACTGCGAAAAAAAAAGGAAATAGTTATTGGTTTTCACTTTTTAAACCTCCAGTATTACGAAACATTGGTGTGCCATATTTATTATTTAGCATTTTTTTTTAATTTAGCAAAAACTTTTTGATACTTCGAGGCCATGGCTCCTAGTCCGGGGTTGCTGGATTGATTTCCGTTGTTACAAAGATTTGTTAAAAAGTATTCCAGTTTGGTTTTCACTTGATACTTGTTCAAATATTATATTTTTCCATTTGGTCGGAAACAAATAATATATGGCAATAAATCCACGAAACTGTTCACAACGAAAGTCTAATACAGTACAATAATGTTATTTGATCTATCGTAAGTAAAATAAAAATAACATTATCGTAAGGGAAAGGTACCTTGGATGGAATATAATATATTCATAAAACTCAAATGAAGCGCTATATTATGTTTCGGTGCGTATTACTCGTCCATCGCGCCGAAGAAACATGCGGCTCTCTAGGTCGGGGTCGGGAAGAAACCGTTTATTAAAATCTACTTAACCCGAGCTGCCCGGCAAAAAATCACATTTGTTACCGTTGTCGACTGCCACGAAAGAATTGTTCCTGTTGTGTGTATTATTTTTTTTCTGAGTTTTCTTTATACAAAAATCTTATATGAACTTTGTATATATATAGTTACAGATTAACGAAGATAGGAACTCGATTACTTCGGTAATTGAAACTTGGATAATTTATGAATGGATAATTAAAAGTTGGATAATTTAAACTCACATGTTTGTAAATTTATTAAAAAAATGTCCTTTATTTAGTTTGTAACGAATATAACAAAATATTTAATATAAGGAAAAATAATCTATAAACAATTACAAAAAAGGAAACATCAATATGATATGCCATTCAATTCATTTTATGAGGAATATAATTAAAAATATATTAGAATGAAAAATTATCAGTTGAAAATTATAAAATACGAAATGCCAACACGAGATGCCATTTAAATACGAGTAGTTTAAAAGGAATATAACTAACGAAATATCTATTTATTTTATTTGTTAGTCCATTTTATGTGTTTTGTTGTATTTTACTTAAGTTTAATACAGTACAACCTAGCGAACAATATAATTAATCAGAAATACATTAAAGAGGCCTTAAGTGAAAACCGGACTGTAACCATTGAAAAATTTATCTGAGATCCTACAGGAATCGTTTCGTAATCCACGGATTGAAAGACACGCGTTTTACCAACTAGGCCACGGAGGTTGACAGTCGCATTAAATTGTTTCTTAAGACGAGACCTTACTTGGGTAATACTCGTAGTGAACTATTCACTAAAACAAACGACGGTATGCCTAACTGTATGAGAAATACGACCGTGATAAAAGTGATGAATATTCAAAAAATTCTTTTAATATTATATGTTGCCATGGATGTTACGTAATATGAAGTGTTTGAAGGAAAGAGTTATGCACCAGTTAGGTTTCGATCGAAATTCGAGATAGCGTTTTTAATAAGGAATAAAACATTTCGTGTGTGTTTATTCTGTGGTAGGATAAAATCTCTACAGTTCAACCGGGCTTCGTAAAAACAGCTCAAGCATTACTTTAGTGTCGATCGACCAAAATGCAGTAACGTTTGATATACTACAGTCACTGGTCAAATTTAAGTATTACATTATTTTAACACATATAGAATCAAGAAAATCTCAATTAAATATAACATTGAATCATATTTTTTTCGGAAAGTTTTAATTTTAAACTTATTTTTTACAGAGACAATCAGTTGTCCATCCTCCACCCACCCAACAAGCAGTATCCCATCCTCTCCCCAACCAAACTCATGGAACGAATTAGTCTCCCTTACAGTACCATCGTATACCTTTAATTAAAACTATAAAAAGTAAATGTTTATTTGTAATTTTTCTGATTTTTCTACAAGTAACATATATATTGTTTTATACATATCACATAGTGTATACCGAATTAGTTTAAAATGCTGGAACTAACATTAATTGAACTCGCAACTCCTAGGTTTAAATACAGAAGTCTTACCAACAGGTCACGTAGCGGGTCAAGATTGACTGTTAATATTTTTTTGGAAAAAAATACTAAACCATTTTCAATTTTTAAGAATAATTAATTTAATAAAAGTGTAATAATTAAAAAAAGGTAGATGGGATTATAAAGGTTTCTGAATGTGGTTTATTTTGCTATCTGACAGGTATTAAGATTGGCCTTACTGTCAAGAAAATAAATAGTCCCCTCAATAAACCTTAAGTGGAATTAAATAATATATATTTTATATAATTAAAAATAGGAAAGAAGTATCGATTTATTTTTTCATGCAATATGCCCTCAGTGAGATACAGGCAAAAACCGAATTTACTGGGGACACGACAAATGAAAGACAACAAACCCAGATCCATTAAAATTGTGTGTCCAAATTAAATTACCTGAACTTTTTCGCAAATTATGTATATTTCTTGTCATGTGTAAAATAAATAAATAAATTAAAAAAAATATTTAGTAACCATATTCAACACACAACTATCATATACAGCGTTTGAAAAATTAAAGATTTAGGCAATGCTATCTCTATTTCATTTGAAAATAAGCCTGTAACATTGCAAAGAATCGCTTACAAGAGTTTCCTTGTTTTTCCTTCTAATCCATTGTAAAATGTTTCTGATCTATGGCCAAGGTTGATCATACATAGGTTATTTAAATAAATATATGATTGATATCTTGGAAATAAACATAATCATAACTGTTTTATGCGTCCTTGAGGAGAGACAGCTTTCTGAACGGCACAATATAAATTGTCCTTTAATTAAAGTTATTTGATCTACCAAATTAACTGTCATTTCTCATCAGCTAATCAATAAAAAAAGTAAAAAAAATTATGTATTGTATTAAATGTTGGTAATAAGCCCGTTGAAAATAATCCTTGTGAGTATTGTGGTCCCAATATCGTCAGACCCCTAAAGAAGTCCTGGTCCGAGTAGTAGCGCTACTGCCGCTCTCTAGTTATAATAACAGTTTGAAGCCGATTTTACCAATCGCTTAAGTCACGATCGGTACATTATGAAATATTGAATTTAGATCATTTAATCAAATCTTGACTAACTCTCTAATTTTTTGATTATCATCATCACACTCTTTTGGCACGTCTCATTTGAAATTCGTAGAGGCTGTTTTAATCAATGTTATTTCTTATATTGACTGATTTAATCTAGCTTTTTAAATATAAACGTGTTTACAATGATTTTTTTGTACTTTATTGAAATGATTTTTTGTTTTCTACTAATAAGTAACATTTTCAGTGATGCGCGAAAGTAAAATTGAATGTTTTCCCATGTTACATTTTTACTATTTAAGGAGAATTGTATTTTATCGCACTTTTGTAGTATACAGTACAACCTGAGAGATTTATTACTAAGTAGCATTTTTTTACAAACAATAGGTGCTACACAAGCCTTTACTGAAAATCTCAACTGAACTTTTTTTTAAAATTGGGTAGCAAGAGGAATCGAGCTCTCAACCCCTAGGTTGGAAGCTATACATCTTATCAACTATACCACGGATGTTATCTTTGAAGCCGTTTTGAAAAAGTTTCATTTTTTGACTTAAAAATATCGTTAACTAAGATATGTCAAAATAGTGAAAGTGATAGACAAGAAAATAGCTTAAATTTATTTCGTCTTTTGTATGGCTCCCTTCAATATACCTGAATTAGTGATTCCGGCAGGGAGACAATATTGTCTTCAGTTTCAGTAATCTAGAATTCGTGTTTAAAACCACTGGAGTAGGCACGGAACTCATATTTCGGCATCTACACTGCGAATATTGTTCAGACGAACTATTTTAACACGACTAGGAATATATTTTTAATTTTTGGGCAACGTCGGGAATTGAACCCAAAATCCCAAGTCGGAAGTCAAATGTTTTCCCAACTAGGTCACCGAGGCTTTATACAATTATAATAAGAGTCTGGAAAAGTGTAAGAGACTGGAAACGTGTATAAGACAATAGGGAAAAGGGAAATTGTAAGAGACTGGAAACGTGTACAAGATAATAGGGAAAAGTGTAAGAGACTGGAAACGTGTATAAGACAATAGGAAAGAGTGTAAGAGACGGGAAATGTGTATAAGACAATAGGGAAAATTGTAAGAGATTGGAAACGTGTATAAGACAATGGGAAAGAGTGTAAGAGACAGGAAACGTGTATAAGACAATAGGGAAAAGTGTAAGAGACTGGAAACGTGTATACTATAAGACAATAGGGAAAAGTGTAAGAGACTGGAAACGTGTATAAGACAATAGGGAAAAGTGTAACAGACGGGAAACGCGTATAAGACAACAGGGAAAAGGGAAAGGCAAAGAAAAGAAAAACATGGATAAGAATTTATTATTTATTTTAAATACATGTAATAATAGATTTTTTTTGTTTATTTTTCATATCACATCGTGTCAAAATAAAACAAATGTAAAAATGTGAAAAAGTATTAATCGTATGATTTAATGAAAGGTGTACGCAATTAATTATTATATATTTAATGTTGCACATAGATTTATAGCTCTATTCAAGTATTATTTTTCTGCTATAGGTTACATTCTTATTGTAAATGTGATGTTGTATTTGTGTTTAACTGTAAGGCTACTACTATAAAAATATTTTCAAAGACTAATTTTAAGTTTAGGCATGGTAAAATAAATAAATGAAGAAATATTAACAAAACAAATATACAGTGCAAATGTGAGTGCAATGCGTTATAAAGGAAAACCAAGGAAAGTATGATTGGATTCAGTGAATGATATTTTAAAAGAAGAAAACGCTAAAAGTCCGAGTTATTTTAGGTTTGTGTTGATGTAGAGGAGTTTGACACTTAGTTTTATCTGCATATCTCGACAGGGAAATGGCTTTATAGAATTATTGTGTATATATTTTAGGTTTGTGTTGATGTAGAGGAGTTTGACACTTAGTTTTATCTGCATATCTCGACAGGGAAATGGCTTTATAGAATTATTATGTATATATTTTTGGAAAAGATAAACACACGCCTCGAATGATATGTAATATTTCTGTGAAATTTTAAAACTGTTCTTCTGATTTGATATGGTAGCCACTGGTTGGAATTCAAAGATGAGATACTAACCTTGTATTATTGTATTACACTTTGTTGTATACAATATAATCGTGTGGGTTTATTGCCATGTAACATTTTTTCCAACCAACCAGAAATATGTTAAAGAGGCCTTGAGTGAAAACCAGATTGGAGTCCATTTAAAAATAATGTGTTCCAACGGAAATCAAACTCGCAACCTCCAGGCTGGGAGACAAGTGTCTTACTTAACTAGGCCACGGAGGTTGTTGCTTTTTTAAACAAAAAGTCTTTAGTCGAAAGGTAAACCTTAGTCTTCATAATTCAAAAATGAAATCAAGTTTGATTACAAATTTCGGTAACACATATTGATTACTCGTATGTACAATAGCTGACTGCCTCGGAAGAAGCTTTGTAATACAGCCGACATTATATTGTCTACGAACCTTGTAATCAAGCCTTCGTCTACTGCACTTGGCATGTGAGAGAATTGTTACCAGATGAACTCTCTTAGCAGGCCGATACCCTTTTTTTTACTTTTTTTGGGTTCCATCCGGAATCGAGACCATAACATTCGAATGGAAGTCAATCATCTTATTAACTAAGCCATATACGTTATCAAAATATAAAAACAAAACTTAATAATCAATACTGCTAACTTTGTGTAAAAAATTGGTTTTTCTCTTAATTAATGACGCTGGTAAAGCGAGGGCTAGAAAAGTATTATACATTAAAGTATACAGAAAAGCAAGTGGTTACAGCACATAAAGATATATTACATGTGGCAAAAGAGTACAAAAGAAGTTTGATAACATTAATTATTAAAATGTATAATCAGAATAAAATGTTATCTGAGGTGTTGTAGCGTGTGAGGCGAAGCAATAAATTTAGCGAGAGCACATTTTTTATTCCGGATCTATAGCAATTAAAAAGCAGTATCATTTGTGTTTAATACCTACCATTATCTAAGTGCGAGAATATTGCTCAATTTATCCAAATGCTTTTTGGCTTATTGAAACATTCGTTATTTAAGAAGTATTTTAGTTTTTGTATATTTTTTTATACCATTGATCGACCTGTCGACAAACAAAACAAATCATAGAAAAAGGGTTGTCTTAGAGAGATTGAGAAAATTATATTTATTTCTATTCAAAGTAAGGTTATTTTTTTAAAATTTAGGATTATCGAGATCGATTAACAATTTCCAAAGAAACAAATTAATGAAATTATGACAAATAGTGTTTAATTAACTAAAGTGAATTGTTATTATATTGTGTGTAGTCTATTTTACGACCCTGAAAATCTTTTTTTCAATAATAAATACAATTGTACAATTTGATTTATTAGTAACATATCATCAAAAAATATGGAATAATTATCTCCGGTTGTAGTACTGATTATTTATTGCGATATAAATGTAAAAAAGTTGGGATCCATACTCATGAGAAGTTTTGTACTAAATAGTCATAGATTTCTTTAACTTTTTGTAACAATTAACGTAATGCAACCTTTATATTTCAAATAATTCATATCATATAATATTCAGAACAAGTTTTTATGCAATCTGGGTATAAATTTGCGTAATGCATTAATAAACAAATCGATGTTAATCAAGTTTCCTTGAAATTCCATCATTATTTTTTTTACAAAATCATGCATTTTAATATGCCATTAGGAAGAAACATTTTTAGTACTACTGAGTATATAAAGAAAAATACAAGTCAAAGAAATAAAACTGATATTCAATCAAATAATTTAAATTAAGGATCATATTCTAGCTTTAATTGGCTTGAATAAAAAAATGTGCAAATTGCTTATTTAACTCTTTCACGGCTACGGACCACTTAAATGGCCCATACATAATACGTGCCGTCCTGGCGAGCGGCCATTTAAGTGGCCACTAACTTTGCGTGTGGATATCTCGGTCAAAATTAAATCTTCTTTAAAAATTTTAACCTGAATATAAGACAAAACGTGTCCTCTAGTGACATCTCTTTTAAAATCATCAAAACTTCAAGTATTTGATCCATAAGAAGGATTTAAACAGACCCCTTGCAGGCCGTCAATATTTAAATCATTTTGAATAATCGCGCCACGCGTTCGGGCGATCCGAAGGTCATGTTTCTAATGACGATTGCTCCCGATCAATATGAAGTATTATGCGTCGATATTTTTTTGTAAATACGCGTATTGCGTATTGAATTAATTGCGTTTTTCATTGTTTATGGATTATTGTTTTCTTCGATTATTGCTTCTTATATTGTCGCACTTTATTTATAGCTTTGATTTGGATACCATTACGCAAACTATTTTTTAAGAGATTTTAACATTGACTTACTTTTACAACTTTTCAAATCATCGTTATTTTTTATGTTACGTGTGTTATACGCCATTGAAAAATTCATAAAATTTTTAAAATAACTTTAAAAATTCAACACCGCTTATATTATCAATATGGCTAAAAGGAACTTGACTGGAGAGGAAATTGAAGATATCACGGTAGTAGAACTTGATTCAGATTTTGAATTAACCGATGAAGAAGACGATGTTGATCCATTAGAAGAAGAGCAAAGAATGGATGATACAATTATTCCAGATATTGGAGCAACAACCAGCGGCAATGTGGAACCAAACGAACTATTAGAAAATGTATTTTCTTCATGGAGCCGAGGTCCATTTGCGCCAATAATCCACGAGTTTGATGAATTTTCATCTGGCATCTTGCCCTCGTGCCAACTTACACCAGAATCATCCGAACTCGATATTTTCGAATATTTTTTAAATAAAAATATAATTGAAAATGTGGTACAACAGACTAACCAATTTTATAATTTAAAAAAATTGAGTAAGGAATATTCCGCTAAATCACGAATTCAACGCTGGGTGGATACAAATGTACCAGAATTATATGTATTCTTTGGTGTCACAATGTTGATGACACGAAATAAGCATTTAACCATACGGGAACATTGGTCCACAGACCCACTTTTAAATAGCCCAATTTTTGGCAAGACTAATAACAATATAACAAATAGTGGTGACAAATTGCGTAAAATAAGATTATTGCTTGATCATACTCGCAAAGTTTTTACAAGTGTCATGCTGCCTCACAAAAACTTGTGTATCGATGAGAGCATAGTTGTTTTCAAAGTTCGTCTTATGATAAAACAATACATCCCTTCCAAACGTCACAGATTCGGCATTAAATTATTTGTTTTATGTGATGTTGAAACCGGTTGTGTGTTAGATCTAATTGTGTATTGCGGTGATGGAACATAAATAATTTATGATAAATCGTTGGGTATATCGGGTGCAGTTATCAAAACGCTTCTCAATGACTATCTTGGAAAAGGACACAACTTGTGGTGTGATAACTGGTACACAAGCCCACAATTATTTAAGTTTTTACATGACAATAAAAAAAATGCATGTGGAACCGTTCGAAAATCTCGTAAAGGTATGCCCAACTTCAAAAAAACCAAGAAAGGAGACATTGATTCTCAACATTGTGGACCCTTGTTGGCTATAAAATGGCACGATAAGAGAGAAATTCATATGCTGACAACAATTAGTGACAGATTTATTTCAACAGAGAAATTAAATTATAAAACTGGCGAACAGGTAAAAAAACCTGAGTGCATTGTGGATAACAATAAAAATATGGGTAGTGTGGACAAAACCGATATGATGCTTAGTAGTTTAAATTGCCTTCGAAAAACTTTAAAATGGTATAGAAAGCTGGCTTTTCATTTTGTTGATCTATACATGCTAAATTCATATTTTATTTACAAGCATACAACCGGAAAAACAATAGGTTTAGCGGAATTTCATTTAGCAGTTATAAGACAAATATTTGAAAAATATAAACTAGCATCAAAATTGTCCCATTCATCTCCGTCCACTAGCAATCCACTACATCTTGGTTTATCGGGTTCAATAATAGCCGCACACAGTCCTAAAGAAATTCCAGGAACTGAAAACTGTGCGGAACCTTCTCGTCGATGCTATGAATGCGCTCATAAACATAAATTAAGGAAAAGATCTAGATATATGTGTGGTGAGTGCAATGTGAGTCTGTGTGTAACATGTTTTGGACCATTTCACGCCAGCAAACACTTTCCACAGTAGAAATATTATTATTGCAGTGTACTTATCGTTATAAATCTTTTCGTCAAAATCCAAAAACATACTTTTATTTGTAAAATAGTGTTATAAGAATATTTTCTAATATTACGTGTGTATAGTGTCAGCTAAAAAATGCATCGGCGCACAGTTCGACAGTACTCAGATTCGGATAGTGGTGAGTCATATTTTTATGTAGATACAATATAAATTTATTGACTTAAAACACCGCCGCCTGTGGAACACACGAAAGATACTCGAGCCATCGCCGTAAAAAGGTTAATATAACAATTTTTTCGTTCGAACATAAAATAAGAAGGTATTGGATGAAATTAATGTTCTCATATCACGATCTTGAATAATTTTTACTTACAAATATATACATTATATAACAATGTTTATTAGGAGATAAAATATACTCGAATGTAATATTTCTATTAAATTAGTTTTTTACATTAATTTGAGTTACGCTCACATTTTAATCAAACCCCATAATAAACATTCGTTTTATATACAATATATTATTTTGTTTCATGTAATATGTGAAAATAAATGTTTTATGGTTATTTATAAGTGTTAAAAATAATTTATATTTATGAATGTAAAATGCCGAAGGCCACTGTTGGCGTATAAACAACAAAAGAAAATGAGAAAAAATAAGACTTTATTTTAAAAATGGAATAGCATTATTAAAAATATTTTTCCACTCCGTCAGAAGGCTTCCATGAAATCTCCCCTCTCCTTATGTAAAGTGGATCACAAGAGGAAAATAATATCGCCATTTTATATATCTGTTAATTCTTATAATGCGTAGGGTTTGGACCGAAAACGAATCTGTCATAAGAAGAATATAATAAGCAAACTGAGGTTCTACGGAACGACATCCTCTACACCCAAATACGGAAGTATTTTTTAAAGGGAGTGTACATGGTTAAAATTTCCATCCCGATTTTTTTTCGTTTATTTGAATATCAATTGAAATCCTGAAACAGTTTCAAGAACAGCTCGCAAGAGCTGGCGATTCCTTCAGATCAAGCGTGTTCTTTGTAGTGGAAATAAAAATACTTATCTGATGACAGAATAGAGTTTCTGGAGCTAAGTAGATGACAGCCGGAGACTAACTGCCTTGGCCAATTTGACGAGCCCTGAAAAGACTAGTAGGAATGACTAGATACAAGGTGAACATGCGAAGATATTTTTTTAAGTGAAATTAACATTGAATGTAATTATGAGACGATCCAGGAATACATACTAATTTGTCCGAACATCGAGATTATATGCTCCGGGCAAGATCTGATTGATGCGAATGATGGAGCGATCCCTGTTACCTCATGCTGGAAACACGTGGCATAGTTTATAATGGAAGGCTTGTACACGGAAATGAATAAACTAATGAATATCGATCAACTAGCACATGAACTAATGAAAACTCTTTATAAACCTATGTTTTCACATATTTCTGTGTTATATGCGTATATTTTATAATCATAGTGAAAATATTTCGTCAAATACCTCACCTCAAAAATACGCTTAAATTATACATTTGAGATGTAACTCTCAAAACAAAACTTGATCAAATGAGGGTTGATAAGTTTTAAAAAGCCATAATTATGCCGAGTATGTTGTTAAAACCTTATAAACTCAGTAATCGTCTGCAGTGGCCTGTTAGCACCACTTATTGAAAAGAAGAAGGCCGTAGGATCGGATTCCACCTGCGGAAATATATTTTTTTGGGTCAAAAGATTTTTCCATTATTAGTTAAGTTTATGGTAGCTTTCGTGTTAATTGCAACATCTTTGTGAACAACCAGCGTGAATTTTCAGCAAGGGTGTAACATTCATGCTGGCTCTAAGTACATACTACATTCATGATGGAGAATTTCAATTTATATTTCAAATTGGCATCGTGATCGCTTGATTGATTTCATCCACAACATGATTCCATTTAACAACTAAATATATTCCCGGTACCCCACCACATAGGGGAGGGTGTTATTTTATGAATATGTATGAGGTTTTTGGATTTAAAAATAAATTTTAATAAAAAAAATAAGGTAAAGAAGAAAGTTAAAATAAACATTTTTACGTAAATATAGCTTTTAGGGAATTCTTATATTATTGTAAATAACATTATAATATTGACGTGATTGATAACATTTTGCCCTAAAGTTTGTATACCATATAACCCCTTATAATTCAAAGCCATTTTGCCATAAAATTTGTATATAACTTGTAAATACGCACAGTGTGTCTATCTAAACCAATACCCTCTTCGTCAGTCAGGAACATAGACATTAGTCAAAACTTCTCCGTTCAGGTTGGGTCACAACCCAGCAATCTACGTCCTCACAAACCAAGCTAAGACTGACTTAAAGGTATCATCATAACAGCGGAGGATGGTGCAAGAAGTCCTATCTGTGTTCAAAATATTATACAAAAATTTTACAACTCAAAAAAAAACTTCAAACCAAAGAAATACATATTTTGAATTAATAAATAATTTATTATTAGATTAATTAGCGAAAGCAAACGACATTAATGATGTAGTTATTGACTTTTAAATGTAAGTTACATTTTATTGTGTAGATTTTATAGAAATTTTCTTATTTCAAGTTTTTAAACACATTCACAGTAATATTTATATCGAAGCAATTGCATATAACAAGCTTAATAAGATCAAATCAACTTTCGAAAGTGCATATGTGTAATGCATATTTATCGACTTGATGCATTTTGCTCTAGAAACATTCCCATACAATTAGCATAACTCTCAACAGGTACCAGGAGCGGAGAAAAGTAAGCAGTTATGCTTACGTGTTGTCATCCGGTCACATTCACGCGTTTTGCTTGATGCTTATCTAACAAGAAAATTTCATACAGCTTAAATATAAATGCAATATGAAAACACTTTGGAAAAAGATAGCCGCAATTATTTGAAATGAAGTGTTACATAATAATAAAGGTTAAACTTTTTGAAAAATATTTGTTAATGTTAAGTGTGAATGTTTGTATGTTTGTAAAATATATGAAAGGTTCACGATTGTCGGCTATGATCTCCTCGGATTTCTGTCCGCCGGGTCCGTGGGAAAGACAGTTTGAGATGCAGCTGCAGATTTCCATCATATCTAGTTTGGCCGCATATCTAATTGATTTGAGATAAATAAATATGTTTGAACGCCTCATTCTATTGATTTGCACGGCGGATGTGGACGAGTTTCCTGGAATTTATTCTCCAACTTACAATATGTTAATAATAAATCAGCACATGATCTCGGATCACTATGGAAATTACTATTGCTTTCCTTTACTAATGAAATGATATATGATTCAAATATAATTTGAAATTATTTTCATGACACTTAAACTGAAACCGTCTTGACATCCAACCAGTGTAATAAATGAGTGGTAAATATATCACAAAAAAATATTGTATTTCTATATCGTATTTACACATTCGATGTATTCAGACTAACCTCGTGTGCATTGTATAAAAAATATGCAAACAATTATGTTGAAAAGGTCTTAAGTGGAAAGGAATCCTTTTTTTAATGGGTTGAAACGGAAATCGAATTCCTAATCTTCGAGTTGAAAGTCCTGTCAATTTACTTCGCCACATTTGTTATACTCGGATATAACAAATGTGGCGAAGTGAATTGACGGGAAATAGAAATTAAAAATATTTACGATGACATTAATACATTTATTCAGTACATAAAATATTTAAATTATTTCCGATATTTTCTCTCATTTAAATAATGATTCACTTTATATATTTTTTAAAACTCTTCCTACTTATTTTTTCGTTAAATAAATTCACGCGTATTTAATATTTTTAACCAATACTTATATTACAAATACACTCACGAGCAAAAACACTGCACCCGTAAGTAATTAACAAAGATAGCTGAAGAGAAAAAACTAAGACAATTTATATAATACGAATCAGATCTTTATCTGAAGATCTTTGGAGAGGTCAAGCGTGTGTTTTGTTCACAATACCCACCTGTTACGTTAAGACAAGAAACTACACCGAGAATAGTTTGCTTAAACTTATTTTCTGCTTATTGGATATAAGAAATATAGTTGAATATCACTTACAAAGTACTTAAAAAGACCGTACTTTTTAGCAGGTTAGCTAACACATTTTGAAAACATTATTTTAAATATGACACACTTCACTGTATGAGGTGACTTAAGTATTTATGCATTGTGCATATTTTATAATCAAATTTAAAAAAAAGAGCTCTGAAAAATAACGGTACCAAAAAGGATTGAAGCCGCAACTTCTAGGTCGGAAGACAGGCGTCTTATCGATTAAGTAACGGAGGCTGTAAATATGACTTTTTTTGGTTGCGAAAGACTTACGAAACTAATATATAAGGCTAAAATTAATGCAGAGCGAAGAAAAGGTATACCGAGGAAAGAGTGAAAAGGGATGGTTTGAAAAAAAAATATTGAGAAAGGTATGAAGTATGACATACTAAAAAGGACGTATGACGAGACGTCTGGATGTGTACGAAAGGAATGGCGATAAGAAAGGCGCTCTCTCCCCTCTACCTCTCTCGAAAGGGAAATGGCGTGATGGTATGTATGTAGATCAGTGATATGGTGAGATTCATAGAAAATATAAGAATCTTGTCTTGGAAAGCGTAAGGTTATGTGAAAAAACCTAAAAAAAATCCTCTTTAATCGTTGGGAATCAACATCCTAACGGTTTCAATCTAGATAGAATAAATCAGAAGTCTAGAGGATTTCTGGAGGAAGATAAAAATGGTAAACTCACCTTTGCTATACTTTTTCATCACCTGTTTGTCCTATATTAATAACAAAGTTGACTAACAGTAAAAAAAAGGTTTAATGTAAAAACGTTTTCTTCCTTAATTGTCACACCATTGGTTGTTAGAGATTGCTATCTGATAAAAAAATGCCAGTTTGATTTGTGTACGTAAAATATGAAATAAATATGAAAAATATATTAAAATCTTTAAAGCGAGCGCACCACAGTTATCGAACCCATGACCCGCACTACATAGTCAGCCCTGGTTGAAGTGATCACGGGGCCCGCCCAAACAATGCACGCACCTTGCCTAATCTCCTTTTAATTCTATACTGTCAAAATATAACATCATATCTCGTTTGCCTTTTTGTTTCTACCGCATTTTTTATTAGACCGCACTGGCATAGTTCAGCTCGGATGGACTAATAGGCAGGATTGCCATTCGTCGCACTTTTTATGGGACTTTTACGATACTTTTAAATTCTTTACCTAATTATCAAACTTTGTAAATAAAAAATAATGGGTTTGAAGTATGATTAAATTAATTGCTCAATAGTTTAAATCAATCAACTTGGAGAATTTGTTATTGAGTGATTTTGATTGTAATTTTTATGGTCATTTAGAAATATTTATAAAAAATTTCTTAGGAACAATTTTTGAACAGTGAATTGAACCATAAAATACCCATTGATATTTTTGCACATACTCGTAAAGGTTCGATCTATACTTTTCGATATTTCAAATCAACCAAAATATTTTTTTGTGGGATGAAATCTGTGATTTCTTAAAAACATTTTTTTAATTTAATTGATGTATAAGAAATAAAATAAAAAACGATTTAAAAAAAATTAAACTCCACACAAGATAAACTTTTCTATGTCAGCACTTACACAAGGCTTATTACCCTTCTGAGACAGATGACTTTTATCAGCGAAATTATTTTATAAACACACAAACGATGCAACAAATAGAGCTGCAGTCGTCGTTAGATTTCGTGGAAATGTTTTTGCACTTATTGAAAAGTTTTTTAAACTTCAATGTCATTTATTTACGAGTATGTGGAATAGTTCATTATCCAAATACATAATAATTATGATGAATCAAAAACGTTTTAATATTTTCCCCAAAATGTCCTACTTCCACGACTGTTTTGGATTCAGGCAACAATAACGTTATTATTGATTTAGGATTCAGGCAACAATAACGTTATTATTGATTTTGGATTCAGGCAACAATAACGTTATTATTGATTTTGAATTCAAGCAACAATAACGTTATTATTGATTTTTTTACTGTTTTCTTGGTTTTCTTTCAAATTCGAAAAATAAACTAGATTTCATAATGATTTATTGTCATGATTATCAATAATGTACGATTTTTTAAAACATGGTGACCCTAAATAAATAGGGAATATGTTATAATAACATTTTTTTTTACCAAAAGCTAATGCTCAGGGAAGATTACGTGATATGTAAATATGGGATACGTAAAATGTACAAATTCGTAGAAGATAGTGAACGATTTAAGTGGCATTATGAATAAGCATATCATTTTAGATCTGATAATGATCCATAATGATATTCAGTGTTTGAGGTAACTGGTAGGGAACCCGGAGAACTTCTAATGGCGGATGTTTACACGACTTAATTTTATTTTAAACGCGACCGTTCAGGAGTAATTTATAAAAATTACGATAAGCAATTTGAATTGTTACGTAAACGGAATAAAAAGTTTTCTAATTTAATTGTAACATTTGTTGGAGGTACATAAAGAACGATGTCTAATGAATTTGGATTCCCTTAGAGGTGTTTAGCAGCTTAAGTTAAGAGTTTGTAGAGGTAACTTTTGCTTTAAAAACCCTTCATGTTCACATATTAGATTAGTTTATACCTAAGTATATTTGTATCGCAAAAATGTCTTCTAATAAACTAAATAGATCTACCCCCGATTAACAATAATAGTTAAAAAATGTTTCCAAATGAATGTCTCTGCTTCTTCTCTCTATCACACTTCCTATGACCATCTACTCATGTCTGGAAAGTACCCGAATGACTGCGGTATACTCCGAAAGTATATTGAAGACAGTATACCACAACATTTAACTCCTAGAGTATAAATACGTTTGTTCTTCTGGCGGTCTACGAGATTCTTAGTAATCGACACCAAAATATATAATGAATAGATTCTTGCACTTCTCGAGCATAATTGTCCACGTTTTAGTGCCATTCAAGATCATAGGAAACATTCGGGTATCTATAAAATATGTTACTTAAAAATAATTGTATCTTGTACTTGTTTGGTGATCTTACAAAAATAAAAAAAAATTAAAGATTTTATAATAATTCTATTTAATAATATTTTTTATATCCAAGGTAACATTTTTACATACTATTTATTGTGTATTTATTTTTCAAATATTTTTACAAAATAATATGAGTATTTTTACGTCATGCAGTACTCATCAACACGAGTAAGTCAAGTTCTTTATGTGGTATATGATTTAATCTGAAATTACCAAGTGTTTTGAATGAAAATTCGTAATAAAGACTATGAATTAGATACGATAAAATCAATTCTTAACTTTTGGATTAGCAGACAAGCCATTAATAATTTACATATAAGGCTATATTCAAGACCAAAGTATAAAATATTGAGTATACAGCGTAAAGTTGTACGATTTACACGAAAAAACACTTAGATAAGTATGCATGACTACTGTTTGAAAAATAATTATCATCAACGTTTATGCAAGAAATAATTGCGATGTAGAAGTTTTGATCAAGTGTCAGACATAAAAAAATACGTCAAATTGGTTGTAAACTTTTTATTCTAATTCAATATATTGTGTGGAAAGTAGTTTTCGAATAGGGCAACATTTTCGTTGCTAATTTAATTTGAAACGTGCTGAATTTATATTATTTAGAAAGGTAATTTTTTGGCCATTGTTTTCAGTGGTTTTTTGGCGTCATTTTGAAGATGCAACAAAATAAGTTGTTGGTGTACTTGATGCGTTTTTACTACTGCGATGGAAAATGGTGATGATGACCAAATCAAGGCATTGACGGAGAATAACATGAAGACAAAATCAACTCAAAGTTCTATTCCCCGAAGGAACATCTCTTAGACACCGATTCAAGTGTCTGAGAGATGTTCCTTCGGGGATACATTGGAGAAACCCCATTGAGGGGCCTTGAAAACGAAGAGACAGTTTAAAATCAATTAAAGTAATGAAATAAGTTTAAAAAAATGAATAAATATTAACTACAAGTTTTCATAAAAAATATTGTATAAAACTGTAAATAATTTTATTATATCGTAAATAAATTTTCTGGAATTTAAATATTAAAATAACACAGTAAGAATCATTTCAATGAAAAAAAAATGAGACAATGTCGAGAAAATTTCACGAAGATTACCATCATTTCCGTAACGAGAAAGTGCTAGCGATGAAAAGATCATCAAAATTTGAAGAAATTGCTCCAGTGGTTGAGCTCGCTGGTTGCGCTAATGTGTCGTCGACTGCCAGGCGTAAATTGAATGGTGGTAGCTTGCTAATGATAATGCTGTGAAAATATCACAAAATTTGAAGGCATTTGAATATGCCAGAGTCGGCATGTTCAGTGTTTATCCATGCTTCCGTGATTCTGCTTGTCGAGGCAATTGAACGGTCGGCAAAGCGTGGCAAAGAAGCTCGTTCAGACTGTATCATAACACTGGTTTTTCAACGTTTTTGTTAGCGGCGCCCTTATTGAACATTTATTTAATGATTTATTTCTCAAGATGCAATCAGCTAAATTAATTTTATTTTAGAAACTTTTATGCAAAAGGCATGGCATATTTGTTTTCTGTTTTGAGATATTTGTCAATAATAAGATATTTGGAATTGAAAATTAGCAACACAATTTAATACAAGCATATACGTTCTACGAACTTGATATTTTTCGTATGAAAATAACATGTTTTAATTTCACATTTAAACAAATAGACTTTTATTTGAGCATAACATATATATGTCCAATTGTAGGAGGATGTGGGAAAACCGTCTATCATAATCAGATGCCGAGAGTTTTACGCGAGGGCCGACAAATTGTCACAAACAAAGTTATTTTGGACACAACAAGTCTATATATTTTGGAGATTTCTTAATATAATCGTGTGTGGTTTATTATTTTTATGCTATTTTTAAGAAAGCTATTTTTAATTAGCTCTAAACGACGTAATTATCAAGAATATTCCTGCCTTTTATCAGATAAACATTTTATATTGTCTCGATAAAAATGAGGAAGAAAACAACAATAATTTAATGTTTCATGTTAAGGATTCATGTTATTTTTTAATTTGTTTTTGAGAATATTTTTTCTAAAATTGATATTTTATAACGCGACAAATCAATTTTGTTGCAACCAAGGTTTTTTGTAAATTATTGCAGCACATTTAATCTTTACTAAAAGATTAAGGACAATTCAGTACTTAAAGAAATAATATATAAAACAAAAGTATCTAGGGTCAAAATACTATTAGTAATCAGTTAAAGAAATACGATGCTTTGAATTTTTTAAATGTTTTTAACCAAAAGACCCTTCAAGTTATAGTGAAACTAAAAAAGACAAGCGCACAGTACATAATTGTGCGTTTTATATGTTTTGCAAAATTTCACACATGAAAAGAAATTTGCAGTATGCGATGGATGCACTTTTAGAAGTGCTCTAGAGTGCAACGCAAAAAAATGCCTAAGAATGCGACTTCTTCGATTTATATTACCTTCCTTGTTGGTTAGCGTGATCAGACGTCGTTTTAAGTAATTGATCATAAATAATTATACAACTTTGAATTCTTGTTAAACATGTAAATTTTAGACATTAATTTTATAATTATCGAAAATATATGTTAACAAGAGAAAACTATCGTTTATACTACCGTTTATACTTGTTCAAATTGTTATTCAATTAAAGGTAATAATGTACACAAATGTTCCCATTTTTTGAAAATAGAATTTAAACAATTTGTTTTAGAAATTTATTTTACCCTAGGTCAATTTCTCATAACTGCTAAATTGATGAAATTAAGATGAAGTTTAAATTTCGATTTTATTTCATAAATGTTAAACGTGAAGAAAAAATCAAAATAGTTACTTGCACAAATCTTGATTTGATGTCATTTAATATATGCGAGTAAAATAAAAAAAAAATAAAAAAAACTACGTCAGTTCTCTTTTCTTCATTTTACTTCTTAGGACGACCGATCTTTTTAATTCAGTTTTATACCATATATGTCTATATGTCTAAATGTCGTATATGTCTATATGTCTAAATGTCTAAATGTCGATGCAACAAATTAATTCAGAGTGTTATATAGTCTAAATGTTGATGCAACAAATAAAATTGAAATATCTCATTCGATTTGCGGTATATATCATATTCTATTCACATATATACACATATTTTAAACATTCTTGATTTTTTTAAATATTTAAAATTTTGCTACTCCATTAATTAGTTACATAAATTCCCTAGGCACATATTTCTACAATCCTATCTCGAAGCTTTCCTCAGGCGAAGAAATTCAAATTTGTTACGGGAGTTATTCTTATGTTCAACTGGTGCCGTGTGTGTGATCTTTTTTAAATTTAGTGTAATACTTGAAATAATATAAAAATTTCATACTATTTCATACTATTTAACACGCTACATTTTGTCAAAATATTTTTGTTCTTAATAAGTCTTAAAATTTTGAATTGTTTAATACATGTTTTTTTTTGTACTTATGTTTGATCCTTGTACGAATTAGGGAAACCTGTAATGTGGAAAGGACTTAAAAATAAATTAATACATCGAGTTTAAATGAAAAAAAAGGATTTTTTATGAAGGATGAAACCTTTAGCATTCTTTGCTTACGTATTACTATTAAATTTTTGTTCATGACTTTATGTATCTCCTTCTAATCTTTCTAAATTCATCATGCACAATTCGGTGACGCAATTAAAAATATAATTTAATTTCTTTCAAACTATGAATTGTCTCAAATAAATGGTTCGCAAATTCTCAAAGTTGTTATTAGATAACTACTGTTTTATTTGATCTTCATGTTAGTTTTTAGAAAAATTGTACTCAATACAATTTTTCTAAAAACTACGAAGTACTTAAATTAATAACATGAGTTAATAATTTTAAGTACTTAAATTAACTTGTCTCTGTGCTATTGTATTCATATAGTGTCGAAGACACTGTCGTGTTGTGAATTAAATAAACAAATAAATACGTAAAAACAATGCTTCTTCTCTTGTACGAGTATCGAAAAAAAAATATGCTTTAGAATTTTACATTGTTGCATAAGACACGTTGGTCTTCAATTCATACAAATGAGCACTTAAATGAAATTTTCTTCTTACTTTTAACGAATTCAAATAGTTAACTGATAAAACGGTTATGATGGTATCAAATTACCATGGTTAATTTAGAAGATTGTATTAATTACATTACCAGGAGGTTGAGCTAAGAGTGATCCCTTTTAATAAGAAACGTCAAAAATTTAAATGAAGACCTCACGTATCTCCAGAAATATAATTACTTGTACCATATCACTATTTGAATGCACTAGTCATGGTCTGTTAGGGTCATCAAAAATATTTTTTTACTGTCATCTTCAGCACTGTCATACCCTAATACAATTTTAACCGATTCTTCCTTTTTTACACATCTTCTGTATTTCATTTGTAGGAACAGGATTTTTCAGATATTTTCGGACACATAAATACACGTATTTGTCAAAAAAATATGCAAAATGTAAGTTAGTAATGTTTAAACTCACAAGGAATTAACTTGTAAAGGATTCAACTATGAAATACAATGCATATAAATATATACTTTTTGACCGTTTCCACGCCTTCTGTATCGCCTTTGTAGGAATATGTGATAAATTTTCAGATATTTTGGATAGATACTCGTAAATACATGCAGTTATCAAAATAAATATGCAAAATGTAAGATAATAAAGTTTAGATTCAAAAGAAATTGATTTGTTAAGAACTCAACTACGAAATACAATAAATATTTTTTAACCGTTAAATATTTATGTGTTAAGGTTTCGATTAAAAGTTTAAAAAAATATTATTTAACGAATATAACATTATTTTTCAAAATTAGTGGTACTTATTTTTCTTTAGAATGTTGTTACAAAAATGCGTGAAATAAATTTCATACATGTACTTGATTAAGCGAATATATTGAAAAATAATAATCGTTGTGTGACTACCCTGAGCTGAGTGATCTCTCAGGTCAGTTGATTTAAATAGCATCACATCTGATTAGCATTTATTTTAATGCCATGAAGTAGCACCAACTAACCGTGACAAAGCTCTGTCTTACTCGCTCATAGAAGTCTTTCGTCGAGTCGTGTGACCAATGAGTGTTAGTATACTCGTATACCATCGTGCAGTTTATTTTAATCCACATGTTTTCTCATACAACGATTTCTCTTACTTCTTACACTTCATTCTTTTAAAATGTCATTCACTTGATCCAACTATGCTGCCCTTGGTTTTCCTCTACCACTCCTTCCCCTCACATTTGCATTGTGTATTTGTTTTGAAAGTCTTTATATATTTATTCATTCGTTCCACATACCTAAAATATCTCATAGTATTCTCCTTTATCTTATTCACCCTTAAGTTCACATTCATCCCTAGTCACTTCATTCTTTTACTCTGTCATACATAGTCGCTTCGTGTATCTTTTTAGTGCACGCATTTCTACGACATTTATTTCACTATTTCTCCACATCCATGTTTCGTTCCCATACATCAAAGATGGTAGTAAAATATGGAGTGCTAGTAAAAATATAATAATGATTTTTTCGTTTTATAATAAACAACATAAAATAATGAATCCTCACTTGTCCACCATATTGTCGAGTTCGTTTCCTAGAGACGCCGAAATAGTAAAAAAAAGGGTTCGACAGTTAATAAGGTAAACGATGTCACAAATGTAATATAAAACAACCGGATTATATGTTAAGTAGTAAAATTGACAATACATTATATAAAGGTAAAGGTAGGAAAACCATTTAGACAGTCGATCGGAGCGTGGTTGTTATTGCGACAGGATTTTGAGTACTTGGGCTTTCAGGATGAATGACGAGTGGAAGGGATTTATGTGAGCTCGTGAGTGTGGGTTTCTTCTTGTTGTTTTAATTTTGGTTGTTTTTGTATTTGTGTTTCTGTGTATTTTTTTTTTGTTTTAATTTTGTTTTTTATTCTTATGATTGTGTGCGGTAGTGTGGGATGAATATTTTTGGTCTTTCTGAAGTGATGATGTGTGAGGAGTTGAATTTCGCAAGATGTTTCCAGTTGTAGTTGAGTGTCACTGTCAAGTTGATGAGAGCGTGCAACGGGGTTTTGTTTTTGTGTAATCAAAAATCGGAAAGAAGTATCGATTTATTTTTCTCATGCTAAATATCATCAGTGAGATACAGGCAAAAGCCTAGTTTACTGGGGATACGACAAATGAAAGGCAACAAACCCAGATCCTTTAAAATTGTATGTCCAAATCAAATTATCTGTTGTTTTTCTCAAATTGTGTATATTTCTTGTCATGTGTAATAATAAATAAATAAAATAAATTATAGTGTGTTGGTGTCCATCTTAACATATGAAATTGAAACTTGGATCTAGCAGAAGAAAGATAAAAGTAAGATATAATGTTGTGGAGATTTGTTTACTAAGAAAAAACATGTGAAATGTCAGAGTATGAAAGAAGGTGGAATGAAGACATCATACATAAATGCATGAATACAATGAATGTTTTAAATAAGATGAAGTAAGGAGAGTTATGATAGTTTGGACATGTTGAGAGAACGAACGACAGGAACAACGACTAAACGTTGTCTCACAGCCACCCTGTTCAATAGATCTGAATCACCAATTCCGATAAGTTAAGGGGTAAAATAAAAATTGCTTGTAACTAAACAAACATCTCAAAAAGTCCGCGAGTTATGAATATAATGGTCAAGATATGTTTGACCATTCTAAACAAAGAAAAACCTGTGAAGATATGAATGGATTAATTATGAGTTCATTCATAAAAAGGATGGTTTAGTCTAAATGACGGTGTTTTTTCCACTGTATCTTTTACAACCGGATTTGAATGCGAATAATTAAATTTATGCAAAATTTAAATGCTAGATATGCGAATCACTCCTAAAGAAAAAAATGGGAAAATGTCAGATTATTATGATTTACTCTTATTAGTATCTTACTGTTGTTTCGTATAAAGGAGCATGGTCTAGTGGACACGGTGCTCAGTTTCCTTAATTTTCGTATTTTTTAAGTTCACGGAAGTGACAGATTATATATATGTTATGTTACATGCAAAATATAAATTTCAGTGAAATGTACAAATGTATACGATCCTTATTTTTTTTCATGCAAAATACAAAAAAAACAACGTCAAACAAAACCCATACAATTCCGATCTACGCGGCCTAGTTGGTAAGACAACGTATTACAACCCAGGGGTTCGATTCCCGTTGGTACCGGATTCTTTTTTAAATTAAAGGGTTTTAGTATGGTTTACACTTACGATTAATAAGTCCGTTTATAACGAAAATGCTTGAAACTAACACATTGTTTTAAAGAAGACAGGTTTTTAAAAATACTCGTATATCAGTATTTTTTGTATGTGTATATTTAAATATACATTTTTTTTCCATTTGGGACAGTAAGATTTTTTGGACACGTTACTTTTTCTATGTTATGTATTCGACATTAGTATTTTTTGCATTACACGAAAATAATAGCACACAAGACAAGTTAATTTAAATACTTAAAATTATTGACAATATTACATCAAATTTATCTGAAACTAACATGAAGACACAATAAAACAGTTGTAATAATTACAAAGTAATTGTATGAATTAAAGTTTTATTTATAAATTATGTATAATTAAGTTCAATATACTCGTACGTATGTACGAGTATATTACAAAATAATACCGAAATTCAGCAAAGTAAACTTATGTAACAGTGGACCATGTATACTCTTAGATTTTAAAGGGGAAAAAGTTGTATGATTTAATTGTACCATATATGCGTTAATTGAAGATTACTAATAATAATATGTTATAGCTTACTAATAATAATAATATTTGTTAATTGTTCCATGTATGCGTTAATTGAAGCTTACTTATTATAATATGTTATAGCTTACTAATAATAATAATATTAGTTAATTGTTCCATGTATGCGTTTATTGAAGCTTACTAATAATAATAATATTAGTTAATTGTTCCATGTATGCGTTAATTGAAGCTTACTAATAATAGGTCATACCTTAATAAAAATAATTATATTAGTTAATTGTTCCATGTATGCGTTAATTGAAGCTTACTAATTATAATATGTTATAGCTTACTAATAATAATAATATTAGTTAATTGTTCCATGTATGCGTTTATTGAAGCTTACTAATAATAATAATATTAGTTAATTGTTCCATGTATGCGTTAATTGAAGCTTACTAATAATAGGTCATACCTTAATAAAAATAATTATATTAGTTAATTGTTCCATGTATGCGTTAATTGAAGCTTACTAATAATAGGTCATACCTTAATAAAAATAATAATATAAGTTAATTGTTCCATGTATGCGTTAATTGAAGCTTACTAATAATAGGTCATACCTTAATAAAAATAATTATATTAGTTAATTGTTCCATGTATGCGTTAATTGAAGCTTACTAATAATAGGTCATACCTTAATAAAAATAATAATATAAGTTAATTGTTCCATGTATGCGTTAATTGAAGCTTACTAATAATATGTTATACCTTACTAAAAATAATAATATTAGTTAATTGTTCCATGTATGCGTTAATTAAAGCTTACTAATATGTTATACCTTACTAAAAATAATAATATTAGTTAATTGTTCCATGTATGCATTAAAGCTCACTTATAAGAAGACTGTTATTCAATATTCGTTTTTTTCATAATGCTGTGATGCAATAGTTTTCATTGTAATTTTTAACTATTTATAGTAAATGTCATGGTTACATTTAACTTCATTGAAAAACTAATTCAGGTTTGCAGTTTTTGTTTTGTGGTAATATATTGTAGTATAGACTCAAGTACGCGGATTTGATAAAAAAATGTATTAAGTAATAGTGCAAGTGTTGGAGGAGATTAAATATATGTTTTTGGATAGAAAAGTATGGAAATCTGTTCCTTCAGCCTTCCCCGTAAAAAATACGGTATGCTGACATAAATGTAAATTGTAAGTTTGTTTGAAAAAGTGAAAGAAATAACATGAACAGGTTTATGAAATTACTTTTGAAATTCGGATAGTGGTTGTTAACATACATATGATTGGAAGGTTATAATTGCCTTTGTGTTAGCTTACAATGTATAATTAATTCGAAATTAAACTTTTCAAGTAATTTAGTGCAAAGCAATACTCATAATCACTATCATGTCATGTATTCCTATTGGGGTAGGTAGAGATAACAGATCTTCACTGCATCCCATCCTTGCACACATATTTTGCTTCTACCTTGTCCATATATCTCGACATGCATAATCTCATATTATAAAGATTTCACTTTTCTCTCTTTCGGAACTTGATTAAGGTGGTCGTGTCACATTTTTCTAGATCATCCTAAATATCTCGTACCTGTAATATTACTCGAAAATATTATTTTTGTAAATCTTTCATAATTAATTATTTCTGCGTAGCCGAACAAAATCAATGCTTATTTTTTCATCTTAAGCAGTACAATCAAGCCGCGTTCATTCCATATTCTACAATAAACTGTTATTCCATAAATTCTACGCAACGCTCTTATTTCTACCGTATTTATTTTCCTTTCATCACTTTTTGGTCCCGTTCAAGTTTGGTAAAATAAAAACTGCAAATGAAGGATAAAAACTTTTGAAAGTTTATTTAAGCTTACGAGCATTTAACATGAGCTTTAATCTCGATATGCAAATCGAGAAAAAAATCTGAACAATCGAATATTCAATAAGGGTGTCGGTGAGTGTGAGTGTTATTTCCATTCAGGTAACTCTACCTGCTTAGAATACTGAACGCATATTTTGCGGATAGCAAAAAATAAAGGAGCAAACTGCTATAAAAAAACAAAGACCGTCATCATCGAATCATTCTGAAAACAATGGGGAACTGAGGAATTCTTCATCGTAGGCAGATTTTGTCGAGAAAAAGTGAAGTGTGAGTCGTCACAGGGATCGTAAACCATTTTACTATAAGGTTTATTTTTTTAAATGCACACAATAATCTTAATACGAAATAATGACTAAGCGAGTATACAAGCTAAAAGTGCAAAATGTGCGTGGAAGAAGTAGACCAAGGAAAACATAGTATGATCAAACGGACCAGATTTTGAAAGAATAAAGTGAGAAGTATGAATAGTGGGAAATCGTTCATGAATGTGGAGGATGCGAAGTTGTGTGCTTGGTTAGACAAGTTTAGATTTTTTTTTCTCCCCGCCTATCCCGCAAGGGACATGGCGTGATGATATGTATGCATGTAATGCATACATATTAGTGAGATAATCAAACGAAGTAAAACAAACAGTATCTACCATAAAAATAAACAATTTATTTAATTCCTGTGAATAATTATGACTTCCTTAGTCTAGTTGGCTGTCAGATGCTTCTGCGACCTAACTAGTTAGGTACATAAAACCTGTTGAGTTGCGTGTTCGATTCCCGTTGGTACCATTAAAAAAAGGGTTCTAGTCTTTAATTAACTTAAGCCCATTTTTACGTGTATCTAGTTGGTTGGCAGAGATTGATACATAGTAATAAACCCACTATGTTGAACTTTGTACAATGAAAGTGCGATACATATAGTATTCTCGATATTACTTAAGTATTTTTCTTCACAAGTTTTATTTTGTGATATTGTTTTAGACTGCATTTAGACTATAAATATGTCCGAAATTGCAGCGTAATCAGTACCTAATCAATGTAAACTAGGTACGGGAGAATTCAACTAGTATTATAGTTAGTTGTACAATTTTTACACGCTAGATTTAAAGAAAAATAATAATAATAATGCGAAAAAATTGTTTAAGATCTCTTATGACAGAAACGATCTTCAAAGTTTGAGTAGAATCGATACAAAAATGCAGGTGAGGCCACACGGGTCCGTCCTGTCAATCTCCGGACGGTGGCAGATGAAAAAACCCGGCACCAGACCTCAGTCGGGAACAATGCCAACTGTCTGCTTCGAGGGGTAGGCTCAGTGGATGGAATAAATATTTGCATTTCCAAAATCTGCGTTAATTAAACTTCGCGAAAAATAATCTATTCTTAATTCCCCAGAGACAGACAGCTGATGCTTGACATCTTAGGAATGATTTTCGCAACAAAATATATCCAAGATCAATAAGAGGAAGAATACTAACTTAATCATGTTTTTTTTATACATTCATAAAGTTTCCCTTGGGGGGTATACAGAGAGAACAGATCTCCAAACTTTTCTATCCAAACACACAGCTTTCACCGCCTACACATTTATACATCTCGTCATGCACAATCTTATTTTTTTTCAATAGATCTACAAAATGTTTTAAAGAGTAAATAAATTATAATTTAAGACGTAACACACCATAGACTACCTTTGCGAATGATCAAGAACGCGAATATTAAACTTAAAAAGCGGGTCAGAAGATTGCAGACCGCGGAAATTGGCGTGGCATGATTTATATTCAGTAACAGAGAAATAAATACCTGCAGACACCATAACGACCTGTCAAAAGTAATTCAATGTAGAAGACGAACAAGCACACACTTTCCATGATTTTTCAGACCATTCAACTATCGATAGTCCCTTAAGTTTTTAGAAGAAAAGTTTCTAAAATTTAGAATCAAATCATCTTCTCTTAAGAGATCTTTCAAATCTTCAGAATGTTTTTTTATGCTTATATACGACGCACTTCACTTAAAATCGAATTTATTACTATCACGTGTCGAAAGTTCTACAAAGGTTTATTTGTAGTTCGTCTTTCCCTGGTAAGTTTTCTGCGATTTTATTACCAAACATGTTTTTCTAATTAAATGCTAATCCTAAGCACTATCTCGTTATTCCTTATTATCTGTTTCAATTAAGTTATAAATTAGCCTTCCAATTAATTATCATTTGAAATATTTCCAACAATTAAAAATCATTCATACAGGTCCGTTGCGTTACAGAATGAGCCCGCTTGATGGTCGGCCTTGCCTTCAGCAAGGATGCGAATGGTTCTGCCCCACCCCCTGGCTGATGACGAGGCCTTCATCCTGTTTGAAGTGGTCCCAGTCAGCAGAGTACAGAATCCTGGCTGCCAGCAAGACGTGATGGACTCATTGACTTGTAAATGGGAGATGTTGGGAGGAGAACACGAGGCGCGTTAATGTAATGCGATATTGGAAGCTGCAATTTATTCACCCACTTTAAAAATAATGCCTGGTGATTATTGAGATTTAATGTTGATATATTATTAAAATACACAATCAAAGGTTTTCTAAAAGTAAGAACTTTATTCGAAGTGTTCGTATTTAACACTTTTGTATTTTAATGAGTCAGAATCGCCAAGAGTAAAAATGCCTCAAAAAATGATACGCACTTTTGTATTTCAACGAACGTATAATACATAATCAAGAGAAATGTTTCAAGAATTATTATTTTACAAACTTTTGTATTTTAATGAGTCAGAATCATCAAGAGTAAGAATACCTCAAAAAATGATACGCACTTTTGTATTTCAACGAACGTATATAATCAAGAGAAATGTTTCAAGAATTATTATTTTACAAACTTTTGTATTTTAATGAGTCAGAATCATCAAGAGTAAGAATACCTCAAAAAATGATACGCACTTCTGTATTTCAACTAACAAATATAATCAAGAGAAATGTTTCAAGAGTTATTATTCTACACACTTTTGTATTTTAATGAGTCAGAATCATCAAGAGTAAAAAGGTCTCCAAAAATGATTGTGGTCATTATTTACCACAAATCGTGAATGCGCGATTGCTAATCTTGGTTTGTCAATTGTTGCTAAGCGTGTGAAAGTGTGAGCACTACAGAGATTCCCCTGATACTGGTCATACATTATATTCTTTGGATCTCTCGGGTGAACCAAACCCAGAATCGGTACCGAGAAATCTTTTTGGAAGAAACTTATGGATGTGTGTATTTTATATGCACCCAACAGTTATTTTCACCAGCAAAGGATTGGAGGTCTTAAGAACTTTGGATGTGGTTAGCCAATGCGGAAGTACGATATACTCGTACTAAAGGTGTATTCTTCCTTTAAAGAAGATCGCAGACGATAGTGAGGGATCGGTGGTGAGGCTCGGTGAGATATTTAGTACCAATTTACATACAAGTGGATGTTGAAGCTTGCGTGTTAAGTTTTAACAAAAAAATAATATTATTTCGCTTGCGATTGTTTTAATAAGTTATTAATTACAAAATGAGTAATGAACACCATTACAGTATCCTTATAACTAATTGTGGTTGCTACATTAAATATAAAAATACTAAAGACTTGTAAGAAAATACATATAATTTTGTTAAAATAATACTACTATATAGTTCTGCAATTTTAGTTAAGGATACATTATTTTTATTTCCTACTAGTTTTAACTCCAATATTATTAAGGGTATCTTCTTTTTTGAAAGGTTTGTAATTATAAGATTTACAGGTTTTATAACAAATAATTTGCCAAACTGCCTCACTGTCCTTCGGTAATGGTTCTTGCTACTTCATACAAAATATAACATTTTTTGTACAAAAAATAATAACACTAACTTTAAGAAATAACAATATTCAAATAAAAAAAATGATAGACAAACACATTTTTCAAAATCCATATTAACATTAAAATACGTGGAACTTAATAAGCATACAGAGTCGATCAGATAACTTTCTTAATTGAACACATGTTTTTACACGTTCTGGTGTCTTATGACATAATTTAACCCATTGAAAAGTCTATTGCAGACACTACGCCTTGCAATGTTTGTCATTATATACTCGTACATTGTTAATTCTCGGAACCCTTATAAGTAAGTCATCCTGCCACTCTGATTACCATAATTTAATTTCGGAGAAAGATAAAATATATCTCAGTGATCTTATTTAAAGTAAATTGACAAACAAAACATTTTTTATGCAAAATATTATTCATAAACAGGTTGTTTCATTCTTATTGCTTTAATTTATATTTTTTTATCAATTCAGACACTAAAACAATTAAGCAATAAAATTCATAATAATAATTTACTATTGTATTGTATATTATAATTGTCCGTACATATTCGGTTCTTGCTCGTACCTTTGAGTAGACGAGTTGGTGTAAAGATCAAAGGGAATTGTATGGGAGAAAGATAATTAAAGCAATTAACATTATACCGATCGTGTTTTGTGAATACTAAATATTAATTTGTTTAATTGATTGCGTCGATCCCATTCGTGCATCGGTATTGGATTTTAGATTTCATATGCTTAAATGCAAAGAACTCTATCTCCATTTCATTAAATTTATTTATTGTTAATTGTTTGATATATCTAATTTATAGTTCTTATAAGAATTTGGTTTATTTTTTAAACATACGCATAACATGTATAGGGTATTGCAATGTTTTGAAATAAAAAATATAATATGTGCTTATATTGTATTTATAATTTTTTATTTATTAGGCGACATGTAGTGACAAAACATCACTCCAAGAGCTTCTTAATATAATGTAACATCTTTCAAATAGTGTAAACTAAGAATGCTCTTAGACTTTTTTATGTCATCATTCTGCCTACACTCTTAAGGAAGTAGGTTCTTATCCATGTTGGTACGAGTAAATATTATATCAATCAACAGTTCTCACCTATTATAATATAATCTAATGAGTACGAAGGGGAAGCTCGCGTTACAAAAGTTATAAACATTTATCGACTGCACTAGTTTGAGTACTTGTACCGCGTATAGGGCTGATCCAGCGAGGAAGGCTTTGTTCAGCAATTTGATGTGATATAAGAGAGTGGGGAAACCAAAGTTAAGATACATGTCGCAGAGAACTGACGCAGCTGGGTATAATCAAGTAGAGGAGAAATACTGCTCATAGAAAAAAGTGGCAGAAATTCTGCTGACAGCCAAAACACATCCTGGGTTATAGGGCTGATGATGATGATGAAATCAACACAGAAATAAATGATTTCTATAGTAGAAAAATCATATAAAGAATATTTTCAGGTTTCTTACGAAACATACCCTTCACACTTGCCGACTAAAACTTAATGAAGTCTACGTTTAAAGAAAGTTTATTTTCTTAGAAGACCCTTTTGAGTGAATTTGGCCAGAAAATAGCGCTGCAGAGCCCCTTCCTATATTCTTCATTACTTGTAAGTTAACTTTTTGCAGTCAAGTTTAATAACTATTAAAAATTGAATACAAATTTAATACATTTTATTTATACGCGTTGATTTTGTTATTGTGTTACACTTGTATTGTTTATAGTACACTATAGTGGGTTTATTGCGATCAGAATGCATTGAGTGAAACGAGCCGTTTTTATAAAAATGTTGCATTGATAGGAATCGAACTCGTAATTTCCAGGTTGGAAGACAGGCATCTTCACAATTAGGTCGTAGGTCAACTCATCGTATTATTAATAAAATAAAAATATCATAAAATATGGTGGTCCTTGAATGTAGAGAATCGGTGTCGGCCGAAGCAATATTAGTGGACCGTTATAATGGGAATATGGTAGTAATTTATGGGGAAGTGTATGGAAATATGGTCCGGTGCTGCCCGCCTCCTCACGGGGGCGTATGCAGATTCTGCGGATAGGGTGGCAGCAAGGCACGGCTCTCGTGAGCACCATGACCGCCGCTAAATTGGTTTTCTTCTCCGCGGCCTCGCGAGGTGCGAGGACTGTGGCTCTATGGGGGACCTTGAGAAGTGAATGAGTAGAAAAGTGGTTTGTAAAGTGTTTGTACTATAATAGTTAAGAAAATGTTTCAATATATTCAAATAGTTATTTTATTTAAATATTTTATATATAATGTTTTTATTTGCCATATTTCTAGACTCCGTACCTGTTTTGAGACAGTTGACTAACACCAGCATTATTTATATATGTATTGTATTTTACTTTTGTTGCATACAATAGTGGATTTATTGTCATGTTGCAATCTCTTCCAACCAACCAGAAATGTGTTAACGAAGTCTGATGTGAAAACCAGACTGGAACTCTTTTTGAAATATTTTTTCTATGGAAATCGAACCCGTAGCTTCCGGCGTGGAAGATAGTTGTCTTACCAACTTGGCTACAGAGGCCGTCTTTTCAGATATTTATGAAACAACACACATACTGTTTGAGTTGTAGACGTTCAAGATATTTGATAACCTTCAAATAATAAATGTCGTGAAAATATGTTGACTAATTTTACTCAAAATCTTCCTAAAATATTTATGACTTAAAACCCAGCGATCCGGTGAGACTTGCGAAAAGAAGTAATGTATTACGCTTTTGACCAACCAGAAAGGTAAGCCTTAATTGTAACTAGACTGGAAGTCTTTTTAAAACAAATCTTGATACCAAACCTATAATTCCCGGGCTGGAAGACAAGCGTCTTAACGTCTAGGCTCCGGAGGTAAGTACTTGTAAAGAATGAGTGTTGAATGGAGAGAATTATTGTAAATATTTTATTTTACATTTTGCTACTTCGAGACTTATATTAAATTTGATTAATTTGTACAATTTAAGTTTTGAGCAGCATTTAATAGTATCACCTGCTTGATGGGCAGCAAAAAGAGTCACTTGAAAAGGAACCGTTCGTGATGTGGATACTCAAAACAGGTGCATTTTAATTTGACTCGATAGAACATTTGTTTCGGTAGTTATTCGACAGTGTGAAAAAATTGCTTTCAATTATGAGAGTTCACAAATGAAAGGGCGGTTCTATTTGGCAAAAATTGAATTATTCAAAATGAACTGACAAAGCCACCTGCAGTCTTAGGGATCCTCATTCATAACAAATTATTTTACTTTTTAATGATGCTGAATGCAGAATAATATGTTAATGTTTGAATATTTAAACGTTTGTTAATTTATAAGCTCGCTGATGGGAAAGAGGCGTGGAAAAAGGATAACTAAAGGAATAATTATTACAAGGAGTATGGTGATATAATTGATTATTTAAAGGCATACAAAATGTTCTCGAGCATGTATATGTAGTTTATAATATTTTGAGTAACAAAAGCATATTAAGCAATTATTAACTTTAAATATATTACAAATTAAATGTAGACATACATACATGTCATCACTTCATTTTCCTGTTGGTGTAGGTAGATATGACCGAGTTCCAGACTATCCTATTTCGACACACATCCTTCGCCTCTTCTATATTCATACACATTCTCATACAACTACGATTTTTCTTACTTAACCGTATCCTTCTATCAAAATATCATTCACTTGATCCAACCATACTTTTCTTGGTACTCTTTTACCACGTCTTCCACTCATATTTGCACTGTATATTTGAATAAATGTAGACATATTCTAGTTACTAATATGCTATATAATGACATTCAATCAATTGTGTTACACTTCCGTTGTATACAGTACAACTTAGATGATTTATCGCCTCTTTCAACCAGAAATTATACATAAGCCTTCATTAAAATAGGACTGGAATCCTTTTTAAAAACAAAATTGGTTACTAACAGAAATTGAACTGGAAATTCGCAGACTGGAAGATAGTCGTTCAATCAACTAGACCACACTAATAATTAATCAATTGTATTACATTTTCGTTGTATTCAGTATGGACTTATCGGTTTATGGCAATATCTTCCAGCAAATCAGAAATATGTCAAAGGGGTCTTAAGGGAAATCCAGAGTGGAGCCCTTTTCTTTCTATGGAGAAAAAAATTCAGTACATTTTTTAAATTGAGAAATATCACTAAACGATGGAATATGGGACGTTTGGGAAGACGAAAGGAAATAAATGAAACAAGCTAAAAACATGTCTAATCCCTGAAATCTTTAAAAAAGTGTCAACGTCTAGTTGCAGAATTCGTCAGGAAACAATGCTCGCACCCGCTAGACGTAGACGTGAGTGTTGTCTGTCCACGTGCTGTAAAAATTTCAACACGTACGATTGTGAGTTATTCACTAAATTCAGTGGTTCTTAAACCAAAGGGTCGATTACTGAGGCAGAAGATAAAATGGTCTTCCAAAATATCGGAATCTTCAATTGGGATATCCATACAAATGAATGAATGGTTAACTAAAAATAGATATTTTTTGGAACACTTCAATGAAAGTGATTTAAAAAAAGATTATGATAAATAAATTAATTCTACGCAATAATTAAGAAGTTTTTTTTATAAAACTTATTTAAATGATTTTAAAATAGTTTTTTGTAAATCCTTCGAAAGTTATTTTCACAAGTCTGAGAGTATTTCTAAACTCTAATTACGACCCCAACCTTTAAAAATAATGTTTATTTTTTATATCATAGTTTCTACGTAATACTAATTAATTGCTTTTCAAATTAATTTGAAATATAAAATTATAAAAGCATTCATCAAAATCATAGGTTTTTGAGTGCCAATGTTAGTACTTCCTTGATCTCAAAACAATTATTTTTATTATAAGTTAAAAGTGCTTTGTTTTGGCCTCGATAATCGGAATAGAATAATGAAGACGTGAATAGTTATCAAATTAATCATTGATAAGTATGCAATTGCATGCATTCAAATAAATACGGCCTTCAGGTATATTAAAAATAATAAACCCATTTGGGTACACAATATGCATAAAATATCCAACCCACTGTCGATCAGATTTAAGATACTCTCCTCAAGGGCGTTCTAACTCAGGATTCGGACTCACCATTATTGACTGATTTAAAAAAGATAGTTTGTGGATAGCAAGGTAGTGGCTACGGCCATTATATAAGGAACTTTCTCGCAGCTGCATTTTTGAAAAATATATTTGGTAAAAACCGCACATAACTTACCAAGGGAAGACGAACTTAAAATAAACCTTTGTTGATCTCCCGATATGTGATAGTAACACTTAAGGTGAAGTGTAGTGTACGAGCATGTGTGTAGTATTAATATATATGTTATGTATACTCATAAATTTTGATAAGATTTACCAAAATGGTTTTTTTTCAAGTGCTTCCTAAAGCTACACACGCCACCCACGTTAACTGAAATGATATAATGAATTCGAGTTTTTTTATAAATAATGAATTAAACCATTTCCATTTCGTTCTACTTTACATTTTAAAAGCAATAAAAATATAGATCCAATTGAAATATTACTGAGAAAACGAACATTAACCAAAAATTTTTATTAAGTAAAGCGATACGAATTGCGCGTTTCGTCCTAAAAGTAGCTATAAAGTTGCCCTTTCTATTTAGCTGTTTAAGTAGCATGCTAATTTATATTGAAAAGTAAAAGTGTTTCTTTTTCAAAGTAGTCTTTAACAACACAAGTGAAATTATGATGTCCTATTAATATTAATTTAGTTAGCATTTTTTCCCTCTTCGTTGGGATATCTTGTTCTGATGAGGATAGCACTTGAGCCCTTTAATATTTTGCATCTAAGGGTAGCCAGTCCGAAAGATTGATAATAAAACTGAATGTGTTTCAACCTCAACAAGGTGGTTTACACTGTGAAACCCATTCCACTTCAGCGTACTGTGTATCGCTCAAATTTATTATAAAACAAGGACTTATCTTAGGTAGGTGAAACAATAAATATACGAGTATATGATTGAAAGTTCGGAAGTCAAATTAGTACGGAAGGGAATTACCGAGGATTTAAACTGGAACGTCTGCGTGCTAAGCCACCATACTGCGTGCTAAGCCACCATACTGCGTGCTAAGTCACCATACTGCGTGCTAAGCTACCATACTGCGTGCTAAGTCACCATACTACGTGCTAAGCCACCATACTACGTGCTAAGCCACCATACTGCGTGCTAAGTCACCATACTGCGTGCTAAGCCACCATACTAAACACTAGGCTACAGTAAGATAAACTCAAACATTAATAGCGATATTTGATAAATAAATCTCAATTCTCTTCCGTTTCATTGTTGGTAAGAAGTCTGTATTTTGACCCGGGGGCTGCGGTTTGATTTCCATTGGTACATATTTTAATTTAGTTCTTACTTAAGGTATTTAAAAAAAATCTGGTTGGTTGTAAGAGGTCGCTATATGACAATAAAACCCGCCAAGTTGTACTGTAGACAACGAAATCGTAATACATTACAATTCAGAAGTGCCCGTCAAAATTATGTTATATGGCTATTAAGTGCTAATATAATATAAAGAAGAAAAATAGTGTATATATACATATGTGTTGGTATATAAGTTGGTCCTTAATATAGAAAAAATGGTGTATAAACAGATATTCCCTGGAAATCGAATCCGTTACGCCAGACAGTAAAACTTGCCAACCATAACAAGCCAATGTTAATAATTATTGTTTTGTTGGTTAGCTCTTTTAAGGAATGTCGTGACGTCGGACCTTAAGTTCGCTGTTGTTACTATTTTTTTACACTCAGGTGTGTCACTACTAGATGAATCTCATCTTTCTCGTGACATCACTTAATGATTTCGCGTTTAGAATAAATAAAAAATATTTCAATCTACTAGTGTAGATCGTGCAAGATGGGGATTTTTGTCAGCGTTGGTGGTGATCTAACTGAAAAAAGTAAAAATTGCGAAGTATAATACTCCAATGATAGTAATCATTGTTTTACTATCATTGGAGTATTTATTATATTATACTTCGCAATTTTTGTGGGTTAGGTCTCTTAAGCAATTTTAAGTATGAAGAGAGTTTGGCGAGAAGTGAACAGCGGAAAGAATAGTGGTATTTCGCGAGATAATCTACATATTATCGAAACTAAAATTAACCTTCAGCCTAACGATTACCTGGTAATTGGATTCAACGTTAAAACATCTCAACAGCGGTGTTCAACAATTCAATTGATTTCGTAAATGATTTTGATTATTATTCAGAGAATTATATTACAACAAAAATATAACAAGTACCACTAATGCCCTAAAGTTTCCGACCGAAGTAAGTTACATAGTGTACGGACAGATATCACGAACGAGTTTTTAGAAAAAAAGAGAAATAGAATTGGTTTCTTGAGTGATAATTTTAATTAATATCGTATATAATAAAAACACCACTTAAGTCCGAAAGAATTGGGCCAGAATAAGTTAGATCGTGTATATACAGATACCACGTCCATTGCATGGTCGAGCCAATGTTACAGTTACAGCTTAGTAGCATATCAACTAGTGTCGATAAAATAAGTGTTGTTTCGTTATATTCTGAAATGTTGAAAATTGAATATCGCGCGGTTATCAAGGTGATAGCTCTATAAATATTATACGACGTTTAGATATACTCTACGAAGAATCTTAATTATATCGGATTCTAACCAGCCAGTAGCAGCTTTAAGAAGACCCAAATGATACCAGTAGCAGCTTTAATAAGACCAAAATGATACCGAGTGCTTAATTTAAATAAAATAAGTTTTTTTTAATTTTGTAGATAATCATTATTGTATATGACAAGATGCATGAATGAAGTATAACCGAAAGGATCGACTTTGTATAAGTTGAATATAATACTATACCCTACTACGCTGCACCTAAAGCCCAATGTGTCACTATTACATGTCGGAAGATCTACAAAGGTTGCTTTGTAGATCTTCCGCTTTCCAGATCTTTGTTTTCGCTTGGTAAATTTTCTGCGGTTTTCTTACCAAATATATTTTACTGAACATATGCAGATGAGAGGAAGTACCTTATCTAAAGGTTGAAGCTACTACCTTCTAATCCTTACCTCAGCTCATGTTATATTTTTAATCTGTCAATAAAAGTGGGCTCGATTCTCGAGTTGGAGCGCACTTGAGGAATGCCTCCTTTTTAAACGGTGTTATATAAATTGTTATAAACTTTTATTATTATTATTATTGTTCAATGGTAATTTAACAAAAAAATCGGAGGTTGCATATCCCTGGCTAACACCTGGCTCCGCATATCTCCCGAGTGGCTCGAGCCGGTATCGGGTGATTTGATCGCATCGAGTCGCAAACAAAAGGGGCTCGCTCCTACGCTATATACTATAAACTATATTACATTATTATTTGAATAACCAATTACCTATCTGATCAACATTGCACTTAAGTCGATTAAGCACACTTTTATGATTTGTTACGTGTCAGTTATGTGTCAAATGTACAAAAGATGCAACAGATCCCACCTTTTTTGTTGGTCGCAATGATTTTGAATAAGAAAATTTTGAAACTTTGATCAATTGAATTTGTATTTTTTGAGGAAAGAAAGTCCTACTAACACAATTGCAATTAGACAGTTTTATAAGAAAACAACATTTAACTATAATAAATTCATTATTATCTTAGTAACATATATCGTGATTCATGTATAAACTGACAAAATACCGACGAAAAGTTTTAACAGATTGGAACCCCTTGACATCGGAACTTCAAGTTTGATCTGCCAAAGCTGCTTCTTTGCAGTTGTGCGAAATATTGCATATTACAAGATTTCCGTTACCCAGTTGATAAGATGTTTGTCCTCCACTCGAAGATTTCCGGATCATTTACCGTTTTTTTTATAAAATGATTTTATTAATAATTCAATTAGACAACCTTCGTAGCTTGGTTGGAAAAACACTTGTCTTCCAGCCCAGGGTTCGTTTCCAGTTGGTATTCAAAATTTTTAAAAGGTTTCTAGTTTTGTTTTAACTTAAGGCTTTTTAACATCTTTCTGATTGATTGAAAGAGATGGCAACATAATAATAAACTCGTTAGGTTATACTGTATACAAGGAAAGTATAAATTCATGCAATAAAAATCACCTAAAGCTATTAATATTATTCCTCAAAACAATCGATAATATGTTTCAAACTACAGGAATCTCAATGAAATCTAAATAGTGTTAAAAAATAACTCCACAAAAAATATACAAAATCTATAGCGTTCATTGACATAAAATGGCCAGACTAAAAAAAGATAGCAAAAAGTGGAATGATAAATTAAATCATTTGTTTAAAATAAGATACAGGCAATTCCTGTCAAGTTGTAAACTTTCTACGTCTATTGTTCTAGGTCGAAAATAAACAAATAGTTTCACGCTGTGCTCGCTGTATAACATCGAAATATTTAGTTTCGTGAAATGAAAATCAATAAAAAACATTTCATTAAATTAATTGATCAGATTTACTATGATAAACATATGTAAACTGTTGTATTTTATTACTCTTTCATTGTACGTAGTACAACTTGTCGGGTTTATTGCCACGTGGCTATTTCTTCCAGCCAACCTGAAACGTAATAAACATTAAGTGAAAATAAGACTGGAACCAGACGGTTACCAACGGGAATTGAGACCGCAACCTCCGCATTGAAATATAGACGTCTAATCATCTAAGTCACATATTTTAATAAACGTTGTCCTTTTTTATAGCAACTGAATATTACAAAAAAGTTTTTTAAATTTCTGAGAGAAAATTTTCAGAGAAGCGAATACGGCAATCTTGGTTGATTGGATCGGCGACTTATGAATTCGCACGCTTGCTCTTCATTCAGGTATCACAGGTTCGATTCTAATTGGATTAACCATCCGACTGGCTTTACTTTCAGAACTTTCATCATCCTAATTAATTATTGTATAAATTATGACTAACATCAATTCTCGGGGCGCTCTTAGTGTCAGTTTACACATAATAACGCTTTATAAGTCTTTGTTTTTTAATTGATTCTGAGTTGGGATGGAGCCAGGGAGAAGTTTTTTAATTGGTTGGCTCCAGATATAATACTTCGAGATCGACTGGGCCTAACATTGGAATCCATTTTGTTAGAAGGATCAAGAAAACATATTTGGTTTTGTCATTCTCTTTTTTGGAGTGGCTGCCGTATAACATTGACAATATTTCCTTAAGAGTGATAAAAGGTAAATTACATTGAAGCTTTAAAGATATTTCTTAAGTTTACACTTTTTGATAAATGCTGTGGAAATGGAAACTGCCTTGGAGTGGTCAATTTATTCTGGATTTATTTTACACAAATATAAAATGTTATTGAATATGCGGGTTACGAGTCCAATGTCAAATTGAAAAACACTTTTTGTAATAATTTAAAATGTATTTAACAATGACTAAAAAGAACATAAGGTTTTGTCTCAATTTATAAAAAATTGTAAAAAGTCAAGATTTTTAAAGCGTTAGAAAATTGATAAAATTCCTCTCCAGGGGGTATATAATATATTCTGCACTACCCTAAAAAATGTGAATATAGGAATGTAAGGGTGAGTTACCCTTCAAAAAAGCAATTTGTTTAGTATAGCAGAGAAAGCTTAAAAAAATGAACATTGAATAACGTCGGTAATAAAGTGAAAAGGCCTTGAAAAAATGATTTTGAGCGTTTACAAGTATTTTTGGTAGCCATTTGGCATGGGGTTGCAGCGAATGTGCCACATAAATTTAAAATATTGTAGGGGTTAGTTACAAGTTGGTAATGTTTTTATGATGTGTAATTTACTTGTTTTTTAACCAAAATGTTTTGTCTCTTGAGAAAAGGGAGTATAAATTTTGTTGACAGCTAAAAAAATATTCAATAGAAGAGATGTTCTTGTCAAATGGGTTGTTGATTTGAATTCCTTTATCTTGTTTTTTTTTTCTTCGTAAAACACTATCTATTCAGCAAAAAAATTTCATAACATTGGCCACTGAACAGTGTATAGCTACAACTCTTATTTAAATACTGGGCTTTGTTGAAAACTGTATGTGAAGAAGTAACTAATATCGACGTCTTCTTCGGTTTCCTTTCTGCGTAATATATTTATAATTAACACTTTTTTGTGTACCTTTATAAATTAATTGAAAAAGTATTATGTTTCTCAGAATAATTTCCGTCTTTTTAGAGATTTTTCTTATATTTTATTTAACTTTTACTCAAATATTAATCTTTATTCACTAAGCTTTGGATTTTAGATTATGTCACAGATACCAAAAAAATCTAACATCACTTTACTTTTTAGCTACATTTTTAACTAACGTTTCGTATCCATGGACAGTCAACAACTGAAACTATCAATCTCTGAAACTTGAACAAATTTATAAATCATATGCACACAACTGATAACCATACATGCTAAAAGAAAAATATATTGATTTTATAAATTATTATTATGGGACGGTTAACTTGAGTTAATATCAATTCTTCGTTTTGCATATTTCTAAGAAACAAAAAAAAAGATATCTAGTTATTATTTAGGGTTGTGTCAAAATGGACACATGAACCTTTGAAGATATTTTTTGACTAAGAGTAATCGGTCTTTGTGGTTCAAAATATAATATTCAGTTTATCTTAAAAATTCAAGAAATATATTTAAAAAAAAAGTAAAAACGTTATTTATATTTTTTTCTGTATACTTACGAAAAATTTGATATACTTGGTGTAGATATGCAAATAAATTGTTTTGTCCTAATGTATGTTATGCATCTTTACAATGTCTGACAGCAAATATTTTTTTTCTAAGAAAATAACTGAGAGTATTTATTACTTTATGATACAACGGTCCTTTGGTATATCATTCTCCGGTACCGTTAATTGTTTTATGAGTAGATAGGCGACCCTTGTTAAAGAATATTGCGCATTTTTTAAGGTCGTCCTTAAAAATATTTGTTTACTGGAACAAAACATCTATCGTACCGAAATGCACACATTTGCTTTTTTGCATAATGCTTGAATAAATGAAAACCAATTTCTTTTCTGGGAATACCTTTCTCCTCGTTATTTTTTTTATTAAACTTTACAGATCTTAAATATTTTTTCCAATTTAATTCTCAGAATTTTTAATAGTTATTAAGTTCTCTGATGCTAAATGTATAACTAACACTGCAGTTTTTAAATCTTTAAAAACTCCTTTATAAAATAACTATATTTTTTTTTATTTCTTACTTATATGGTATGCATGATTTACAAGGAAAATATTAAAAATTAATTCAAGTTTTAGAATAATAAGCACAAAGTCGTCTCCATCATACTATGTCGTTATATAGGTAGGCACGAAGAACAGATCATCACTTCTTTTTATCCTGGTATACATGTCTCGCAAGCAATTGGTCAAAACATGTGTGGAGTATTTTGATGTATGAGTGCGAGACATGGTGCATAGGCGAAAGAGATCGAAAAAGATTGAAGGCCTTCGAGATGTGGACCTATAGACGAATCCTAAGGATTTCTTGGAGATACCACATTACAAATGACGAGGTTCTCAACAGGGTCGAAGAAACCAGGCACCTGTCAATCACCATATCGGAAAGGCGTGCAGAATGAATGGGTCATATGCTGCGATATGAAAATCTCCTGCACAATATACTGGAGGGAATGATTGAGGGATCGATTGGCAGAGGGTGTCCTCGCCGGGAGTATCTGGAGCAAATATGCCACGATATGGACTGGACTTCCTATACAGAGCTCAAGAGGATCGTTGAAGACCGAGCGGAGTGGAGGAGGAGATGCAGGGTTTTGCTGCTAACCAATCCCCAGGATTGAAACTGAAGAAGAAGACATGTCTCGCTTATGTCATGTCCATACGCCTTGTGATGGATAAACTCGATTTTTTTATACATCGTCTTTTATTTTTTGAAAAAGAATATGTTTAAAAAAAAACTGACGTAAATTCCTTCTTTATATATAATTAAAACTATTGACACTTTATTTATTTGAACACTTCATTGTACAATATACAACTTGGTGTTTTTTTTGCCAAAGATTAATCTGATCTAAGTAACCAGGACATTGTTCAACAATTTTACTTCCACTGTTTGGTGATAGATTTATACAAAGAAAATAAAACGATTTATTTATTTACATAGCATGTAATTATATGTAATAGTATATGAAAAGAAAGAAAAATGTAATTTAAAGTGGGCACTTTTGATTTCTATGGATCAGGTTGCCTTTCATTAATCGTGTCCCCAGTATACTAGGCTTTGACATGTATCTTACTGGGGACATATAGTCATGAAAAAATAAAGTGATGCTTTTTACCGATTGTTGATTGATTGTACTTTACTTTTGTTTTATGCAGTACAACATTGTGCCATCTCTGTGGCATGAAATATATTTAAGAGGCCTTAAGTGATAACACAATTGAAACCCTTAAAAAAATCTGGGTTCTAGGTTAACTAGGCCACGAAGGAGGAGGGATTATTAAAAACATCTGGCATAAATTCACATTCACTTGATATGTTGTGAGAACTAATAACAAGTATGTACCACGTGATTCAACCCTTGGTATATTTCATAATTTTGGAGAAATCAAAAGCCCATTTCACAATTTTCTCCATGTACTTGGTAAATACATATATGATAAAAGACGGAGTTGTGAGATAAAGGAAGACATAATTCATTTGATGGTTTAAATAAAACAATATCATCTGAGGCTTGGCGATAGAGGGGGATATTGGGAATTAGGAAAGTGGGGAAATCAGAAAACACGTATGTCACTGAAAGAAAATATATTTTTTGAGTCGCTGTTCAAAACATGCCAACGACAGAATAAGTTATATATTAGTTGGTATCGGGTTCCAGAGTCTAGTGCCATGGACAGTAAAAAATAAAGAGAGGTGAATTGGAAAATTTAATAGACAATATCCACTTGAGCCATAAATAGTGTGTTGATCAAAAATGAAAAGAATATGAGTTTTATGTGTATTCAGAAATAAAGATAAAAGAAAAACAATTAAGAAACGTGACAATTTATATCGATTCACCTAGAAAGCTTTGTCTGTTATTAAAAGTGCCGTACAAGGAAAACGTGCCACATAATATATATAATACTTACCGAACTGCTTTTCTCTCATCATCGTAGTATCGTACATATCTGAAAAAAATAATAAGAGCGTTACATGCTAAATATAATATATTATGCAAAAACTTCGTAATGAGCTTCATTATTTCAACTGTATTTAATGAGTTCGTATCAGCAACATTCTTAAATATGAAAACATACTCTTTTTCAAAACATGGATAAAAATTATGCGGTACAGAAATTGACTATGCCGTAATTGCGAAATTAATTTTTAAGATTTACGAAATAAAGTATGTAACATAGGCACCTACACTCTAGTCATTGTAAGAATTTGATTTTAAAGAAGAAAATAATGCCGCCTTCGTAAAAAAATGTACCCATACAGATTAAAGCGCTGATAAATGATAATTAACGAAGACCTTTAGTAAAAAGGTATTTACAAATATCCTGCAATTAAAAGTATACATTTTATAAATAAATTCTTTATATAACAATACCTTAAACCCTAAACTTGACTTACGAGTACAACTGTATCCATTCCATATTTGTATTGTATTCTGTTACAATTCCGCTGTGTACAGTACAACCTGGCATGTTTATTGACTTATGGCAATCTCTTTCAACACACCAGAAATATGTTAATAAAGCTTTAAGTGAAAACCGGACAACCCTTTTTATAAATTGAGTACCGACAGAAATCGAACCTGTACGTTGGGTCACGGAGTTCGTCAGGTTCAGATGATTCAATTTATATGCTTGTTTATTTAAAATTTACAGTAACAACAATATCTTTCACGGCTCAGTTGGTTAAACGTCTGTCTTCAAGCTCGGGAGGTACAGTTTCGATTCCTATTGGTATTCATTTTTTTAAATGGGGTCCAGTCTGTTTTTCTGTTTGGTTTGTAAAGTCTATGATATAGCAATAAGCCCACCCAGCCGTGCTATATGAAACGAAAGTTGAATACAATACAACATTTCAAGAGTGCTCTCTTTTTAATTCACAAAAGGTTTCTCATAAGTAATATCAAATACATTTAGGTTTAATGATGTTTAAAATCTGAAAGTGTGTTTAAAACCGGTATGCCAATAATGAACAACAATTTTTGTATCAATAACGATATCTATCCAAAAATTTGAGGTAATAATGCTGCCTCTAATTTTTGAACAGATATTATTATTAGAACATATTTATGACGTAGGATGGTTTATTCAATGACCCTGTTAAAGAAAAACCAATATATTTTTAACACACTTTTTCTTGAGAGATAGGCAGAGAGAATAACTCTTTACCCTCTTTTATTTAAAATACTCTTTTCACTTTACCTACGTGCTTGCATATCTCCATGCAAATTTTGTTCAGTATGCATATTTCAACATTATTAACCTTACCTATATTAATATTTTCTTATGTCATTTGATCATCATTAAAATAACTGGAGTATATATGTATATTATTCACAAGTCCAAAAATTTACGGTCCGTTTCAGTCAACCTTCGGCATTACCGGAAATACTTTTCTATTCTAAAATACTGAATGAATTTTGTACCATCAAACGTTGCATATTTACATAAATTCCGGGAGATTTTATTTCATTCACAAATTCTCGATCAAACCTTCCTCATCTGTGAATATTAAAATGATTGCTCAATTCAATGATTCTAATAATTTTTAACGCAATATTAACTTTCAATTTTTTATTTAACTGAAAACGTGTTGCTATCATTGTTTAGCATATTCATTTTAATTTAAATAGTTGCAAATAATTTGATTTATACATTTATAATTTTTATGTGAATTTCAGAATGAATACATTAGAGTGAGTCACAAAACAAGAGGTGACTTACCGAATCTTGATACCACGTGGTCAAACTATTTCGGAAGAGTGACATACAGTTTCTAGTACTAAGAATTTACTACATATTTTTAAGAGATTAACTATTTTGGTATTAATACGCCTTTAAATCTATAGGAAAATATGTGACAAGGTGGCTCTACGAAAGGAGAAAAGTTAGGTGTGATGAGCTTCAGGAGGTTTCTACGTAGATATGTGAGTGGATGACTGAAACGAATGCTGAGTGGATTATAAGAACTTGTTGAATATAACGTTGATAAGAATATGATTCAATAGGAATTATATATGTGGTAATGTGGGATTTGTGATTATATATTTGGATAGGAATACAGTGCGACAATTTCAGCTGAGTGTTTTAATATACAGGATAAATATATGAAATTTGTGATCACGAATTGAGGCTTTACTTAGTGAAGTGAATATTTTTTATCCATAAAACAGTTGTACTGTAGATATAAAAAAATCAGTGGAATATTTATGAGAAAGACTTTTCTTTGTGTTGACATTAGAAATTTTAATAATCTGTTAAGCTATTTGTTTTCCAACCATTTAATAATTTTATATTTACTTATGTCAATGCCGATTGTTACATTTTTCGTAATATTACAACCAGTACACAACGAACATTATTTATGAATATTGGACAAAACTAAGATTATTAAAAGTTATTAAAAAGTACCTATATAGACTTTTATAAATTATGTTTGTAGCTCTGTTTAAAATAATTTTAAAAACAATGTACGCGTGTCTATTAAATAAAAAAAAAGGAAATTAAGTAAGTATTTTCTTTTATTATTTTCATTGACTAAACTAATAGAAAGAAATGTTTGTGAATTTTTATTTATAATCATTAAATAAATAATGAAATATTACGTAAATGCTTTTGAAATATATTTGGTTTTCAAGTTATTAGTAGGTAACGTTGAACTCCAAATAAATTATTTAAATAAGTTACATATTGCAAAATTTATTTTAGCTAAATAAATCAACGCGTATGTTAGTTTAGTATCTCAATATTTTTTTATCATAATTGCTTTTGGTAAATAATTTATACATAAGGAAATATTAAAAGTAAATTCATACGATTCAACTAATATTTATTCGGAAATCAGTCATGCGCAATAAGAAGATAAATAAATGATATTTTTTCAAAATTAATTATAAAAAGGAAAGATTAGGAAGGTTTGTTCGATTGATCAGGTTATTCAAATAGGTTCGTGGAATACCCTGGGGAGGAACCGACATCAGCTTTGGCCAATTTTAGTGTTTTTTTAATATGTGGTCATCTCAATAAAATAGTAACCTATACAAGAATCTGTGTGGTTCTGTTTTAGTCGATATTGTTAAGTTGTTTTTTATATTCAAGATTTAACAAAATATACAAATTTTGTATTGGTAGAGCATGAATTCAGTAAAGGTGTTGTAATGTTTCCATGGATGTTTAATCTATATATATGTATTAAAATATGCTGATTACAGATTCAAAATATCAGGTTCAAATATATATGGAATAGTGTATACAGATAATATGAAAGTGCTTGAAGAAAGTTAAATAATATGATATACAAACTCTTGTATGAGAAATGTAAATCAAATGGGCTGAGTGTTAATATTGGAATTTCGAAAGTCAAGGTTATAGTGAGAGAGAGAGAGAGAGAGAGAGAGAGAGAGAGAGAGAGAGAGAGAGAGAGAGGAGGGAATAAGAATAAGTGTGAAATAAAAGAGAAAAACGGAACATTAGATTAGGTTGAGAAAAAAATGGTATCTTGGAAGCACGTTAACATGGGATGACAGTGCGAAGTGTTATATCGAAAGAAGAATAGCAACAGGCAAAAGAGTGAAAAGTGGGTTATACAATGTTTTAACCCATTAGATCATTTTAAAAGAAACCAAGTTGACGTCTCATTATTATGGTCCTGACATTAAGGATATGAGATAAAAACTTAGGCATGGTAAAAAATATGAAAAAGTTAACTAAATGTAGCAAAAAAGATAACTTTAGATATAATGTTTAGAAGAACAATGTATGTCAGAAAAAGGAAAGAGGACATAATCAGGATTGAAAGGAGTTGCAATGCTTAAGAATTGAATTTTTCATTAAAAGCTTCAAGTTAGTTTTTTGAATTAATTTATTTTATATGATTCTGAAACAAGAAAATACACTTAACTAGATGAATAAATTTACGTTAACGATAATAATTTAGAATATTATATGGACTGAGATCACACATTTACAAAATATTAGCATTGTTTTATGCGTTTCAACTAAAATTGAACAAATACACGCTAAAAGGATGTAACCCATATAAATGTATCGTAAAAATATGAAACCCAAAAACAATTGTTATTTTAAAATACCATTCCATAAAAGCTCACTCGAAGGGATGTTGTATTGCCTCAATTACTTAAAAATAATAATGTAACTCGAAACCTTTTTGCATATATGCATACTATACATACGATTAAAAATGCATAAACAACGATACTAATAATATTGTCAATAATATGAAAGCTGTAGGGTGTCGTTGTATGTCAGAATAAGGAAATATAATCATTAAGGATAAATAAGAGCTTAAACTAATGTCTTAAGTAGGGTTAAAAGAGCACGTGGAATTGGTTTGGATAAAATGATATTGTTACATATGTTAGCCTATTTCCCTATTGGGGGTATGCAGACATTATCAAAGTTATTATTAAAGATACATGTGAGCTAAAGACTGATGTGTTATTTTAAACGTAAAAGGACACGTTTTGGAGGTTTGAACATGTAGATCGGGGTGTAGAAAGACTGATAAAATAAATTTACAATTTCACCATTGAGTAAAAGTCTTGGTAGATGACAACTGAGAAAAACATAGTTGAACCAAATTTTGAAAGAAGGAAATTAAGAGTAAGATAAACAGAATGAACTATATAAGAAGATATATAGATATGGAAGAGGCGATATAAGTTTGTCGTAATAAGATTTGCCACTCTGTCCTCTGTGAATACCCAACAAGGAAATGATGTGATGGTATGTACATAAGTACAGTAGTCCTCCATTATCTGCGATTGGTATGTCTCATTTAAAAAAAATCGCACCGAATCAGTATTACCAACGATGAAGGCAGGTTTACCAAAGACCAGAAGATTCATCTCAAATCACCAACGTAATGAGCCGCACTCTATTTCTCGCTGGATCGCATATTTCCCGGTATCTCAGTGGTTATGTTTGAATAATTATTGTTTAATGTAAAAGTGACTCAGACTTTTTCAGTTCGATCCCACCACCAGCCACGCTGTTATGGGGGACAAAATATGTTCCCATCCCGCGCGATCTACATAAGAAAATCTAAATCTTCTTTATGTTTTTTCAATGACCGTAATGTCACGTAGTGACGAAGAAGAAATTGCCCAAACCGACTCTTTCTTTCGGTGGCGACTCAGAAACTGCAGAGACCTCATCATGTGCTAGCATTAAGTGAAAAGCTAACAATTCTTGACTTAGTGCAAAAAAAAACAATCACTGCCGTTGCTAGAATATATGGAAAATAGCAAATCTATTCCTGTAGTAGTGCTCAAAGAAGAGAAAAAAGTTCATGTTGTTGCTGTTGCACCACAAACTGCAAAAGTTATAGAGAAAACGGAGACAAGAACATTCAGTGTATTCATAGAAAACGACTGTCTAGTATAAGCATACTTAAGTAAACATTGATTTAGAAGGTATTTTCTATTTATTTTTCGCAGATTTCTCCATATGGGTTGGGGGGGGGGTGGGGAGAATCTTGGAACCTATTTCTAACGGATAACGGGGGATTGATGTATTATTAAATTAAAAGTGCTACATTTTTTCCTCTTAAATAGGTAGATTAAATATAATACTTTTAACATAAAAAAATTACACACGAATATAAAGAAATCAAGTTTTATATTTTCTCTCTGACGTAAGCAGAAAAAAGGTTAACTCATAATATTCATAATCTGGACATCACATACGGATAGATGTGCCCGCTCGTGTCTTTATGGTCAAACATAATTAGTGGAACAAAAGGTAGATGTGGCCGTTACTCAGATTTACCTAGCGTATCCTATATTTAAATTAATTAAACTTTATATGCAACACTTTTATGGTGCTTTTGTATTACTTGGCTCTGTAAATTAATTTGCTTCCAAAACTATTCAAAGCAGGTACATTTATTAACGTGGGTAAATCACTTTCTTGTTAAGCATATTAAATATAATAAAAAAAGCATAACTCATAATTTCTGGCCAATAGTTTTCATGATCTCATAAAACATAATTAAATATCGGAATAATTTGTGGTCTATATGGAATAAGTAATAAAATTGTATATTTTGATCCAGGCCTATGGTTTATTTGAATTTTTCATTTGTATGGTATCGTCGTTGCTGGCCCTCGTAGTCGATGATCCCCTTACCATTCCAACGTTAATTCAGTTAGAAAGCGAAACTGTGCCGTGGAGTTTAAAAATAAAAAAAATAAGTGAGTGAGCAACAGCACACTAGCAAACTCACCGACTACACCGCTGTACTTGATCCGATGGCACACCAAAGTGAGACGATCGGAGCACACCGACATATATTTTTTTACCTTTTTTTTGTAGTATTTGTTCATCGTTAATACATTTTTTAATTTTTTTTTTTCACTTGGCGTACCCCCAAGTATCGACTCGCGTACCCCCTAGGGTACGCGTACCCCACTTTGGAGACCATTGTTGTATAATACGAAATAGTTATACGATGTAATAAAACAATGTAACTTTTAACAAGGCCTCAAAGCACCTCATCAAATTAAAGTAAACTAACATATATGATCTTTTAAAAATAAAAAGAATACCAACGGGAATCGAAACCACAACCCTCGGGCTTGAAGTAAATCGTCTTACCAATAGGTCACGGTGGTATACCATACACCATACCAAGAGGTGCATGGTCGCGCGGAAACGCACTGGACATTCGTGCGGAAGGTCGTCGGTTCAAGTCCCACGCTGTGCTGCCTCCCTCGAATGACACAGGTATTTTTTCCAGGTATCCAAAAGTATCGGGTCTGGACAAGTTAGAGCGTGTATGGACAGATACCTCGCAGGTCACACCCAATGCATGGTCAGGTAATGTTGCAGTTAAAATTTGATACCTGTCTACCTTCAGCAGTTTGTCAACTAAAGCCGATGTAAGACATGTTGTTTCGTTATATTCTGAGACATTAAAAGTTGTATATCGCCGGTTTATCAAATTTATTTCACAAAAAGGGGAAAATCCGGCAGAAATTTAACGACTTCAGCATCCAACTGGATATGTTGATGGATACTATACGAAAAAAGTACAAGACTTAGATTACATGAACTTCAAACGATATAATTCTATTTAATTTGAATATTTGTTTCTCATTTTATAAACTGATTAATAATCGTGATTATTGAGAATAATATTATATTGCTTATATTATTTTATGGCAAAAACACCCAAAAGGTAAATAATTGAGGAAAAGCTACTAACCACTAACTAAACGGTGTTGCTCTTTTCTTATAATTTGCACCGACAGTCTTTAATTCTAAGCTACCGGACGAGTGCGTCGCTCGTTTATATTATAAAAGAATCGCAAGATAAAGTTCATAAATAAGTTTTAATTATTTTTTAAGCTCACGATTGCGGCGTATTGCGCATAACTTTTCCCGGAACGAATAAATTCACCTTTTGCAGTCACATTTCACAAAATCACGTTTGTCGTTATGTAATGGGCAATAAATTAAAATAGATAATATCCAGGTAAATCTGGCGGTGGCCCAGTATGCGATTGTTTACCCTGGAACAGATCTACACGGTTGATAAATTCAACTGTTACTTTGTGGTGTGGTTATTGGGAAAGAAAATTATTTATGTTCGGGATATTTAATTGGAGAAAATAAATATTACCTAAATGTCTGATTGACAATCGAATTAGGAAAGGAATCTTTCAATGGTTTGATTACATTGAGGAAATAAGTTAAGTAAGATTTATATATTATGAATGACTGAGATGAATGGACAGTGAGAGAATGGTAGATTTAGGAAACAACAGAAGGATTTAATTTGAGATACTTTTACTGAGAATGAGTGTTTAGTTAAGAAAACATAAAAAAAAACATTTATTCAACTCTACATTATTGCCCAGTCCTTGATATGTCATATTAGGGTGGATTTTGGACAGTTCATTTTTGTCGAAACTTTTGTTGATTTCTTTCAAGTTTGTGTATTATTTTTTGTATAAAAATTGTTATATTTGAAGTGGAAAAACGATTACAGAAAAACTTTTTGGCAGTTTGGCCAATTATTTGTTTTAAAACTTGTATTAAACCATTAAAAAATAAGAAGGCGTACGAGTATGTACCAAGTAAACGACTCCAAAGTTGTGTGTATATGTAGACAGGTACAACAATCTGTTCTTTCTGCATATCAAAATAAAGGAATGAGTATGAACAATTTTAGGTTTCAATATTTTTATGAATTACTTTTTGTGTAGTTTGAAGGCTTAACAAGGGGAACTAGTTAAAGCCTATTCCTGAAGATAATTGAACCTTGTTGATTTCTTTCATTTTTCATTGCACTATTCACTTAAATTAATAGTTACCATAATTAGATTAGAATAAAACTATTTTAACTACGCTAATTATTTTCATTTTGAGGGAAAACAAAATAAAAAACTTTATAATTTTTTTATTTATCATTATTTCATCACGTATGAGTTAGAAGAGCTCTTATTATATAGTAGACTATTTTATCGAAAAAAATTAAAACTTTGGTGCTTCAATCACACACTTTTTACTGTTGCTATTATTTTGATTTGTCTTTTTAAATCCTTTATGAATTTAATACTAAAAAATCATGTTATTGAATAATATACGTTAAATTAATATTACCAGAAACTCTTCGATTCCTTTGAGAAACGATTCATTTTCCTGCATTGTCAAAAAGCAGTAGGAATCAATCAATAACGCAAAAAAATACTGAGGCAATTGTCGGCCATCGTTATAGAACTCATTCAAAGAATCTAGTTTTTTTCAAAATCTTTTTCAATTTCTTAAATTTACAAACAAAAGTATGTAATTATGTATATGAAGAATGCATCCAAAATCAAATGAATATTTTAAGTATACTTATATACATATTATATTTTTAAAAATTGTTTATAGTACAATAATATATTTAACGAACTAAATAATTATATTTTTTCTTGAATAGTTAAATAATGTAGTTAGCTCATAATGTAGTTAGCTCATAATTCAAACAATTTTATCTTTATATTAAGTACAAATATCGAGGAAAGAGAGAATGATTAACTGATTATTGATGACTTTCTTGGGTTAGTTTATAAGACTCTTCCAATTTAGGGTTTGCGGGTTTAATTCCCATTGGTACACAGACTTTTTTTTTTTAAAAAAGGCTTTAGTCTGATTTTCCCTTCAGGATTGTTTAACACCTTTCTGGTTGGTAGAAAGAGACAGATACACCACAATAAACTGCCAGGTTTTACTGTTTACAAAAAAGTGTAATACTATAGAAAACCGTATTCAAAATGAAACCAATATCATAAACTTGTAGGCATTAAAAACATCTTTTTTCCAAATATTGTACACATGATACTTAGGAAACTAAAACATTAAATAGTTAAAATAATTACTAAAATTTCAAACCATTTTGTTATTTTTATTAAGTGCTAATTATGAAATATAGCTAACTTATAAACATCGTATTAAACTATTTATCAAAAAACAAAATATTATTTTTATTTATAAATTTTCAGTAATATATAAAATCCCACTGTATTCAAAGAAAATATATGTTGAAAACTATTTAGAATGTGATACAAATAAATAACGCTAATCATAACAAAGGAAGAAATAAAATTATGCGTTTCCTGCACCAAAATATCAATAATAAAAATTGACCAAGCCGGAGATATATAAATGCAAAATTACATATAATAAGATGCATGCAACCCTTGGTAGCGGGCGGTCGGTCCTTTCTGCCATACCATGATCCTGGTCACGCAAAATAGAAAAAAAGGACATCAAGGACACTGAACAAAAAGAAAAATATCAAAATGAGTTTGTAATATCAGTTCAAACTTAGCTTTAAAGCCATTTTGACTTTGGATACTCTTACATTTGAAAAATATAATCCTGAGTCCAGATCCTTGCTGTATACCTGAAAGATAATATGCATAAGAAAAAAAAGTGCCTATTATTATTTGGGGGTATGAATATTCAAAGACTCAAAAGCAGTAATAAATGGGCATGCATAAGCAGACGTATGAAATAATAGGTCCACGTACATTCTTTGCGTATCCTCGTTGTCAATAAGGACCGATAATGGATTTAAGGCCACTGTGTCATGGATGTTAGGAATAGAATAGCAGACGTGCAGTTTTTATGTGTAACTTTTTTTGTGAAATTTGGGTAAAAGGAGCTTCTAGGCAAATAGGATGCTTTGTAGGAATTGTGCCAAAGGTGTTATTTATTATCCTTAGTCGTCTACTGTAGCTCCTGTGCCTTGCCGCGTTGAATTTAATTATGTGTAATTTTTCTCGATTCTTTGGACGCACATATGCATAAAAAAACCTGTTTTAAGATAATCAAGAAAACGAGGCATCGCTTTTCATGGGTTTGTATACGATAATATTTTTAAGATGGAATTTAACTGTTAAATATACATTTTAATTGCATGATTTTTTCACCGCTGTTTTTTTATTATTCACATCATTTAAAATTTACATATTTTAAATTGAATGTCGAATCATCGAGATCAAGTGCAAAAAAATCTTTATTTTGTTGATTTAGAGAACCGTTTCATCAGGGCTAGGTTTGTAATGAATTGGTCTTAATCCTTGATCACAAATTTAATATAATTATCGTAAATAACAAAACACCCAACTGAGACTTAAGCTCTGAATTCGCAACTTTAAATACACTTAAATCCCGTGCTTTAACATGCTTATTATATGTGGGCTATTATTAGTCAATAAATCCAGTAATACTAAAGAAAATATGTTTTATATGTTGGGTCTTTTTGCATATCATATAAGGTCCATAGTTTACAAGTATCCAACACGTAATTTTATTTGTTTTGAGATATTTGAAAATATATATCGATGCTTTATATGGATTTAATATTTTTAACTCCGGTTTTAATCATGAAATGTCCATTTTAGAAGTTTGACATTTTCATACATAAGATTGAAGTAAATGTGCTTAGTCGATATTTTAAACACAAAAAAAGACTTTGGTTGATACTTTTTGCAATCGTACATCCTTATGTATTAAGGATTTTGAATCTACGCAAATACTTTTAATATATTTTTATAATTTTGATCGATACTATAAAAAATGTACAGTACTTTTTAAACAAGCTATATTATGAATATCTCTCTTATTTCGTGGACATTGCATAAAAAATGATTATTTTAACTAATAAATATTTTATATGTATTACATGTAAAAAGGATAAACCAATATTTTTCTTCATTTAAGACACCATTTCGGATAGGTGATATTAGCGCATTTTGTATGAACATATTTGAACCAAGCAATGCTCATTTTACGTGTTTGATATGTTTTTACATGGTATGTTGAGGCTTGCTTATTTAATATTTTATGTACCTAAACTATTATATAGTTCACATGTTAAGTACCTAAAATTACATTATTTTAGGGCATCGTCAAAGCCAAATTCGTCCATATATGTCTAAAGAATTAAATCAGAGGAGATAGAATAAACGAATATCACTTAGTATTGAAATAAAAAAAGCTGTAGCGATTTCATATTCATAACACGACGAAAAATTCAAGGTAGGTTAATTTAATACTCATCGAATTAAAAAGTTAGATTCAAAATCAAAATTAACCACGTGTTTACGAAAACAGCATCCTCCTTTCTAATAGCAACAAAACGTCAGAACGATAACATTAGAAAATCTAGATTTCATGATATTCAACAAAGAAACGCGTAGTATTATAATATATTCTCGATCGTTGTCTAACGAAACAGTTAAGTAGGTATTTTAATTATATAAATGTGATATATAATACATAAAAAAACGGCATTAAAATGATGGCTTTTACGAAACATTGGAAAGTGTACACGACCCCGCCCGCCGAGCTTTAATATAAAACGTGAACTTTTTTTCATATCTGATTGATTCAGCGCGCATTATCGGCAGAAACGTCCATTTATCAATACTGTACACCTCGGTTCTAGCGGACTTGCTCATAGCGGGTTTTGATTGGGTACGAAGCAAACCTATTTCTTCGTCTATTAGCCCCATAAAGGTTTCTCAGATCCTCTGAGATAGTTCTCTACATCTTGGGGCTGGAAAATCAGCTCCCCGGTATACCACACCATGATTCAGTCCACCATATGTGTATTGAGAAGCAAGACATCTATCTTCTTCCAATTCCTCTTCGTATCTCGAAATTCTCTTCAGTGATGAGGTAGAAGACCATACTTTTCACTATTCGATCGATACATTCCTAAAATATGACATCTTGCGAATCTTAATATTTATGAATAACAATTCCCCTTTCAATTCCAGTAAAAAGAAGGATTTTTGAGATGCTCAATAAGCCTGTCCCAGGTATTATTGGCATTCAAATCAATTTTCTTGGAACTCAAATCAATGTTTTTTTCCGTTCAATATTTCATTCTTAAACAGTTCATTGAATCAAATACATTTTTCTTTTTAACTTATGGCAAACTACATGCTATTTCGAAATTTATAAGTTAATTGGTATTAATTTATAAAAAAACCTCAAGTACGAGTAGTTAGTTGAAACTGATTTACGATATTTTGGTTTTCAGTTTTCAAATATTTTTGACACTCAAAATTTGAATATTTTTTACTTCAATCTTCCATCCTATATTGACGAATGTATTTTACATATTTCATTGATTATTAAAAGTTAAATAATTAAACAATACAATTAAGACATTGCATACAGATTGTTTTATGCACCAATTATTGCAGGTTCGTTTTCGTATATCATTTACACAGCTTTTGTTATCTGTTTGATTTAATAGCTTTATGAATTTTCATAATATGAAGATAATTGATGACATTTTTATGAAATAAACTTAGTTAATTAAGAATATTATAAATTATTTTTATTTAACATTAAATTGATAATTTGAAAATGTGAGTTTTACAAATGATGTCTAGATGTGTTTGAAAAATTCCATTGTGACAGTTATAAACAAATTATTACTAAGCATAACGATTTCAGACACAATCAACCACAGATTATTATATTTATCTACGTATAGTATACTACTCGTAACTACGATGCATCGTTATATGTTACTGTATTTTCCTAACTTGAGAAGCGCGCTGAAATCTTGTATATTTTGGTCGCCTTAAGGTACTCTATCTTGGATTATAACACATTGTTCTATGATTAATCAAATTAACTATCTTTTTGGGAACTTATGACCAAAATATGACTTAATCAATTAATTGTTGTCTATGACGCTATTTCGCGATTTTTTTGTTGTAAGTGAACTTTTTATTGTACACAAGTGGTGGTAGTGTTGACTTATCTCCTAGAAAGCGACCATTGTTGATATTTTGTACCTATTTAAAGAATTATATAATACTAAACTGATTATTTTAAACTACCAGAAAACGAGTGCTTTTTTGGAACAAACGTTATATTATTTATTTCTAATAATTAAAAATAAAAATAAATTTCATGTAATTTATGAGTCGCGGAGGTCAGTGTTCAATAGTACGAAGATTCAATAATAATTTGGATATTCTTGCGGTTTTAATGATTGCGATGTTTTGTGAAGGAATCCTTCTGAATAGGTTGAGGTTACATTGTATGAACGTATATGTGCAAAAGAGTCCCAACCCATATTATACTTGTTCTGAGACAGTTGAAAGAAAGTCTCTGAAAGAAAGTATGGACTTGCATAGAAGAAATAAGTTTTTAGACGGAATTTAACTACACAATATTCAGTTGGGTCGTTCGATGTTTTTCCACGTGCGGGGTTGATTTACATTTTATCGACAGTTTAAACAAACCTAAAGATATGTGTTATAGGTTGGATCTTTTTTACATATATAAATCCGTGTGTGAGTATAAGATTATGCGGCCTAGCTTCCCTACCTCGGCTCCGTGCGATAGGGAGCGGTATCTTTTGCATACGCCGTCGTTACTATTGGAACAAATGGAGAGGAAAATATTTTTATTGGAGGTTGAACACCTGCTTGTAGTAGTATATAAAGGTTAAATGGTCGAGTAAATAACCACTCGTATTCAAGTTTGATCCTCGTGAGATGATAACATAAAAAAACGTGTTATCTGTTAATATAATATGAGCTTATTTTACTGTGCTTGATATACGGTTCTTCCGCCATAGTATTCAAGTTTTTGTAAATATAAACAAATCACTCCATATCTAAGACAACACTCACTGAATATTTCTGTCTATAGATTACTTTTCTCAACTCCAACAGTTTGGTACACATGCTGTTATTTTCTTTATTATCTTTGTCTGGTTGGTTGGAAGGGATTATTACCTAGCAATAAGCTCAAAATATGGTTACACAATGAAGAGTGAAAAAATTATAATTATCTAATTGTGTTTTCATTTTATACTTAGATATGTAAAAACTGTTGGGTTAAAATGTGTACACGATACTTGTTTTTTTTTTCAATTTAAGGTAGTCATTTTTAAATAATTGAAAAATATACAATATGCATTGTGCGATGAAAAAGACAGCTGCCATATTGAAACGAGTTGGTTTACCTATATTGAATTAGTAGGAAAATTCAAAGTTCAACATCTATTTTTTAGAATATGCATTATATTATTTCACTAATTACATTAATTATTGCGACTGCGTTTCTACCTCTTATCACAAGGCTGTCTTCAGGCGAAATTATCTCCGTTTGTCACGACTGCAATGCTTAGGTCCAACTAATTTCATTTTTCATAGATAAATTATCTGTGGTCTATCTATGGTCTCAAAAGATTTTTTTCAATGAGGAGGGAAATATTTTGCCTTCATTGGTACTGGATAACCGTTTTATTTATTATTATTGTGATTTAATGTACCTCTAGTGTTTCTTAATTCATTGTTTAGTTAATAACTATGTGGCGTATGTCATGTTTCAGCTTTACTTACTTTGAAATATTTTTTTTATTGTTTTCAAACATGCTACCACAAAGCGAATGATTTAGGTAATTGAAATAAAAAAAAAATTATAATGAAAGTTTGATTTCCTATCTCGACTCACATTTCACCTCTTCGACATCCACTCACCTTACCATACAACTTTTACGATTTCTTTAATTCTTACATTTCCTTCTTTCAAAATATCATCCACTTCATCCGACCATACTTACTTGATCTTCCTGTACTACGCCTTCTACTCATTGGCACTGAATATTTTATTTGTTATCATTTCTTAATGTATTGGTTCCACGTGCCCAAACCATCTTAGATTGATCTTCTTCCTCTTACTTAACATATCAGATTTAAGTTCACATTTATCCCAAATTACTTCATTCCGTATTCTGTCATTAATTGTCAACCCGTGTATTATTCGTTGTGCACGCATTTCTACAGCATTTATTCGGCTTTTTTCAGTATTTTTCCACGTAACGTTTCACTCCCATACATCAATGTTAATTATCAGCGGCAATCTTTTCTAAAGAACCAACCATCAGTTAACGGTTCCTGTTGTAGATAATATTTTTTTGCTATAATCTCCATTTACAGTATTTTTACCTATGTCAAGTGTGTACATATATTTTATATGTTCAATAATTCCACGCTGCCACATGTATTGGTAATAACAAATTTTATTATTGCTCTGGAAGGAAATATTATTGCTCCAAACGAGTCGGAGGAGGTGAGGGGGTAGTCGTTTGATTCGCCGCCGGCGTATCCATCACGTCAACATCTCCCTCTTTCTAATACATTCGAGGCGTGACTGAAAGGGATACAATTCCATTAACACTTCTTCACTCAGATTCGCCTGTTAATTTATCATAAACATTATTTTGTTTAATGTACCAATTTTTATAGTTCGTTTGATATTTCATTATATTCATCTTAGTCGATGTTGCAGCTTCGCCAGTGCAAATCTCCACTTATCACGATCTCTTCTCTGCCCTCCACAACCGCTCAATTTGCTTTCTTCAACCTGTTTTAAAGCGACATATTAGTTTTCTTCCTATTGAACTGGTCTTGATTATTCTATTTCGTTTTAGCGTAGCTTTTAACAAAGTTTAAATTGGCTTTATACTTATGAACCTAATTTATAACTTAGGCTTGAATTCATAGTCCGGTCTAAATACTCGCTTTTAACCTTAAAAAATGGGATTTGTATTCAGCGTCGGACCTCATACGCTTCAAACTTGATACAGAGGCAATTAAACTACGTGACTTTATTCTTTAAGAAAGCGATGACGAATTTGGAAGAAATTAAACCTTAAATACTAATTAATTTATAAATTTTATTGAAATATTTATTATTTAGTGCTTAGGTCGGACTATGAATTCGCGCCTTAGAACAGGTTATTCTAATACAAAGAAGATGCGTACAATTATTTTTTATTTAAATGTATTAAAACACAAATTTAATTTCTTCTTGAGTAAAGGTTTTCTGTATTTATTCTTTTTAAACTTTATTTTTTTAGAAATAAAGCTGTGTTTTGAACGTCGATACAAATTCGTAGGCTTTGCGGCGGTAAAACGTTTGGCAGCAAGCTTAGAATTTTCCCAAGTGAGGCGAGGCCCAATTACCAAGAAGTGGTGGGGGTGGGAACTGGGAACATCCCGTGCCGAGTGACTCAGCTAAAACCTGCCGCCTAACAAGAACATGTAAACAAGTGGAAAGCAAAAACTTCCATGAAGTAAAAAGACGCTTTTCAACAGTAAAAATTATATATATATATATATCAATAAAATAATTAAAGCCTTTTTCTAAACAACCAATTAACAAAAAATATACATTTCAATAAGTAGGTAAGAAGACGAGAAAAATCAACGAATTAGTAGAAGTCTTCTCTGAAATAACCAAAGAGTAAGAAAATATATTTTAATAATATCGTACAAAATCTAGATGAAATAATGAATCGTATTCTTTTGTCGATATTCGGAGGTGTCGATTCTGAATGGCCTCTGGATTGTTTTAATTAATTATCGCTTGTAAGTGATATTACAAGATCGAATAATATGTAAAAAAGGTTTTTGTTTGTTTGGAATATTTGAAAGAGTGAATATATTAAACGAACTTTTTTATTCGAAGGACTATTTGTCATTTCCTGACTGCTTAGTGGAGTGGTCGGGCTTGAGTCAGGACCGTCGTTGTAACAGTAAGTTTACGGATGAGGTTTGATGTACTCGTACCTATATGAAGTACAATTCAATTGAAAAATGAATTTTAGTAAAATGTGGAATAATGCAAATATTTTTATTCGAAGATATAATATTGAAAATGTGAGATTAAAAATAATTATATATAATCAATGTCTTTTTTACTCTTTTAAGATGATCGGATACCTATATTATTGGATAAGTAATCAATATCTCAAATTAAATTATAAACATTGTATTATATTACACTTTTTTATATAAAAAAGGTCTGGTAACAATGGTCACATTTGCTAGAATTTTTCGAGTGTTGTTACCTACTCACGTACGGTAGTATTCCCAGCACGTGCGATGCCGAACTGTGAACTACTTACCTACTCTAGCTTTTAACTCGAAGGCTCGATTACTTTAACCGAAGACAAAATTGCCTATCGGCCATGCTCTTCAACATGTCTGCATCGTCAATTCAAACATACTGAGGCGTACCACACGAATTAATGAATATATATAACAAATTAAAAATAATTTGCATTGATTGATTACTTCGTTTTCAATCAAATTAAACAAAAAATATTTCTTTGATAATGTATTTTAAATAATATCTTACATTTTTTTTCTTATTTTGTTGAATTTGAAAAAAAAAAACGTTACGGTAATTTTCATCACTTTCAATCTCACGCAATAAGATATTTTTAACATTTTTTGAGAAACAAACATTTTGGGAAAGACAAAAATCATCATTAGGAAATAATAGTGGTGCAATTGAATATTATGCTAAAAGAAAGCGTTACAGAAAATTTGTGATCAGGCACATTACATTATTTGTCGTCTCCCAATGCCGGCCCTTGCGGGGAATAAAACTTGATTCGAGAAAGGTTATTGTTTCACGCCAGGACCTTCCCGCCTAATCACCAAGACTCGGTACATTTGTCTTTTTTGGAACTTGAATGATAGATTAAACTGTCATCGCCTTTACTGATCTCTCAGTTATATACAAACGTAGGTACTCTCCATGAGCTTTGAATATATTCTTATGTAACATAAGTTACATTCATCTAAGAGACAAGTTGTTTTCAAATAATTCATTTGCATTGTTACATAGAAAAAAATAATACAAAGATATATGCTTTGGCATAGAAAAATTAAAATTATATTGCAATATCTTGTAAATTTGAAAAGTGTATTTTATAAAACTTACTGTGATAAATTTCGTTAACTAAACATTTATTTCACGTAAAACAATTTTTTATGATCTTAGATCGGTAAAATTCTTATGATCGGTAGACACCATACAAAACTCTCATGCAATTTTCTAAATAAAGTGTATATTTTTGTGATGCATGCACTTATATTTATTTGTTGTAATTCATCCATGGCCATGACCGACTTTAATATAATGATAACTTATATAATCATGCAAAGAAATCGAAGGTATTCTATTATATAAATTTTATGGAATATACCTCAGTCTAGTGACATTCAAATTTTGCATCGTAAGTATTCGTAAAAATGATGTGTATGCTAATTGTTCAATAAACATGTGATGTGAAATCAAAATAAATGGGGATGTAAACATGCAAATTAGTAGGCATTCGACAATCTAAATCAATGTAAAGAAACTCAAATACAGGCCAATCTGTCCACCCTACTAGGGTAGTGAATGATAAATACGTCTGAAAAGACTGTCCACCGTGTTCAAGCATGATTGTTAGCCATCCTGTGAACGGAAAACGCCTATGCGTGTATTGGCTTATTATGTGCAAACTGTTGAACTTTAGTAAGTACACATACTTGACAGATTAAACCCAGAGTTCCGATGGCACGGAAATAAACCTTCAAGACGACAGGTTTAATCTGCTGCAGCTCTCCATTAGGAAGTTTTATATAACGCTATTTTTGTGTTTTTTAATATAATAGCATTATAAGAATATATGATAAGTAAGATAAAAGTGACAGAAAAACATAGATTCAGATGTAAAAGGGTCTAAGTTTAAACCAGGCCGGAATTGAATCTGCAAGCAACCGAACGTGAATGCTAACCGTTAGACCATGGCCGCCGACAACATGGTGGTTAATCCGAGAAGATTAAATACTGATCAATGAAAATATGACATCAAAAACTTTTCGATGCCTTTAATCTAAAAATCATTGTTATTTTGAAGTTATTTTAATTACTTGTATTGTTAAGTCATTAAAAAATATGATAACTAATTAAACTGATAGATTTTTTTGAAATCACAGCTAAAGAAATAATTAATGAATGATCTCATTCCATCCATTGACTTGTATTACTTGTGATCGCCCAATTCGACATAACATTTTTTGTCCAACTCAGCGTCCATGATACACTCGAGTAGATCCGTTTAGTTCTATGACCACCTCGGACTAGAAATTAAATGAGACAAAGCGTCAATTTTACGGTCTTCCACAAGATCTTCTTCTAAATGTTGCCAAGTCGCACGGTAAACACGCACGTAATTCCTGGATGACTGGGCAGAATTGCTTATCTCGTGAAGAGATGGAAGGGTGGAGCGGTCCACTTAGTTCTTGTTTGAGCGGCGTCAAAAATATTTGGCAATTAGTAAAGCGGGAGGAGTATAGGAAGAGGAATGCGAGTGATGCGAGGTGGGTTTATGGTGTTCTTCAGCCCGGAGATGATTGCAATTAAATTAGATGGCGCCTTGGTTGGGTTCATAGTGTACTTAGTGGCCGGAGCGGAGCTGCCCGTTTTCCCATGGTTTTTTATTTTTCCTTGTGCCTGTGTCAAATTTGTTTGACAAGCTCTCACGCTATATGTTCTTACTGTTTTTACTTTGATATATAGACGTATTTATTTATTGACGTTTTCTTACTGAATATTTAACAATAAATTATTTTTTATTCCACTAATTCTAAACGTTTTTCTACTTCCTATCTCGAGGCTCTCTTCAGATTGAATGATCCTGGTTTATTGAGACAGGAATGCTTAGATCTAACTCGTCTAATGGTTCACCGGATAAGATATAGTATTTAGTTCAAAATAATCATGGTTCTAAAAGGGCTTTACTCAATTTTCGAAACGTAACATAAAATAACAATATGCAAACAAGTCATACGTACAAGGCTTAAGAATTCTTTATAATGATGGCCTTTGTTAAAGGAAAAATAAACGCGATACACGGTTGAGCTATAAAAGCTTAAAAACAGAAGAAAATACTGCCAGGGGAGGAGGTACAGTCGCTTGTAGCGGGGATTAATATAATTAGTGGAATAACAAAGTAATTTACTGTAAAATATTCTAATAGGATGTTCCACAAAGTTAAATTCGATACCTTTGATGATTTTAAAATAACTGCGAGTATTTATACTTAACTTTCGCAACATTGTGGAGGAACAAGGAATACAAACTTTAGGTATGTCTTGTAAGTGTATTTTATAAAATCTAATTTGACTAATTAAGAGACGATCTCTGTGGTCTAGTTGGTAAAATGCCAATCTTCCAGCTCGGAGGCTGTAGGCTGGATTCCTGTTGGTACCCAGACTAAAAAAAGTTTAGAGTCTGGTTTTCACTTAAGGCTTCATTAACACTTTTATGGATGCTTGGATGAGACTGCCACATGGCATTAAACTAACTAGATTGTTTTTATACACAATGGAAGTTTAATACAATTGTACTGTAGTACAAAACAATAAAATTTTCAAGCTTTTTAACACTTAGGTATAAGAATGAATTAAATGATATTTCAAATAAATGAAAACCGGACGCTTGGAATTATAATAAAAGGTCAATTTATATAGCGCCGTTTAGAGAGCAGTCTTTCTTCTGGGATGCTCTAACTCGGGATTCGAACCCACAGTTATTGATACAAAAATATACTTTTTGATAAAATATATTAGTTATTATATATTTAGATAAAATATATCGGTTGGTATATATTTAGATGAAATATATGGGAGATATATAAACTTATTTTCATAATGCAAAACGAAATTTTAAAAAGTAAAAAACGCTTTTCATAGACCAATTCTTATCATATATAAACCCAAATGTTTATATAACGTTATAAAAGTTGATACGTCTAACGCTTGCCTTAACGAATTAAACTTTATTATCTCAAAAAAATGTTGCTCCAGTTTTAATTAGCAATAAATGGGTCTTAAAAATTATTTTGATATAATGATTTATTATCTTCGACAAGGAAAATATTATCACCTAACAGAATTCGGAAATCCTCAAAGAAATACATGTTGTGGAATGATTGCATCTATACTCGGAAACTAATTTGGCATCCAAATGTATCAAATTTAAATAAGGTCCTAGAGAGACTATTGCGGTGAGGCGCCTTCTGCGAATTGAAGGAGACCCTAGATTACTTCGCAGGAAGGTCCTCGCGGCTATTATAAAAGATCGGACGTTACTTGGATCCACTTGTCAGGCGATTCATGAGATGAATGGATCAATTCCTGGATTGTTTAAGGATGATATATAGGTATAAGGAATCGAACAGATAATTTTCCCAATATTTATTTTAATAAAGCAAGAAATGTGCAATCTTAAATGTTTTAGTCAACTGTTATTTTCTCAACAAGTTGTCCATATATATATTACGGGGTTGTTTTATGTGAAACTATGGGACTTATTGCCATGTAGCAATGTCCTTCAACAAACCAGAAAAATGTCAAAGAGTTCTTAAATGAAAACAACGTAGAAAACTTTTAAAAAACAATACGTTCGAGTGGGGAATAGGACCCGCTACCCCGGGCTGGAATACAGGTGTCTTACTAACTAGAGCAAGGAGAGCTTGAGCCTGGACACAGACAAACATAATAATTACGTATGCGTAAAAATAGTTGGGCCATACTATCGAGTTGGGATATGTAGAACGAATGAATGAAGAAAGACAAAAATACAGTATGAATGTAAGTGGTAGTCATCGTAGAGGACACCCAAGGAAAACACGGTTGAATCAAGTTGACGATATTTAAAAGGAAGGAAATATGGAAATCTAAATAACTGTATGGAAATAAATATTATTCACAATTCGGATATACACACATATATTCACGTCGTTTCCCTGTTGGAGTAGGCAGAGAAGACAGAGCGCCAGACTTTAAAATATTGACACGCATATTCCGCCTCTTTTACAACCATATGCATCCTTATACAACTTCTACAATAACTTTCACTTTTTACATTTTTTCTTCAAAAATATCATTCCCTAGATACAACTATACTTTCCTTGGTTTTCCTCTACTTACATTCGCACTGTACATTTGTTTTGTCAGTCTTTCTTCATTCATTCGTTTCACGTGACCAAACCATCTCAGAGTGCTCTTCTTAATCTTACTCAATATATCGGCCCTAAGTTCACTTTCATTCCTCATTACATCGGATATAAGAACTGTCAATAGGTTACTTCGGGTATGATTATCGTCAAAAGTCTTATCTTATTTAGTTTAATAATCACCAAGATTATTGTGTATATATTTAAACATCTTTGTACATAGTTGTTATGATAAAAAAGTCCCACTTGACATAATCTCTATCAAAGCGAGGTTAACTCCCGATCAAATGATAGTATTATCAGGGATTAATCGAGTTAAAGTAATGGTTATCTGTTTTTCAACACTGATTTAACATAGATCATTCGAGATAATGGGGTTAATTACACTGACCATTAATTATAACCCATAATTAAAAATACATTTGTTGGTATCTGTATCATGTTTTATGATTTATTGCGAACTCAAACTGGTTCGAATCGGTAGACGATTTTAATCATGCTTAAATGTAATGGGAAAATTTGGCAACTTGAGATTGTTAAAGCTCGTATTAAAAATAGAGTGATGCGTATTCAAATTATCATCAACGACGAGTTAAGATTTTTTTTCTTCTCTTGTATGACTCACTGAGAGAACAAGGTAAACGGAACACTCAGTGAAATGTATACATATAAATATAAAAAGCAGCAAACATGGAAATACCTAATTGTGTGTTGACAGTAGAAGGATGAACTTCTTGACTTGGAAGTAGAAGGTAGAACTTCTTGACTTGGCAGTAGAATAATGAACTTCTTGACTTGGAAGTAGAAGGATGAACTTGTTGACTTGAAAGTAGAAGGATGAACTTCTTCACTAGGAAGTAGAAGGATGAACTTCTTGACTTGGAAGTAGAAGGATGAACTTCTTGATTTGGAAGTAGAAGGATGAACTTCTTGACTTGGCAGTAGAAGGATGAGCTTCTTGACTTGGAAGTAGAAGGATGAACTTCTTGAATTGGCAGTAGAAGGATGAACTTCTTCACTTGAAAGTAGAAGGATGAACTTCTTGACTAGGAAGTAGAAGGATGAACTTCTTGATTTGGATGTAGAAGGATGAACTTCTTGACTTGGAAGTAGAAGGATGAACTTTTTGATTTGGAAGTAGAAGGATGGACTTCTTGATTTGGAAGTAGAAGGATGAACTTCTTGACTTGGCAGTAGAAGGATGAGCTTCTTGACTTGGAAGTAGAAGGATGAACTTCTTGACTTGGCAGTAGAAGGATGAACTTCTTAACTTGAAAGTAGAAGGATGAACTTCTTGACTAGGAAGTAGAAGGGTGAACTTCTTGACTTGGAAGTAGAAGAATGAACTTCTTCCAGTTAACGTTTATATGCCAATATAAATAATGGAACGAATAAAGAAGCTCAACGATATTTTTAATTATGGAAATGAATATTGGCAAACAATATGGTATGTTTCACAAAAATAAAACGGCATATATAATATAGAGCAGTATCCTTATTATTAATGAAAATTTTATTGAAAGATAAAAGTAAGATGCACGCTCTAAGAAAAAAAAATGTTCAGTGTAAATTTAAGAAAGACGGCGGAATGAAGACATTTGAAACAAATGCATGGATAAAATTAATGTTTTAGAATGACTAAGTGAGTATACAAATAAGAAGTGTAAGAGGAATAAGTAGACCGAGAAAAACATTGCTGGATCAAGTCGACTAGATTTTAAAAGAGTGTAAAGGGAGAGCGTGAATAATATAAGATTGAGCGTGACGAGATTAATGAATGTGGAGGAGGCGAAAATGTTGCGATTGAATTAAAAAATGTGGAGATCTGTTTTCTCTGCCTACCCCACAAGTGGTTTAGCGTAATGATTTGTATGTATGTACTCATTGAAAATCGGTAAAAACATTTCAAGTTTTTTTTCTGGTTTGATATAGATGAGTTTATGCGGCTTTGTTTAGCAGCTCAGAACCGAAAGTGGTGAAAACAATAATGAACGAAATTTACTATATGTTTTTTTTTTCAATATTCAGTCATATTTCACGAAATTAAATTTTGTACTTAGTATTATATACTATATTATTTGGGAGAGGTAAAGACTAACATGAATAATATTTTATAGAAGGAAAATATACTAACTACAATAATTGAATATATTGAAATATAATATACTTGCTCTGAAATAAAATGACAAATAAGTTAGTCATTACAATATTGTTGCTATGCTACTATATAAATAAATATCAAACTATAAAATTAAAGCTCAATTCATGAAGTGATTGCTCACAAGAAAAACTTATATCAATCAATAATACTTATAATTAATAGATTCACCACATTTTGCGCAATTTGTTATAAACATAGTCGCGTTTGAGTGAAAATACTAACTTGTGTCATCTTTGATAAGATTATAAAATATCTGTATTTATTTTTTCCTAATAAAATTAAGAAAAAATCAAGAAATTAAAAAAACGCTTTCCTATGTACCTTTTGATCTTAAAACGTTGTACTTATATGATGTCAAATGTAATAATATTTCAATGAAAAATGCGAAATTATTCGTAATTAATTGAATATGCAAACAATTATACCATTGCATTTGTATTATAAGTCAATATTTATTTATTTTACTTTTTATACAGGTTGAACTTAATTACACTGTTTTATTAAAATTCTAAATATATCATAATGACAACAGGAACAATGTTACTCACGTTTCCCAGTAACGTGACTTAAGTTATACATACAAAGTTTAATAAGGAGTTCATTTCTCAATTTATCCACCGAGATGTGCAATATGTTAATATCAGAAAATTCGTTATAAAAGGTCATTCCGTGTGCGAGTGGTGATGTTCTTAACAGCCCAGTTCGTGAATACGGCACCGAAAACATTCAAGATGGCGAAAAAATAAGTCCGAATATAATAACTTAAAATTAACAATGTAAAGTTTTTATTATTGAAAGGATGACAAACCAAACTTACAATTTTATTTTACTGTAAAATAATTTATTTACAAAAATACTCCTACTTAAAATATTTTTTATGATGGAACGGGTATTAGGGAAAAATCTTCGCACTAGGCCACGAAAGTGTTGTCACGGCTCTGTCAGAGGTAAAATACATTATTATTGTTCTCGACAGAATTAATTTTAGAATTTTCACACAGTTTATTCACCCGGCGCGTGGCGTTCCTCACTAAATCCAAGAAACATCATAATAGAAAGCCTCCAGCTATCATGTATCTCAATTTTGTTTGCCTCTAACAAGAGATCTTGCGTATACTCTGTCATACAAGGCAGATTTTTTTTGTGGAGTTAACCCTTTCTTTAGAAACGTCCCCATAGCCGATGGGTTATGGTTTGACATGCATTGTGGCACCCCTAAAATAGTGTGTTGTATTTGGCACGCGATGAATGTGGTTCCTTCCTCGATCGAAAGGTACAGTGGATGTATAAAACAAGATTTTGACATGTGCCCGTTGTTTGGTATTTGGTATTTACTCTCAGACGTGTGTTTTGATACTTGACTTGAAAAATAAATGTCGTTTATTTTGGACCCCTTTTTGTATGCTTAAAATGTGTTAAATGTTTTGGAGTGTGCTAAAACGATAATTAAAAATGGATTATTGTTTCGACGTGAGTAGCTATGTTTAACAATATTAATTAATTAACAGTTTTTATTTAAGCCAAGTAAAATTAACTAAAGATCATGTACAAAATAGCTTTTTTTCTATTTGTGGTCATAATATAATAAATCCGACATCGAGCATAGTTTGAAAAATAGGGGTTTGTTTTTGATAAAATTGACTTGTGTATTACTGAGCAGGTATTACAGAGAAGTAGCAGGCAATATAGTGAATGGTGACTTATACAATGTCTTTAAAAATCAGAGTATTTCCGAAGTATAAAAACAATATGTTACCTATGTTAAAAACGTTAAAAATATAATTAATATTAAAAACCAATTTCAATAATCTCTCGGGTAGAGCAAGCTAAGAAAAAAAAAGTGTAATGTAAGCAAATTTACAGCAGACGGCCGCGCGATCTGTTGATTTTGAAAGAGGAGAAGCAGCAAGTAATAAAGTGAATAGTGGTTTATACAAAGTCTTTACTAAACAGAGTATTCTAGGGAAGCAACACTAATGGCACCTTGTTGCTGACATTAGGATGTGAAAACGAAGCCTGGACTGCACAAAAGAGCGACGAAAGTAATATAAAGTTGCATAGAATGTGTGGGAACATAATGTTAGATAGAACAAGGAAGAAATTTGAAAAAATTGCAAATATTATGGAGATCTATCCACAGCGTCCTAATTAGTAAGACACGTGACTCTTGGTGGTTGCTGGTTCGAATCACCCGATTGCCCCCCCCCCATTATTTTCAAAAAGGGTTCAAGTCTGGTTTTCACTTAAGATCTCTTTAACATATTTCTGGTTACTTGAAATATTTTGATATATGGCAATTAAACAGTTAGGTTGTACTGTTTGCAACAAAAATGTACAACAATAATACACAGATGAAGAGAGATATAATGGTTAAGCAGCGATAAAAATATAACGAAGGATAAGACGTTTACGATAAAATCTATTAAAGCAATAAAGAAGGTACAATTGTACTAGAAGTTTGGGAAGGCCTAGAAAAATGTACCGATTCCTTTCTCATTTTCATTTTACTCCATCCACTTAGTGAACATTACATTGAAAAAGAAATACGTAAATAATGTGATTGCTACATTTGTACCTTGGTTGAGTGCCACTGGGATAGAGGTGTTTCTTAGAAAATAAAAGATTTGCCATATGCCGATTGTAACGTATTTACTACTGTCGTGTGCTGCGATACTCGAGACATAATGAGAATGGGGATTTATACATCACGCTTTTACTCATGTGTCCACATTACATACGGACACTTATACATACTCCAAGATAAATTCGACGAAACATATTTATTATTTAAGTAATTATATAATATACTTATATAATTATATTTCCAAATCGACATCTTGCGAAGCTGGATATATCGTATTTAAGATTGATTAATTGTGCCTATAAATTGAACCATAAAAATAATAATATTAAATCATACGTCAAAATAATATATTATATACGTTACTAACAATAAAACTGTTTCGGGAAAGTTTTTAAGTATGGGAGGTCTTATGTGTGCTACTGAATCAAAATTGTTCATTTTCTTGAAGTTTCCTTTATAATTAAAAAACATGTTGACTTTTTCAATCTGTAATAGTTCTGCACTGTTTTTGTCGTTTTAATTCATGTCACATTTAAGTCAACTTTATTTCCACCCAGTGTTCTTAACTTAACTCCTCCAAATCATCCAGAGTTAAATTTTATTTAAAAATTAAATAAATATTTTTTTTATGAAAGTGAACAACATTTAAACAATTATTAATATACCTACATACCAAAGATTTATATAAAAATATAATTTAAACACTAGTAATTATTCATTACGAGAATAAATTTTAATAAACTCACATTCCCTAATGGTTCGAACGTGGCCTGAATTTATTTAATGAATTCTACATATCAAATTTAATAAATCAATAATATTTATAAACTTATTTAATCTTTAGTATTTATTAAATCTGCCTACACTTTAATGATATTTTAAATGAAATCAGCATTTCATATTCAGGTGTACGTCTGAAATGATAATTCTGAATCAAATACCTAGGCCCTACCCTAATGCATGGGAATAAAACCTAGACGTGTACGAATTCCATATGCGCTTAAATATCTAATCAGTTCAATTGATTTTTGAAGACTCAATTTTATATCGAAAAATATGGTTATATACGAGTATGAGTACAAGCTCTAACAAAGTGGCTGGATGTTTCCTTAATAGTTTCTGAATAAGCAAAATATGGGTTATTTTTGCGGATACATACATACACCACCACGTCGTTTCCCTCCTGGGGTAGGCAGAGAAGACATAGTCCAGAATTTCTTATTTATACAGACACACGTATTACGCTTTTTCTACACTTACTCATACAGTTTATATGATTTCTGTTACATTTCCTTCATTCAAAATATCATACACTTGATCCAAACATACTTTCCTTGGTCTTCCTCAACCGCACCTCCACTGAATACTTGTTTTGTTAGGCTTTCTCCATTCATTCTTCCAACGTGCCCAAACCATATTTCTTCCAACGAGCCCAAACCATCATCAGTGCTCTTTTTAATCTTACGCAACATATCAATCTTAAGTTCACATTAATTCCTAATCACTTTATTCCGTATATACGTTCATACATCAAACTTGTGAGTTAAAATATAACGAGAGCATATCATTCAAATACCAAATAAAATCATATCATTGGTATAAAAAGAAAACTTAAACATAAGTTTCCTACAAAATATATCTAGTACATTTTCATTGTCATAATAGAAATGTTTGAAAAAAATTAATAATAATTGCTTCCTGTAAAAACAGATATTTTTATGTTCAAATTCTGCTGCATATACTCCGATTTTCGAATATAAAAGGAAAAAAAATCTTGTTGAAAGTAATATAAAACTCAAAATGCAATTAAATTACTATTAAATAAGTGTTAGGTTAAACTAAAATTGCCAAAAAAATGGTTTTAACAATACTCAACAAGATACTATTGAAAATGATAATAATAAGGAATGTTAGTATTTTACGATATTTATGTACTTGTATTTATTTACCTCTTAGTTTTTGTATAATGTGGATGTTATGTTTTGTTTTGTTCGTCATATAAGATTGATTGATTACTTTATAATTTGAAAGTCATGCTGGTTTGCTTAATCAAGTTTTCAACAAATTCAAAAAACTTGTTATGGGAGTGTCCAGGTGAAACAAAAAAGCCGCTTACAACTCCACGACATCAGTAAATAACTGGGTACGTATGTGAGAAATGCTAATTTCTGTAGAGTATATTTTTTTAATCGTGTACATTTTGATGAAAAACAATAAACAATTGGCAGTATACAGGTCAAATCTCATTATAACGAATACAGAAGTAACGAAATCTTCAGAATAACGAATATTTTTTAACGAATCGAACGAACATAAACAAAAAATGTGTTTACCGAACCCCGTTTAAGCGAAACGAAATTGCAGTATAACGAACATTTTTCGGCCGAAAACGCCGCTGAGAGAATCTAAACCAATGGGCTTGGATGACAAAAGCAATATGTAACGAATAACCAATGAGTATGGATCCTTAAATGAAAATGTTAAAAAATCTTCTTTACTTGGTGATTGCTCAGCACATACGTATCGTAATTTTATATACGCGCTAGAGCACGTTTAAGTTATATTTTGACTTCTGATTGCAGTGTTTTTGCAACTACGTGGAGTAAAAATGCATTACTCAAGATAATAATGAATATGAAGTTATGCAACTGACATTAGGGATTCATTTTCGATTTTTTTGCAAAGATTGAAACATTTTCAGGATTATCTATTCTTTAGAACTGATGATTTAAAATATTTAAAAAAAATATGTATTGAATGCTGCTAAGTACAATCCTAATAAAATATATTTTTTAAATAATTTAATTGAGGGTATTTGTAATTTTTTTTATGAAATAAAACGGTTTTATTAATTCTACATATATGTTTCTTTCATATGCAGTATAACGAAATTTCTGAATAACGTTATTTTTTTATGGTCCCATAAAAATCGTTATAATAGAATTTGACAAGAGTATGTTATGTTAATACCAAAATCACCTTGCTTGATTTTAGATTAAACGTAATGGTGTATTGTTTGGATATAAATGACATTATTATCACCCATCATACTTTATTATATACATAATTTTTTGCGGTTCATTTGGCTCGACTTTGGAATTTGGCTCATTCAGATGTGCTTCATCATAATCCATATTAAGAGAAAAACTAAAGAAGAATTATTTATCTCAAAATATTTCTTGTCTTTATTACCATTCAAATCCATATTTTATCTTTTATTATTTTTTCTCAAATATTGTTTTCATTAACTACGACTACTACGAGTATGTTGAAGATACGGTCCTGGATACAGATAATAATTATGAAACAAAAGCTAGTTGATTGGAAAATTTTGCCAAGCAATATCTCCTTCAGACGTATTTTCATGAAAGTGTTAAGTACCGTGACATTTTTACACTTACAGTATTTAACCATGCTCATTTGATATATAAAAAAATGTTTTATGAGTTGGACCTATTCACTTAAATATTACGTATTGTCGGAATATACCTTAAATATTATAAATAAATAAAATATGCGTCTACTAAAAAATCCCAAATTACACGTATTCATTATGAATAAAAAATACTAAAGGTTTAAAAGTTCAATAGTGATAAAAATAATTGCTAAATTAAAAATATTAGAATTGGCATTAAAGATATAAGTTAAATATATAAATTTAATAAATAAATGTATATTTAAAAATCTATTGGATCCTTAAATAATTTAAAACTACGTTCGGATATTGATTGTCACTGCTATTATTTTAGTTAAGAACTATTTTGGATTGCTTACGGTTATGTTTTTTACGTCGCACTGTAAATAGAGGATAGAACGCCTCCAAAACGTCAGTTAGCTGACGTAAAAGGTAACATATATACAAATATACTATGACGTCATTTCTAAATAAGGGGGGCAAAGAGAATAGAGTGCTCGAGTTTTTAATCTCATCAAACAACTTTTTCTCCTGCTCCACCACTCATCCGACTTTTTACGATTCATGCATTCAACATTTTTTGGAAAGGTGGTAATACTATATAATTGCATGCAATAATTATCGTACATTTCTAAACTCAGATTTATCTAAAAAATATCGGAAGGCAAATTCGTAATTGAAAATTATATCGCAGTATTACTCAACCTGGAGCGCTTTTCACAATCCTGTAACATCCAAATTGAGTAAATAGCTCTCTCTTGACACGTCATTTATTATTATAGAATATATCCCATTTTGCACCAATGTCATTGTCCTCGCCAATGTATGCCTACCCTCAGTCTTAGTATGAGGGGTGGGCAGGGGTGGCTAAGGGTGGGTAGTAAGCAGACAGAGCGGGGGTGGGTCGAGTAGGCTACTTCTGCGGTCCATGTGCGAACAAGGTGGAAATATCTGATAAAGTGATCAACAACCTTTTGGATGAGGATTGCTTTGATTGTGATAAATTTTGTAATCTAATTTAAACAATAATCAAATATATTGATTTTACAATTGCACGAAAAATTGTATGCAAATACATATGGAAATAAAAGCGTTCAAAGATCTTTTACAAATTATTTTTGCTGTAATTGATAATGGAATGTATTTCAAGAATGTGAGGAATTTTTCTTTTCGAAGTACTCGTACATTTATTGATTTTTTTGTTATGTGCTCCCAAGTGATCTATGTTGATTTGCATATCAGTCAATAATTCGAAAATATATTTACTCCAATATACAATACATTATTTTAACCTTTCGATTTTTATCATATATAGTAAAAATATCAAAATATAAATGTTTTATCAATGGAACAACAATATAATTGCTACTATAAAAAAAACCTTTTTGTAGCGTTGTAAGGTGACCCAAAATCACACCATGGGCGTCTCGGGTACCTCCGTTGCAATGAAGAATAGATAAAAACAAACAACCGAATCTAAAATACTTGACAGATATTTACTTATACATTTGACTGGCATCTCAGATGGTGTTTAATCGATACTATAAATAAAGCCATTCCAAAGAAATGAATGAATTGAATTGAAGTAAATGGCCTCGTGATTAACACGCTGGTTATTGTAAAAGGTCTCAGATTCGAAAGTCGCCATGTCCAAGTCCTTTTGAATAGCGTGTATATATGTTCTTCTTGTTTTTAGGGTATAATGTAATATTAATTATTATTTAAAAATAAATGACAAAAAAATCTAAGCAAATAGTTGGCCAGCCCGTTTCTTATGGCAATATATCCATAAAAATCATGGAGATGGCTAAGTGTTGCTAGAGTGGCCAGGCGTTTTGCGAGAAAATAACTACACTTATTGTTAACACGATAACAATATTTCGTTAAAAAAATTATTTGCTATGAATTCAAGGAGCGGTAACTTCACTGTCCTTTGAAGGAGGTGAAAAGATAAAATAAACATGACAAAATCCAAATGAAAGTAAATTTTACTTCTAAGTATTAGGTGTTAACATAAGTTGTGTCCGTTTTTTTTTTTCAATTTAAAAATGAGCACCAAAAGTAAAACAAAATGGTAAATTTTATTTGCCATTCGAAAGAAAATTTTCTGCTCTACAAGATATTGTGTTTGCTTTTACGTTATACATATTATTTTATTTGATTACAAGCCTTCAAAATGGAATGTCAAGTAGACGAAAATGAGCATTTTCGATACCTCCTTCTGTTCGCGTTCAATCGAAGGAATAAATAAAAATAGACGAAAGTGAGCATTTTCGACACCTCCTTCTGTTCGCGTTCAATCGAGGGAATTAAGCTGCTCACGATATTTGCGAAGTGTACGGTGAAGATGCTATGAATGAAGGACAGCTCGTCGATGGTTTTTGCGTTTCAAAGACGGTAATTTCGACCTGAAAGACATGGAGCGTTCCGGACGATCGGTGGACTTCGATGAAGACCGCTTAAATCATATTATTCATGAAGATCCCTTTCAAACATTTTTCATCACCATTTTTCATCACCACTAATGATGCGGTAAAGGAACCTTTGCTTGTGGCCATGCGTAGCTCGATGGCGCGCGAGCAAACCAGCAGAAATTGACGAACGTTGATTTTTGTTGTTTTCACTCAAAACATGTGGAACCCAAGCGCCGAACTTCTGGACTTTTCCCATTGATTTAAGATGGCGGTATACAGTCATGTGACTACAATTCACCTGCTCAGCCAATTCTACGGTGGTTTGAAGGGGATCTTCATGAATAATATGGTTTAAGCGGTCCTCAAAGTCCACTGGTCGTCCGGAAAGCTCCATGTCTTTCAGGTCGAAATTACCGTCTTTGAAACGCAAAAACCATCGACGAGCTGTCCTTCATTCATAGCATCTTCACCGTACACTTCGCAAATATCGTGAGCAGCTTAATTCCCTCGATTGAACGCGAACAGAAGGAGGTGTCGAAAATGCTCACTTTCGTCTACTTGGCTAAGGCTTGTAATCAAATAAAATAATATATGTAACGTAAAAGCAAACACAATATCTTGTAGAGCAGAAAATTTTCTTTCGAATGACGTATAACATTTACCATTTTGTTTTACTTTTGGTGCTCATTTTTAAATTGAAAAAAAACGGACACAACTTATGTTAAAACCCAATATTTAAGTCTCTTTTATATGAAAATTTAGATTTTTACATGTTAGTTATTAATTAAGATCATTTGCACGTGAAACCTATCAGATGAAATAACTTATGGAGTTTATTGATCTTCACGAAAAATAAAGACATATTTGCAAATAAGTTTAATAATTTCGTCTTTAATAATTAATTCAATAAATTTGATGTAAATTCGCAGTTTCGACCTAACGGGTGACCGATTGACGTGTTTTGTTACTGTGTTCTTGATGGAATATATAGTGTAACGATGATGATGATATATACAAAAAGGGTAGGTATATCTCAAATAATACATGTTTTGAGATTATTAATAATACATGCCAATACTTTATGTTGGTTTGTTTCATATGAATTTATTGTATGAAATTCACATTTTAGTGTTTTGATGTTTGTTTGTTCACGAGCAATTATTAGGTGCGAGTATGTTTATTCGATATTTCAAATAAATCAAAATAGCATGTTTTGTAAGTTGAGCCTTTTTTTTGCATATATACACGTACATTCAATGTATTGTTATATACAGTATAATCTGGAGGGTTTACTACCATGTACCAATCTCTCCAACCAATGAGAAATATGTTACAGAAGCCGAAAGTGAAAACTATACTGGAGTTATAAAAAATCGAGCACACCGGGAATCGAGTCTGTATTTCCATAAAATATCATACTTTGGTGGTATTAAGGTATTATTTTGGTTGGCTTTATTTTATTTAATTCATACTTATTGAAATAAATTCTAAAAAAAAACTCAAATAAAAAAAATAAAAAAGAAAGTTTCAATAGTTAAATGTTTTATTTTTAAGAATCTATGCGAGGTTCTATGTTGAGAACATTCGACAACCGCTGAGTTTATCTTTAGTTTAAGAGTTTGACTCTGGTTTTGTTAAATGTGTGTTGAATGTTTTTATTACTTTTGATAACTGTGCTAGTGAGAGGAAACGATTGTATCAATTGGGATAAATTCATATACGAGTATAATACCTATGGTGTTTTTTTTTTTTTTTTTTGAGTAGGAAGATATTTCTTTTTCGATAAAATACAGACATTTTAAGCACAATATTATACGAATGGACAATCATATGTAACATAATTTTACCCAAATTCAACTTATTTTGAAATATTTCAGGAAATACGACATAACTTTATAAAGGTTTGAATGAAATGATTTTTTCAAAATGGAATTGAATCGGGAATGTATTGTATATTGGCTTGATATTTATGCACCCACATGATTGAGATAGGCTTATTCGATATATCAAATATTAAAGCAAAAAATATGCTTTGTGTGTTGGATTTCTTTTGCATAAATACATGTCTTAGACGAAGGTTTTCACGGAAGGCTTATATGAATTCAGACGGGAGTCATTTAAAAAAAAATCTTGGAACCAACGGGAATTAAACCCGTTACCCCCACATTAACACTTTTATATGCATTCAAATTATTTTTATAAAAAGGATATTTAAGATTTGACGAATATCACAGACAAATATAATATTTAAAAAGCATTCCGCGATGAACTATATTCCATTCATTGTAGTTTCTTTAAATATAATATATTAAATAGACATTTCCCATTTGCAGGCATTTTGAGACGATCCCTTTGGTTTAATTGATAAGACGCCTGTCTTCCGATCTAGGGGATACATGTTCGATTCCCGTTGGTGTGCAATTTTATTAAAAAGGGTTCCAGTCTGGTTTTTATTTATCATCTTTTACATCATTCTGAATTTATCATCTTTTATTTATCATCTTTTACATCATTGTTGAAAGAGATTTCCATTTGGTAAAAAAATCACCAGGAGTTACTGTATACAATAAAAGTGTAATAAAAATGGTATAAATTATGTTATATTCTACCCTTAACGATTATAAGAAAAATCACGCAGTGATAAGATTTTCTCTATTGTAAAGATTATTTAAGTTTGTTAAATATACATTTCCATTTATGAACATATTGAAATATCCTCGGAGATAATATAATTCCATGCACTTTTCTAGGCATCTATATATTAAGGTATTTAAAATATCCTTAGAGATAATATAATATCATGTACTTTTCTAGGTATTTATATTAAGGTATTTAAAATCCTAATTTTCTCCCTCCCCAGGACTGGAATAACTGTCGGGACAGTTTGACGTATGGCACGTGCCCGCACAATAATCGGACGCTCGCCGGTTTCGGGTCGGGGCTGCATTACCATCGGCTTGACCCCTCTTGCTAATGGACACTACCAGTTGCGCAATTAATCTTTCCTGTGAATTTGAACCCACTATTGGTACGGTGGGGGCGAATGCCGAACGGTTAACCCAAAAGCAAAGGTGCGACTTGTCCCAGTCATTTATTTACAATGATTGCGTTGAAGTCTGAAATCAGGACTGGCTCCAGAAAAATGTACCAAAACATGCGCCCTCGGAAGCCGAATTTGCCGGAAATCAAATGCACGAGTATGTGCGCGACTTGCGATTAAAAAATGTTAAATAAACGTATTATTTACAAAATTGTTTCCATATAAAACTTATTATTTTTATGAATCTTTCGTATGAAATAGCGTTAATCTGAAAATCTGAATTAAGAAGTCGTTGATCAGGAGTTACCTTGCTGTTTAAAATTTACACCTTTCATTTTTTTGTGGTGTTTAAGATTTAATTTAATTCTCAGACAAATAAACTACATTTAATATTGAATTAATCCGTTTTAAGTGATAAGTATGCTTATGAAAAGTTTTAAGTGATAAGTATGCTTATGAAAAGTTTTAAGTGATAAGTATGCTTATGAAAAGTTTTAAGTGATAAGTATGCTTATGAAAAGTTTCAAGTGATAAGTATGCTTATGAAAAGTTTTAAGTGATAAGTATGCTTATGAAAAGTTTTAAGTGATAAGTATGCTAATGAAAAGTTTCAAGTGATAAGTATGCTTATGAAAAGTTTTAAGTGATAAGTATGCTTATGAAAAGTTTTAAGTGATAAGTATGCTTATGAAAAGTTTCAAGTGATAAGTATGCTTATGAAAAGTTTTAAGTGATAAGTATGCTTATGAAAAGTTTTATGTGATAAGTATGCTTATGAAAAGTTTCAAGTGCAACATAATCACTTCACATAATGATAATCTGTTTTAATTTATTGATTATCAAATTGTTCTTTTTGTTTATTAAATTATAATTTTCTTAATTGAAATCCTTACATATGAAAGTATAATAGAATTATTATGTTTAATTATTTTCAAAGTTACGCCCAATTGCTATTAAAAATTAATTCTTAGGAAGCCTTACACCATAAATTGATTAGCGAAATAATTATTACAGATTTTTTGTGTTGATATCATCCTAACTTACTGACGTATTAAATTGTATTTTTTTTTGCACATTGTTAGATACTTAGATGTTAAAATATTTTGAAGTCTCTATTGCCGAGAATAAAAAACAGGGATGAAACGAGCATTTCCAAAAAAATATAATTACTAAGAATATATCCCATACAAAACGGATTCAATAACTTGACTGAAATTCAAGTTTTTATCCGGTTCAAGTAGAAAAGTTGGACTTGTGCCAACTGCGGGTTTTAAATTCCCGTTAAATAAAACGCATCCACTACCTTGTTTGTGTTATTTTATTATGATTTTAAGATCTCTATGTTGTCTTATTTACAACAAATTAAGGTTTGCGATTCTCCAGGTTTGGATTAAGTATTGATAAAGTAATTGAATACTTTGACTTGAAAAAAATTTAAGTCTTAATCTGGAAATGATATTAATCGCGGTGTAATTGTACTTAGATAAATTTCAAACATAACACATTCCTTCTATTTTATTTTTTCTAGGTATTTTCGTTTTGGATTATTTGCTTACTATTTTTTTTATTTGTGAAACCAAAACACAGTATTATAAAAATTCATATTCTTTCATGGATAAAACTTGGTGAAATTAACCTTAACAATATCACATACCAGCAATATATTCGTTTGTTTTATATGATACATTAGCTAATAAATTATACGAAAACCCATTCTAAAAAAAATATTAATAAATAAGATCGGTACGTCTTAAGTCTTATTCAATTTCAAAATTGACTTTATTCAACGATAATTGCGCATCTAAAAGTGAAAGAGAACAGCAGAAGACGAAAAAAGAAAAATCCTAGTTGTAATAAGAGATAAAATCAGAAAAAAAATAAACGAAATAAATAAGTATATACGTAGGTAGATAGAATCTAAAAGAAAGTAAAAAAAAGCTTAAATTTCAGTAAGCATCGCATATCCGTGGTTAACATAATATATTAGTATACACAAATAAGATACTAATTTCAATAAAATATTCAAGGAAAGCTAGTTTTTGGGGTTTAAATTTTAGGTATAAGGTTCAATGAAGTAGTTGCATCCGTCCTGCATTGATTGCAGTTCGCGAAGGAAGCTGTAGATATTCGGACAATGGGCAACGTTGCAATTGTTCCGCTGAATGCAGCCGCTGTGAGTTATGGATGTGCGGGAGTAGATGTGTATTGTAATTAAAATTTTCTGCACTGAATGCATAGTAGAGAGATGAGCTGCCTGTTGTATGTTGGAAGTGGATTTATTGCCTTTGTAGACGGCAGTTAGAACCACTCACAAAGGGGACTGCCTACTTGAAAAAACGTCCATAATGCTCACATTCGTAGAATATGTTTAGGTTTCTATAATAGCAGAAAAATCAAAGATAAGTATAGCTTGTGGCACACTTCTCCATTACGAAACCTATAGAAAGGAGAGTCAATTAATATAGGTTAATATGACGACTAAAAGGGCTAGAAGAAATATAAAACATACTTATTACAATAAAATGTTAGCAGTAGGTATGTAAATACATGTTTGCGGATAAAGCCACCTGTTCCATTCATTTTAAGGAAAGTTTTGGTAGGACTAAAATATAACATAGTTATTAGATAGGTCCATATGTCGAATCGCTAATTGTATTTGTAAAAAGGAGACATCATATGATATTCTTACGTTTTACAATGTTCAAGATTGACCTGACCTCTCATAAAAGCAAATGATCATTTTTTTATAATCATTCTTACCTATGTATCCTATATCTAATAATATATTCTTTAAAGGTTAAATATACATATTTATCGCTTTAACCACTTTTATTATTGTAATAAAATAATGAATACTCGTATAATTTCGTGTTGCAAGTAAATCTCTTATTTGATATATTAATAAAATGTTAAAATTAATCAAATTTGTTTAAAAAAAAGAAAAATATAATATTTAAGGAAAGCTATATTTTAAATTACCATTTAAGAGTAAGCAAGATCCGGCAAACATTGGAAAATAATACATAACAAGAAAAAAATATACACATTTGACATGTTTAAATATCAAACACAAACAGATGTTAGTACCATTTGTCAATTTAGCAATAATTGATACTCGTCCATTAGCAATTTATTATTATTAATTTTATAGTTCAAACATATCAACATCTCAAAGTTTTCTCGATCAAATCAAATCGACACCATAAAAGTTTATTATTACATTTTCCGAATAATTTTCAGTAAGAATTAATACAGAAGACAGATAGGTTGTATTTTTTGTAAATTAACGTTATCTTTATCAACTCAAAGGAGTAAAAAATATAATCAAGAGAAAATGTATGTTGAATAAATAAGTGCTTATAATTAAAAATTAAATGAAAATTTTACCTTACACGATCAGGAAAAAATGAGTGATACGTTACCTATTTATTTTAATAATATTTGGTTATTATTTGAAAAAAAATGTCATTTAAATTATATTCCAAGAAAACAAGCATTTATAATAAAACCGATATATAATATATGCCTAGGTACTTGTGCCTAATCGTTGTTTATGTTCATTATTTTGATATACACTTAAGAAATGTCCAGACAATGTGTTACTGTGTAATCACTAACTAGATATATCCTACATTTGAAAAAAAATAATTAAAAATAGACCCATTTGACAGGTGTTCTTTCATGACAGTTGGTTTCATAAATAGCTAAATGAAAAATACATATTTCCAAATCAATTTCAATGAAATATTCTATTTTAGAATTATGAATGATCCTAATATTGACATAAAAAACATTTTTAAGAAGCCTAAACATAAATAAAGTTATAAATAAATAGATATTTTGACAGTGTGAAAAAATCACAGTTTAGTTTTACAGATACGAGCGAGAATTTCAAAAGACATGAGTAATTCGGTAGCCGTATTGTGAACCAAAGTTGTAAAATCAATAGTTAATGCTAGTCCTGAAAATTGAACCAGAATATTTTGCTTGGCGGTGATCTTTGAATCACCGACTCCTCGTTTTAATGTGTACAATTATTTTGTTGTTTATGAGGTTCAGACTGCGGCAATTAAAAAACGATAAAACAGACGCATAAAGTACATAAGAATATATTTTGGTTAATTATTGAAGCAGACCCGCCAAAGCCCAAATCTAATAAATTTTCTACTTCTGAGAAGAGAGATGATTAAAGGAATTAAAATATTTTTAATAATACTCCAGGTTCACGACTTAATGATGATATTAAAATGTTTTTAATGACTACCACAATAGTCTTAAAAAAGCCATTTAAAATTACATATAAATGCTAGAGACATGCAAACATTTCGATTTATTGTCGAGTCCCGTGTTATGATCACAAAAATTGAAAACATTTTGTTGACATCTTCTGAAGGATTCCTTTGAAAACAACACGGTTTGATCCTTATCAGAATCTTGTATGAAGAATAATAAAAATTGTTTGACATGCATAATTTGACAGCTCTTAAATTGTTTTATACACATTTTATAATTAAGTGGAAAAGCATCTAAAAAAATCATCAGTGAAAGTAAAAATTCTAGTCATCTTGTCCAATAATGTGTCAAATAATTGGCAATAATATATATATTACCATTGCATAAAAAAATTACAAATATTTTGACTGTTGTAAATAACATTATGATTGAGGTATATATTTTTTATCCCGATAAGGTGTACATGAAAATGAAATGTGAATCTCACCATGCAACTGATACTGGAGCACAAAAATAACCTGTTAGTTATACCGAGTTACGAGATGACAACATGAAAAATAGATATGATAGGATTCGTTGCCGTCACGATAGGATTGAAACACTAGAACGCAATATCACACTGTGATTAGCGATGATTGAAAGCTGTCTTCTTAAAAAAAACTTTGGTGATAAAATTTAAAGCTTGACAAGAAGATTGATCACAAAAACATTATCCTAAGGGATGAAATCGCGCTTAAGGAATTCACTGTCACTGACTCGAGGGTAACGAATCTGAGGGCCGGGGACCAGGGAATTGTTGTGCTCCGTGGACAGTTGGCTGCGTACCTGGAGGTGGGCTATGGGGCTCGCCGGCCAGGCGGAACAACCCTCCGAGCAAGCGCCCCTGGTGGAACTTGGAGACGGTGAAGTCTAGCGGCTGCTCCCCCTCGGGGCCCGCGCGCCGCCCCACCACCATGGGCATCGCCTCGCCGCCTACCCTCGCACCGACACTGTCGCTCTGCCCCTTAAGGGTTACTCCGGAGTACGGTCCGGCCTTCAACCAGGAGTCGCCGGGGAGATTGTTATTATCGGGGGCCGTGGCCCCGGGGGCCCAGTGCTGCAACTCGGCCAGGATCGCTGCGACGCCGCTACCAGCGACGGTTCATCCTCGGACACCGGTAAGCAACGTGAGATAAGGATCGAGCGCTATCACGTTATCATTATCACAAGACGGCGTGGCGCGTGCGCGACGTGCGGGCGTCCGGTGTGAACTGGCGCGGGCGTGCGGCCGACAGGCGGGTGGGGCGGGGCGCGGGGGAGCCAGGGGGAGGGGCCAGTCCGTCTGACCAATCGTGGCTCACGCTGCGCCCCCCCCGCGCCCCTGAATAAATCGCTCCGATCCCCCACGGCTGCTTTTTTATATGTTTTATATGAATTTTAGCTTTTCTTATTCCGCGGGTACTTTTTCTCTCTGCTCCGCGCTTTTGCTTCCCGTTAAAGCTGATATTATTAAAGGGTTATCGGTTGTTTTTTTCCTATTGGACAAAATTTCGAAATCATAAGAATCTTATCTGATGATCGACTATTGTCTTATTCTTTTTTTAATTCTGCATAAAGAATTGAATAAAGCTTAGTAACGTACTTAAAGTGATTTTTCTCTCCCTTTTGATAGTTACTATTTAATTGTTGATTGTTAGATAAATCTAAGTTTCAAATAATCTTAAAAAAAACATAAGACGATTTTTTTTAATTAGGCTTTTTTAAATGACAAATTTTGGAAAGTTTACATGCTTAAAAAATAAAATGACAATTTTATAGAAATGTATATACTAAAATATAAAAGGTTCATTGATATATATTTCACCTGCCTAGTTATTTATCTAGGGGTTCTATAAATCTCATCACTAGAGCAAAAGGAAGATAATGTAGATTAGATTTTATATTACCACTAAAAAAAATATCTTCATTCTTATTAAAACTAAATAAAGGAAAAAAAATATAAACTTAAATTATACTAAAATTTGGTTAAGAAGACTGTTGCGTTTCAAATATCAAAAAATGTTTAGATGCTTTATTTTTTTCATTTATTTTTTATATTCTAATTTATTTATACATGACATGAAATTTTATAAATACATAATTTGTGAAAAAAAATCATAGGTTATTTAATGTGGACACACATTTTTTATGAATCTTGATCTGTTGACTTTCATTTGTCGTATCCACAGTAAACTAGGTTTTACCTGTATCTTACTGAGGAAGTGCCAATAAAATTATTAATTTAATACTTCCTTGTATTACAATCTGGTAAGCTTATTGCCAGATGGCAATATCAAAAGTAAAAAAAAAGAATTTACATTGTGGCAAACATTATATAAATGGTTATTAATTTGTACAAAATTTATGAATAATATAAATGAAAATAATAAAAGTGAGATATCATTAAAGGGAAAAGAATGGGATGCTAAAGAGGACAGGAAAATCGGGAATGAAACACTTAACATTACTGACTTGAAATTAAGAATTTGTCAATCGTTTTTTAAAGCATGCTAATTATGAAGCGAGTCTTATATTACTTAGTAAGTGATTTCAGTATATTAAAGTTTCAATGAGAAAATAAATTACATATTTCTATATTTTAAATGACACTTGTTTAAATATTAAAATAATCTCGACAACGCTCTCATGAAAAGTTTTTTAAAATGGATTATCATAGTGCGCGCTTTATACGACGATGGTTACAAACATTTTTTTTTACAAAAATAATTTCTAATGAGTTTTAAAGTGGAACAATTGATATGTCTTAATTGAAAAAAAACTGTTAAATTAAAAAAACGGAGATGAGAATTTCATAAGTTAATGTTGATTATAGGGAAATTGATATAATTTGTGGCAGTTATTTTAATTACACAGCGTTATTAAGTTACACACATACATACAATCATGCTATTTCCTTGTCAGTGTAGGCAGAGAGGACACAGTGCCAGACTTTCCTATCTCGACACGCATTCATCGACATTTCTTCATCTGTTACCTACGATTTTTCTGACTGTCTACGTTTCCGTCATACAAAATATCATTCATTTGATCCAACAATACTTTCTTTGGTTCTCCTCTACTACTTTTTCCGCTCATATTTGCACTATACATTTGTTTTGTTAGTATTGTTTCATTCATTCGTTCTACATGTCCAAACTATCTCAGAGTGCTCTTCTTCATCTTACTCAACACATGTAATGTCATCCCTAATCACTTAATTTCGTATTTTCTCATAAAGTCACGAAATTCTCAATTGTGAAATTTAATTTTAATAAATGATAAACTGAAAAATACTATCGATATATCATATTAGTTATTATTTTTCATAGTTCCCCTCCTGTTTGACAACCACCATGGCTATCTAGTCCATTGAAGCAGTACCTCTAAACATATGGTACCACAATGAAACCATGTTAGGAAGTTCATCAGAATAATACAAAAAAGGAAATCAATGTACAAACATTTTTAATGCGTAATTATATATTGTTGTCTTTTAGGAATCTCTAAGTGACAACAAGAGTATTTTTCGTTTATTCGACTCCATTTATTAATTAATTTTTTTAAGTCCTTTGCACGTTACAGGCTTTCCTTATTCTTACAACAACCAAACAAAATAAGTATAAAAAAAAAACAAAAATAAAACAATTCAAAATTTTAAGACTTATTTGATAAGAACAATAGTAAAAATAAATATGTTTCACTAAAACATTATGACAAAATATGGCATGTTAAATAACATAAAAAAAATTTATTTCAAGACGTTCTCATGAAGGAGCTGAGCGTCACGTGTAACACGTTAATATGAGAACACACACGATTAAAAAGTGTGATTGCTCTACCTACCGGCATTTCGTGGAACCGTATGTTTATCTATAATACATAATCAAAGAAATGTTTTATCTTTTTAATTTTGTGACGAAATTGAAAATATATTAAGAATGTGCTCACATTTAAAAAAAAAAGCTTTAATTTCAATATACTGATCTTAGGTACGTAGCTGATGATCGTGGGCAATTGATTGAGTATGCCTCGTTATTGAGTAAGACCATTGGCTGTAGATTGACATGCCAATGATTTTCGATTTCAATTCTATATTCTATCATCCTAGAAAGATACAACTGTGATGGCATTGAGGCTTTCCTTTTGCAAGTCTTTTCCGAGCAGCTCACGGGACACATTGGGCAAATCATTAGGCGCGACATTAATTAAATGTCACCACGCATGCAAAGTGGTAGAACTTCTGTCTGATGAGATTCCCTTTTGATAAACAGAGGTAAGTGCGTAGGCGATTAAGAAACCACCATATCGTCTATGGTAGGTGCTCCACCTATAAGCACTTCGACAATATCAACTTTGTATTCTTGCTTGAAACAGCAGTTTATAAGTTTAATACTAACATTAATCCAGATAAAATTATTTCGGCAAGTACACATTTCTGGTGGCAAGCCTACCTGAAGGATGAAAAAAATAATGGATACTATTTTTTATACAACTGTAAAAAGGTCGTACATATCGTCTCGCAAAGAGCAAATTATATCATCTCATTTGAAAAAAATTTAGGACTGAGTCTTTAAGATATTCTCTAAATTTGAATAATTTGCATACATTTAGGTACACATTTTTCTTTCCGACATATTAATAGTTTAGAGTAATAACTAAGCTCTTGGCTGCAGCTACCACCTTCTTATCCTTACACGTGATATTTATATTTTTTTTGTAATATTTTTATATCAATAATAGTGGATTCGAGTCACAAGTTGAAGCATCCTTGAGGAGAGTCTGCCTCGAAATGGTACTATATTATTATTATTATTATTACACATGACAAGAAATATACACAATTTGCGAAAAAACAACAGGTAATTTGATTTGGACATACAATTTTAATGGATCTGGGTTTGTTGCCTTTCATTTGTCGTATCCCCAGTAAACTAGGCTTTTGCCTGTATCTCACTGAGGATATTTAGTATGAAAAAATAAATCGATACTTCTTTCCGATTTTTGATTACACATAAACAAAACCCCGTTGCACGCTCTCATCAACCTGACAAACAGTGACACAACTACAACTGGAAACGCCTTGCGAAATTCAACTCCTCACACATCATCACTCCAGAAAGACCAAAAATATTCATCCCACAATATACCGCATACAATTATAAGAATAAAAATCAAAATTAAAACAAAAAATACACAGAAACACAAATATAAAAACAACCAAAATTAAAACAGCAAGAAGAAACCTATACTCACGAGCTCACACAAATCTTTCCCATTCGTCATTCATCCGGAAAGCCCAAGTACTCAAAATCCTGTCACAATAACAACCACGTTCCGATCGACTGTCTAAATGGTTTTCCTACCTTTACCCTTATTGAAGTCGGCACGCCATTGTATGTAATGGGAGCCAAATAAGCATATTGCCTTTGGGAAAAAGAGGTTTTAACTCTATATAAATTTTCCTTTTTATTATTTTTAGTATTGTATTATAAACAAGTAGGTTGAGATACTCGTAGAATATTTTATCTTTTTTGATTTTAACTCATTAAGTAAGGTGCCGCCATCTTTCACTTTTCATAAATCTAAAAGTAACGTGATTTCAGATATTCCCTTTCGTGGTTAATCTGACTTAAAAATAATTATAAATAATTTTGAGATGATATATAATAGTTAACGCTTTGCAAGGTGAAATGGCCGTATATTTGATTAAAATATCCAGCCTGTAAACCATTTTTTAGTTTATCTGAAATAAATTAAAAAACAAACATACCTAAATTAATCCTGTGTGTGATAAAATATCCAGCCTATAAACCATTTTTTAGTTTATCTGAAATAAATTAAAAAACAAACATACCTAAATTAATCCTGTGTGTGATAAAATATCAAGCCATATAAATTAGTATGCCATGGTTTAATTCCGTATTAAAAAAATCCATACAAGCCCAAAGAAAGCAGCTGGATATTTCATCAATTGTGGCAGGACAGATAAAATGTGAGTTGTGTTCTTGTTACATAATTACGTTCGTATATGCAAACAAAATCCCACCCACGTCCAATATGTATGTTAATGTAATATCGAAGGCAGTGTAAATAAAAATTAGTATAAAAATTCTCGTATACGACTAAAGATTTTCATGTTTATTGGACGATAAAATACGTTTTCTACCGTCATAATTTTTCATATAACAGAATATAATATCTACATTCGATATTTAAAACATACGAAAAATATGTTTTTTGGATTGAAATGTTTTGTACGTTGAGATAAATAATATATAACGTTCATGACACTCATATGACTGTTTATCTCGATCTATCCCAAAATTTGCATGCAATTTTCAAAAATAATTTGTGCATCTTGTGGGTTTCACACCAGACATTTAAACATGGAAGTATTATTATTAATTGTCGACAAATTTTCAATGAGGCTTTTCAATGCCAGGTTCACACAATACCAGTTCATCTTCGATGGTTGACTATCATGAATGTAACATGATTCTCGTCGTAAGAAAAAATATATATAATTTCTTATAGTAATTTTATGGATAACTGAGATAAGTACGTGAAAAAACTTTCTAAACATTATCGCTAATACGAGTATATAAAAAAATGTGGTTTGATTTGTAGTCCGAATTCAAAACATTTGCTTAATATTTATACAGTTAAAAATAGCAATATTTATGTGTTTCATAGGGTGGTGATATATGCTACAATTTTTATTTTATTTTTAAAAAGAATAGCTATGATCGAAGTCATAGATATCCTTATACCCTCGAACACTAGGCGGAAAAAGTGCCTGTGTCGTTCAAGGGGAGTAGCACAGTGCGGGGTTCGAACCAATGACCTTCCGCATGGAAGTCCAGTGCGTTACCGCGCGGCCATGCACCTCGATATGTAATGGTATGGTATGTAGGCTCAATATGTAATGGTTTGGGGATGTAGAATGAATGAATGAAAAATACACAAATTTACAACGGGAATGTGAAAAAACGGCGCGATAGAAAAAAACCAAGTAAATCATGATTGGAAAGTACATGATATTTTGAAAAATGAAAATATTAACAGGAAAATATAATGTATAGGCATGTGAAGGAGATATGTGTTGCGAACGAAAACTTTGTCACTATGTCATGTCTGGTTACCCATACAGGAAATCGATGTGATCTTATATTTAGATAAGTTCTTCTGGGTCGTCCCTCAATTCTGAGGACAGAGATCACCATGATCATTAACCATCCTATCGAGAACTAGCGGTCTCTTGTCTTAGATAGCACCTCTTTTTTCAACTGATCACTCCATCCGATGGGTGCCCGGCACGAGTCATTTGTACTACTCATATTGCCATTTGTACTTTTACTCAAAATCGATCGCTTAAGGTGTTCACTCTCTCTCTTCAAACTGTGTTCGAAGTATTTTAAGATCATTCTCGAGTATTGAAAGACGCATCTCAACTCCGAATTCTTCAATAATCGATCGTTTAGTTATTTTGGCAGTTTATGGAATGCGTAAAAGCAGTCTCCTTCATTCACCACGTCTATAAGGTATCAATTCTTGATGGTAAGTATTTAATATTATTTATTTATTTTACAATTTTTAAAAACTGTTTGTGGCATTTTTTTCCCTTCACATTCAAATATACGAATATCTAGTTATGTATTGTTTACAGTTAAGGCATTAACATTGTGGAGGTTTAAGTAAATTCTAATTTATTTTATCACACACTGTTTATTCCACTTTTTTGTAACGGTATAACCCTACCGGTTTCAAGGCTTTCACTTCATCTTCAGGGGAGCACAGACAAGACTTGTTTGTGCTCCCCTGAAGATGAGGTGAAATCCTTGAAACTGGTAGGGTTATACCGTTACAAAAAGTGAAATAAACAGTGTTTGATAAAATAAATTACAATATCTAGTTATGAGTACACATTTTTTATGACTTGGATATTAATCATAAATCAGTAGCACGCCCGTGTGGATTAAGTACTCTTGTTTGGTAATCGCCTGAACGCCTTGTTTGGTAATCCACATGCTCTTACGAGTATATAATTTTTTACACACATCCAGCCATCAACATTTGGGTTTACCTCTGGATCTATGTCCAGAGACGTAGATATTAAATGCTGTGTTTTCGATGTATTCTGGAGGTTTTCTTTAAATATGTCCAAACTATCTCAACATATTCATTTGAAGATTATCAGCTATATCTCTCATACCAAATGTATAATACAGTGCATATTACGAACCTTATCTGGTTGTGTGACACCATACATCCCCTTGAACATTTTCATATTAACATATATATTTATAGTTAAGGCGTTAACACTGCTAAGGCTTAAATATATTGTAATTGATTTACTAAAATACTGGTTTTTCCAATAAAATAATGGTATAACCCTACCGGTTTAAAGGTTTTTACTTCATCCTCAGGGAACACAAATAAAACATTTCAAACTATCGGTACTCGTCCAAATGCATAAAATATCACCAGCTAAATACACTTTTCAAAATAGTCCATATATATTTCACTAAGGAGTAGAGACAAGGTAAGCCATTGGCTAAACAATTTGTTCGTTTGTATATTGTATTATTGAAGATAAATTTAATGCATAAGTCCATACGTCAGATTATTCAATTTTTAATTGAATCATTACTATTGTATTTTAAAATGTTTATAGCAAGGTCTAAGGACCTCCCTCCTGGTATGTTTGGGTGAAGTTTAGCGACATTAAAATATCTTGTTTGTACTTCCCTAATGATGAAGTAAAAACCTTGAAACCGGCAGGGTTATACCATTATCTAAATAGAAAAAAAATAGATGTTAAGACAGTTTGGATCTGCTGTTTTGTTGTATTCAAAGGATCACTTTCATAGGATGGCTTCCGTAGTCTAGTTGGTAAGACACTTGTTCACACCTAAAGTTTTCGGTTTTTTATTTTAACCTGGCGAGTATATTGCCATGTGGCAATCTCTTCCAACCAATCAGAAAGATATTTTTATAAGCCCTAATTGTTAATCAGACTGGAATCCTATTTTAAAAAATCTGGATTCCAGCGGGGATCGAACCCGTAACCTCCGGATCGGCAGACAAGTGTCTTACCACCAGGCCAGGTTTGATAGTACCCCAAAAATAAAACATAAATGGTACTTTTCTTGTTTGAAAGTTCGTTTCATAACAATGCTACTCCACTTAAAAAATGATAAATAAATATAGGTTTATTAAAAGCAATGTACATAAACGGAAACTAATAGAATATAGCCCAGTTGTCTAACGTTTTTAAAGCGGTTTGTGTTTGTTTTAAAAACACCAGTGTTACATATCCTGAAATTACACAGATATGTCAAGACAGTGGAAAAGAAAATGCATTTGGGACAGAATCTATCAAACTATTTGAGCTCATCTTATAACATCCTTACAATCGAGACACCCCTATCAATAGAAGGGCAAGTTCAGCCACGAGGACGTTAGATGTTTTTCAAACCATATCATTGTACACGGAACTTTTTGATAAAATAATAAATGATAATAAATAAGCAGTTAATATGAATTATAAATTCAATAAATATGTACGAAAATTGTTAAAAACATATATACACACTCAATCCCAGATTCACTTGCGAGCGCAAAGAGGGAGACCAAATTTTGACCTAACTGAGAAATAAATTAGAAGACAATTTTAGCTGCGAGTACTCAGATCATACGAGTGACCGCAACTGGGATCCGTTGAACTATTATACGAGTATTTACCTCTATAACCTGTTGAGATGGCTGATACATAAAATTAAAATAAATAAATTAAAGGTTTATTGATAACAATATAGTAGATACATACCATCACACCATTTCCCTATCGGAGTAGGTAGAGAGGACAGAGCATCATGTTTTCCTATCTCAACACACATCCTTAGCCTCCTCCACATCCAAACAACTTTAACGATTTCTCTGATTTTCTACGTTTCCTTCTTTAAAAATATCATTTTCTTTATCCAGCCATACTTTCCTTGGTCTTCGCATCAAGCGCCTTCTACTCACATTTGTTAAATTTTTGCCCATATCCAAACCATCTTAGTGTGCTCTTCTTCCTCTTACTCAACACATCAGCCTAAAGTTTACATTAATTTCTAATCACTTCATTCCGTACTTTGTCATACATTATCACCCTATGTATTCTTCCCAATGGACGCCTACCTACGTCATATATTTGGCTCCTATAAGTCTTTTTCCATGTCCACGTTTTACTCTCATAGTATGTAACTATCATATATACATATCTTAAATATAGTATATAAATAAATATCCTGAAACTATACATGTATGTTAAGTCATTAGAAAAGAAAATACGATCAAAATATAAGTTATTAAAAGGTCTTGCAGTAACATACTCTAGTATTCTGCCCTCATAAGTAAAAACGCAGCTAACGGGAAAAAATCAGAAATTTAACTTAGTATGAGGCAATATCCCATATCAAATTTTGAACCATAATCCATAAAAAAAATACAGAAAACCGTTTATTTCAATACAAAAATTGACATAATGTCTTCTTTAATTTTACAAAATGCTAGGTTTTTCTAAAAAAAAATGCAGTAAAATGTGATTCATAAGCAAAAAGGCAGCAGGTGCCTATGCTTTTGCTGCGCTTTTTGCTTATGAATCACATTTTACTGCTTTTTTGTTTATGAATCACATTTTTAAGCAGCAATGAAAATCATGAAAGTACAGTTTTCTCAAAACTTAACTTTTGCCATTAGCTGCGTTTTTGCTTATGAGGGCAGTATTACCGATACTACTCGTAGTACTGAACTACGAGTTACTTACGTGCTTATTTCAGTGGTTTTTAACTCAAAAGCGTGATTAATGGAGCTAAAAATAATGATTTATTCCGATGACACTCTTCAACACGTCAGTGTAACTTATTTGGACATATTGAACGGTACAATATGAATGCTTTCTTAGGTGAGTACCGATGGATTATACTTATGTAAATGCGAAATATTAACTTGATGGGCAATTTTTTGACCACATGTAACATCCGTCACTTCCCTTTACGCCGCTTTAGTTATAAAAAGCGATGTTATATTATATTTTCTCAAATGTCTTTGAATAGGTAAAATATCGCTTTGTACATAAATACATTCGAATGGAATATTTAATAATAAATTAGTGTGTTATTCCACTAATTACATTAATCCTCGCGGCACGTGTTTACCTTTTGTCTGGAGGCACTCTACATGCATACATTTTTGTCTTAAATGCTACATTAGAAACAAAAAAAAAATAATGAAATTACATCTAATTAAATCTGTTTTATATATAAAATTATACGTTACCCGGAAAGTAGTTTCGTATTTCTCGGATATGTATATAACCTATATTGTAAGATATTGATAAATAGAGTATCAAAGAGTTGGAGCGCTTTGGAGGAGAGTTTGCTATCTGAACGGCGCTCTATAAAGTTTCCTTTTATTTTTACTATTCATTCTAAACTTGCTGAATGTAACACATATATGATATTATTATGAAAATAAATAGTTAATATAATAAATATAAACATTTTTCTGCCATTGTTTAACCACATTGTGTGCATTTTTGGCTTCATTTGGAAGATGTAAAACAAAATAAATAGTTTTTTTCGGTGATTAATGCTTTTTTATTACCGCAAAGGAAAAACAAAAAAGTATTTTGTTGGTTGGTTCTTTTTTGCATGCATATGCGGAGTAAGAATTTTAGGTGTGCGCGTGTGTTTCTACTTGAAACTTTTTTTATCAATCGTGTAATTATATTTTAGAAAAATAATTTTATTTCAGGTCAGAAAACAATTTCACATGCTTATCAATTCTCGTAGATAAATGACTGACTCATAAAATATTTAAATTTACCAGGTAAATTTACTAGTGTATGTACAAATATGTAAACAGGGTCGATTAATCAGTTGTTGGCATTAAATATTTACATGTGAATTCTATTAAAAATGAAACATTTGACTAAAAAAATATTTATTAACAATTAAAATTGACGTTTTTACAAATGTGAGAGATATTAAATTTTGCATCAAAATTGATACCGAGAGATTGGTAAGTAAAAAACTCCTTGAAAAATCTTAATGCGAAAAACTTGTGAAATATCGAATAAACTTCAAGTTTACTTCTTTAAATGAAAATATTTTAAATTATACGAGTTTAAAAAAAAGACAGTGATTGTACTGTTATATAAAAAAAATATAATTCGACAGGTTTGAAAGTCACTGTGTGAATATTGATAAAAATTAAAAAGCGAAGAGAAAAGCAGAGAATTTGACCAGTTTATTTTATATTTAATATAAGTTTAAGCCAATTAGATCAAACGAAATGAACATTACGAGAAAAATGAAATGGATAAGAATCTAAAAATAATAAATAACAAGAAGAGCAATGATAACTCACGTTTCCCTGTGAAAGGGCTCAGTTATATATATATATGCCTACAAAGTTTATTAACGAGTTTCCTCACTTTATTCTCTGAGATAACGAAAATATGAATATTGGAAAATTAGTTCAACGAGATCAATCCGTGTGCGAGTGGGGACGCTCTTAATAGCTCAGTTCGTGAATATGGTACCGAAAACAATTTGAATTCACGATGGCTTAAATAATTATCAGGTATATCAAAAATAGTGTTTTATCAACAAGGGCTTTGATATTTTCCAGCAAGTAATTTTTATATGTATAAATAGATGCTCTTCTAACGCTTAGAGTTTCTAATAACCAAGCATACCCTTTGATAATGTGGGATAGTCATAGGTGCAATGCATATTCCTTGGAATAAAGATGTCGCAAAAATCTTATTTTACTATCAGGGAGCACTGGATGTCATTTGGCTTCCATATGATTGTCGCACTCCAATCTACTGCAAACCAGTGAATTATAAATATATCTCATAACAATGTCATCACCAAAAGAGAAAATTTTAAGCAGGTATTATAATAAATAATCAAACATGGTCAGGGAATTGTTGACTAGTTCGTGAATGTAGTGAGTATTTTTCATAGACTACCTATAAACAATGGTTTCAGTTTACACAGTTACAAAATTTATCTGGTTATATGGCCGAAAGCTTGACTAAGGAAGCTCAAGACAATATTATCTTCCAGATATTTTCATCAACATGTCAGTATTATTGTTGAATAGTAGAACATAATTGAACTGAATTAAAACAAATAAATTACCTTAAGAATACGTTGAAATATGCCTAGTCCCTAAATGAAATGAAAGCAAATCGTGTTGCTTAATTAAATCTATTTGCGAAAAATTACAAAGTAAATTGTGTTGCTGAATCAAATTTATATGAGAAAATTTACCAACGAAATCACGAGGCTTAGTTCAATCTATATACTAAAAAGTACTAAATAAATCGTGTTGCTTCATTAAATCTATGTACCTAAAATATTAAAGTAAATCTTTTGGCTTGTTAAATCTATATACGAATAGTTACTAAGTAAATCGTGTTGCTGAGACAAATTTATAAACGTATATTATTATTATATTATACGAATAGTATAGAATGTGCGGGAAGTTTGGGAATATTTGAAAAACCTCGGTGTGATAAAATATATCAAATTTAGAAAGAAGGAGAGTGAAAAGTCTTTGTAATACGAGAGACCTGTAATAGATCACCTCCTGCGGTTCCTAGCCAAATGAATTTGCTCGAAACGCCAATTCGGATATGTTGAAGGTTCACTTTACGAATGAATGATTTAATGAATATGATAGTATGCGATCGATCGATAGGCTATCCTTCGTGATCGAGCATGATTGTCTGTCATCCTGTGGATGGAAGAAACCTGCATTTGTATAAGTTTATTGTGCGTAAAATGTTTTTTGTGTGCAAGCGCACATTTTTGACTGATTAACCCCAGAGTTGTGATAGCAAAGATATTAAACTTCGATCGATCAGTTGGTTTAATCTGCTACAGCTTTCGTTAGGTGATTCTAAATAGCGTTATTTTTGTGTCGTATAAATAGCATTATAAGAATTTATGATTAGTAGCTTATAAGCTACAGAATTGTACAAATTCAGATGTAAAATGGTCTAAGAGTAAAACTCGCCCGGAATTGAATCCTCTGTGGTCTAGTTGGTAAGACGTCTGTCTCCCAGCCCAGAGGTTGTGGGTTCAAATCCTGCTGGATCTCAGATTTTTTTCAAAAAGGATTCCAGTCTAGTTTTCCCTTAAAGTCCCTTTGACATATTTTTGGTTAATTGCAAGAGATTGCCACGAGGTAATAAGGCTGTACAGTATACATCGAAAGTATATAATAATAAAATACAATCCTCCTAGGAAAACCTCTTGTTTAGCGTGAATTCTAACCATTAGACTACGGTTGCCGATAAATCATAGGATGCTTAACAAGGTATATGGACGTAGCAAAAGCGCCATATGTGTGCCAAGATAAAATGAAAAAGAGATCTGTTCTCTTGGCTTATTCCAATACGGACATGGCGTGATGGAAATGATGTTGATGAACATAATTTTAAAAAAATGTTAGTAAAAATGCCGATGAATAGTGCCATGCCCCGACGAAAATCAATATACTCCACGGAACGTCGTATTTCATTGACTTTTAAAGTAAATACATCAAGGCCTATTGCAACGGAAGGGAGATAATCTTACTCCATCGACACTTGTGAGGCTCTCGAGTCTATTTTTATCGATACAGAAGGTCAATAACTCGAAAGAATTAAGTAAGTGGTGTGGTATTGGAATAGATAACGCGTGTGTTACCAGATTACTTTGTTGATAGTCGTTTTGTATAAATTTTTTTCTATCAATGATCTAAATATTATTTTTTTCTATTTGAACGATAGTAAAAAAAGATAAGTGGTCAACTACTCATATCACAATCAATAAGTAGAAATGTTTATTTTTTATTACATTACAATGTACCGTCTTTTAACGACAAAAAAATATGATATAAACATTAACATAAATAATGCACAAAAATATTAGAAAGCAGTACGTACATGTATAATACTTACCATACGTATAATACAAATATAAGGCAGGCCAAGGCTCAGAAGACCCATATTACAAAAAAATAACATACAAAAAATTATCAACAAAAAATTAACAATCTGTAAAATTAACAATCCCTAACATACAAAAAACTAACAATATGTAAAAAATAAAAACAAAAATATATTCGTATAATTCATCAACACCAACACAGAAAAAAGGCGTATGAAAATTTCAACATATTTTTAGAGATCTCGGAGAGTTTGAGAGGATAAAATCAATGGGAAGAATGAAATAAAAAATAAAGAAAATCACACCTGATGATGCGAAACGATTGTTATTTTTTTTATTCATATACAAATATCTAATACAATGTTTATTATAACTAAATATGTTACCAATATAAAGTCTTTAAAATTTAAGTTAGCGGTCGTGGTCTAACGGTTAGCATTTACACAAGCGAGCGCTCTAGATTACATTCCTCGAGGATTCAATTCCGGATTGATTTTACTCATAGACCGTTTAACAATTGAATTTTTGTTTTCCTGTAGTTTATACGCCGCCTAATATAAATTGTTGTATAAAGGTTATCTGACTGCGTATAAGAATAAGATAATTTGGAAGTCAGCACACTTAAATTTCGATTAGAATAAATATTTATGTAATACTTTTATCTAACACTTATAAGTCACCTTAGTTTACAAATTAGGTATATTTATTGAAAACATAAATTCGTTTAAATACATTATTTATAGTCGAGGTATTAACAATGTAGAGGTTTAAAGTCAGTTTAATTGATTCAACTAAATACTGTTTTTTTTTTCATTTAATAAACTGGTAAAGCCCTGCCGGTTTCTAGGGTTTCAACTCATCATCATTGAGCTCACACAAGATTCTTGTTTTTCGATAAAATACTGTAATAAACTTCTTGTTTTTCGATAAAATACTGTAATAAAAAATAATATTTGTGATATATTTACTTCTTCATTTTTATACGTAGCCTACGTACGTATTCCAAATTTATCATAGTAATTAAAAGAACTGTATTTTATGAAATATTATTAAATTCAGATAAACTCGTATATCTGAATTTAATAATATTTCATAAAATACAGTTCTTTTCATTACTATGATAAATTTGGACGTGGTTTCATTTCTGCTGGGTTTTCCCTTCTTTTGAAATAAACTTTTTAAAAGAAGGGAAAAGCGGTAATTTTTGCGCAACAGAAATTAAACAACGTTTAATTTCTGTTGCGCAAAAATTACCGGATTGGATAAAAATTGCCGAGCGAGATTCAATTTTTGACATTTCAGAATATAACGAAACAACGTGTCATTCCATCGGTTCTACTTGACATACTATTGAAGGAAGAGGTTTCTTAACTTAAGATATTTTAACTGTAACATTGACTGACCATGTATTAGACATGGCTGGAATGGTATGTCTGTACAAACTATCTGGTTTAGGCCGGAAACTTTTGTATCTTAGTGGTATATTGCTTTCTACTTCTTACTTCGCGCTTTTTCATTTCGTTGTCCCTTGCAACTTATTAACTTCAATTTCATATAACCACTTTTAATAGTCTTTCTGAGGTTTTTTCATACAATATCTTCTTCAGTAATTTTCCTTACTAGCAAGAACAACCATATATAAATAAATATGCATATATAAATATCGATGGGCCACTCACTTATTAGAGGAAGCGGTACTTAAAATGTCTCTAGATTTTCTTAACAAGCATAACATTATCATTCTGCGTCAGTATTTGATTGCGTGATAATCTTAACATCTGTCTTAATCTTGAAGCATCATTGCCGGTGCTATCTTCTAGTAGATTGTAATTTATTTTCATCATCCTGGTTTATATATATATATATATATATATATATATATATATATATATATATATATATATATATATATATATATATATATATATATATATATATATATATATATATATATATATATATATATATATATATATATATATATATATATATATATATATATATATATTTTTTTTTTTTCATGATTTTATTACGAAAAACAATGCTACACAAGTTACTTATTTATTATTATTCACCAGGTTACATATCTTAACAAACCTCTTAATACTCGACATTTCAGTTTTATATACTCGTACATAGATTAAATGGTCTATATATTTTTAAGCTAACTCGGAGGACGTGAGGTACTGGTCTGTGGACCGATCTGAATGGAAACGTTTTATAGCATTCCTGTTTTTCTGATGGAAGGTATAAATAAGTTAATGAATATTTTAATTATCGATGAAAAACTTTTAGATGAGATTATTAGTACTTGAATATCTTCAAGTACTAATAATCTCATCTTAGATTCTAGTTCACCACTATAAGTATAATACTTTCTTCTCGTATCAAAATTATAAGTGCTTTGAACATAAATTTTATAACAGCTTATACATAAATGATTATATCCGATTCCAAAAACGTATCTAATAACTTCTTTTAAAATTTTAAATATTAACTTTTTTTTCGTTTTCCCTTTTCACCTTTCAAGCGGCAGGGGTACGTTTCCTACGTCTCCCCCTCCCCCAAGCGCTCACACCTTAAAAAACCTCTTTTTTCCCAGTCATATTTTCCCGACACGTTATTGGTCGACTTGAAACTTCAAAACACTCACACAAAAATACATTTTCCGTACAAACGGTGCGAGTTTAGAATACATAGCGACGGATAAGCGATTGCGCGCGTCGTATTTTCCCTATGTAAAGTCGGGAGGTGGGGTGAAGGTGTGCGGGCCCCACCCTCTAGTGCCCCCCTCCACCCGCCGCCGCCCAATGGAATATGAATATATTATAAAGCGGGAAAGGGATGGAAATCTCGGAAAAGCGGCGCAATATGAAATAGATTTCTCAAGGGTGGTTTATTTGTATTGGTGATTCGTGTTATGTGGAAAATGTAATATTTTTATAATTATTTTGCTATACAGTTTGATTGGTACATAATTTAACATACTTGAAGAGATCTTTCTTCTTTTTTTCTTCTAGCTTAAAGCTGGGACATATTTAATGCAGCGTTTAGAGGATCTCCTTTATTTAGTCCGTGCATCTTATTGTTCACATTCCTTTTTCTGGTTTTCACTAAACTATTCCCGTGATCACCAGATTCTCCAGACCTTCTTTCTGCCAACATGCCCAAAGTAAGTTCGAGTTTAATTTCTGAATGCCGCCGAAAGTTTTAGGAAATCTCTAATTCGTGGATGATATAGATGCTGTTGTGCCTTGTGGTCCACGGAATAAAGAGCATTCCCATCCTGTACATTTCGAAGGTATTTATAATGTTAAATTTCTCGTTTATCATCGTCCACGTTTCCACTCCATGCAGCGTTATGGAGAACACTAAAGATTATGCTAGATGGATTTTTGTTCTTTAGAAGAATTATAACTGAAGGGGTTATATGATCAGGGAATATAACTAAAGGGGTTTTAGGATCAGGGAATATAACTGAATGGGTTATAGGATCAGGGAATAGTAGAAGTAAAAAATTCGAGGTTTATATTTACTTTTAATTTATTTTTTATCGTCGTGGCTCTTCTGATTTTTCATCGCGACCCACATGTTAAGAATCGATGTTATTCAGGGTTACTAGTTTTTCATATACAATACTGATGGAAGTGGTAGAAAATGTTATTAAAGGAAAAAAATAGCCACTCTAAAGGCGCATCTGGTTCCTTTTGCCATCTGTTGAAAAATGCATCTATACGAGGGTTGCTACTTAAGTTTTGAGATATGGCAACACCAGTGTAGATACGTCAAATCTGACATCAGCATCGTAAAGTTTGACGTTTTTAATGGTATACGTGCTCAGAAAGTTTTGTCATACGAGTGCTATTTGTGCTGTTTACAGTGACTTGAAAAATTCATCTCGGCCAAAAATGGAATTAAATCGTGAATATTTTTTATGATTTTTGAAGTGGACTAACTCAACAACAGTGTGCCGATCAACTCGCTTCAACTTTTGGGGATAAAGCACCATCCCAGGCCACTATGTTTCGCTGGTTTTCCGAATTCAATCGTGGTCGTAGTTTGCTCCAGGATGAATTTCGTGAAGGTCGTCCAAAATCGGTTGTTGTTCCAGAAAACATCGATGCTGTGCGTGAACTGATATTACAAGATCGTCATGTGACTCATCGTGAGATTGAGGCATGTTTAACCATTAGTTCCACTTGCATACATTTAATATTGCATGAACATTTGGCAGTCAAAAAGATTTGTTCGCGTTGGATACCGCATAATTTGACAACCGCTCAAAAAAAAGCTCGTGTCGATTGATCCAAAGAAATGTTGAAAAAAATTCGATCGTGGTGCTTCAAAAAACGTCTAAAAGATTGTGACAGGCGACGAATCATGGATCTATGCATATGAGCCAGAAACTAAACAGCAGTCGACTGTATGGGTCTTTCAAGACGAGCCAAATCCAACAAAAGTTGTTCGCGCACGAAGCATTTCGAAGCAAATTGTGGCTTGTTAATGATCATGTCGCAACAGTGCCTTTAGTGGAACGTCGTACGGCCAATTCGGAGAAATGAGGAAAACCAACCGCCGAAGACGGATCATTCTCCACCACGACAATGCGAGCTCTCACACATCGGCTAAAACAAGTGACTTTTTGAGCACTCAAAACATCGAATTGATGGGTCATTCGCCGTACAGCCCTGATTTGGCACCCAATGACTTCTTTTTATTCCCGAACATCAAAAATAAACTGCGAGGTCAACGTTTTTCGACGCCTGAAGAAGCGATTGATGCGTTTAAAACGCATGTTTTGAAGTTACCTCATTCGGAGTGGAAAACGTGCTTCGAAAATTGCTTCAAACGCATGGAAAAGTGTATTGATCTTCATGGAGAGTATTTTGAAAAACAATAAAGCCATTTTCGATGATAAATATTTGTTTTTACTTGTCTGTCTCAAAACTTAAGTATAAGTATTTTGTAGATTACAGAGGAACTTTATTTCATGCGATGACACCCTCAGGAGCCTAGTTGGAAAGATCCTTGTCTCTTAATCAGAGGGCTGCAATTTCGATTGTCGTTGGAACCCAGATTTTTTTATAAAAGAATTCCAGTCTGGTTTTCACTCAAGAACTTTTAAACATCTTTCTGGTTAGTCGGAAGATATTGCCACATGGCAATAAGCTCACCAGATAGTACTGTATCTACACAACCAAAGTGTAATACGAAAAGGTCAATCCCTTGGAAAGCGCGATTAAGATAATTTGGCCAGATTTTTTTCACACACTTTCATTTTTTTCGTACCTATAAATGGAAAAATATACATACCACATGGAATCGAACCCATAACTATGCCAAATCTATAAAGATAATGTTCTACCGCTAAGCCACGTTATCTTTATACATTTGGCATAATAAACAGTAAACACCGAAAGAAAATACTCATAATATAATATAATATATCATAGTATTTCAATTGAATGCGAAACGATTGTTTAGTAACATAAAAATCTTAAAATCGTATGAAAAACTTAAGGTCAAAAACATCATCAAAATAAGAAATAAAATGGTCCTTTTCACTTTCCAGCACATTTGTTGAAAAGCATAAATATTTGTGTATATTTCAAATGAAAAAAAGTTACAAAAAATCACGGAAGCAAACCTCGGTTTGTTAAAATTCGTCACGGCGATTTATAGTATCGTTAATAAAACCATATTTTAAAAGTGAAATTGTATAACTTCAACACTTTGTGCGGGGGCGGCTATGATTTATAATACTTTTGTTACGGTCGTCAAAGGGAATAGTCGATATGGTTCACATTTTGTTTAAGTACAAAAAAAACATGTTTTTTTCAATATAAGTAAATTCGATTCGTTTATATATATCATATAGAAAACCATTGTAAGTATTTTTCAAACAATCAACATTATTGGGGTAGACAGACAAAAAAAGGTGTCATTTTTTTCTATAATGACATATTTTTATGGTAAACCAGATTAGAATCCATTTGAAAAAAAAATCGGTTCCAACGAGAATCGATATCACAAACCTCGGTAGGAAAACAGGCGTTTTACCAACTAGGCAATGGAACTTAACATATCATTCATCTAAAAGTTTTCTAAGATTACAGATCTTGACAAATTGGAAAATTATTTCATAACTGTGAATATTTTAAATTCAGATACTTTGATACATTTATGTTATGGTATTGGTAAGATTATTTAGATGTTTCGTGATCGTCACTAAAAACGTGTTTCCGTAGTATTGTAGTATCTCTGAAAAAATGACAACTTAATAATCGTTAAACGCTGCTTTATCGTCAATCTACCGATACTCGTAGAAATAGGGTTAGCAACTTGAAAAAAATAAGTTAGCCGCGTGTGTTTGCTGGATTTTTCCCGAAATAAATTGACATTAAAAGAGCCTTGAGGAAAGTCTGTTCTCTAAACGGTACTGTATAAATTATCCTTATTATTATTTCAAAAATATTTATTTATTGAGTCTAAAGATAATTTAATTTTAATTGAAAACACATGTAAAATGATAAAAAAATATCCATTAAAATTAAATAAAATTCGCAATTTAGAAAAAATCGAGACTTTAACCATTTATTCTGTTAAACAACTTGACTTCGTTGTAAAAATTTGAGGGTTTAAAAAAATGCTTTGGTCTCGAGATCTATTCTGCAATATGAGTTGTATATCAAAACTCGGAATATGTTATATCAGGTTGTTGTTTGTTCAAAAACTGATAAAGGATTATTATTGATTCACGAGCACGAAAAAAAAAGGAAAAAAATGAAATTAGGAGTTACTGGGGTCATTCAGAAAAAGATGTGCACATTTTATAATTTACTATGACATCATAAAGTTAATTAAGCTGTTTGATTAAACACACAATGTCTTATGTTTTTTATAAACACACGTGAAATGTTTTCCTATTGAATCTTGCATTTATTTCAAAACTTTTTATATTGATTGGTAAAATAGTCAAAACACGAATCACTACATTAATAGTACGTAATGCAAACACCTCTCAAAATAAGTTTTACTGACATGATTTTTAAAAATTTCATTTCTTATGTCGTGTTTGGTCCCCCGTTGACGATTGCTCTTGAGAAAATATCTCTGTAGGTATTTTAGCGGCACAGAACAGCTCCTCCACTGTCTGGATTCTTGTCCATTTGCGAATGCGTAGCCAAGACAGGTGACTTCTTCCGATGTCGCGTCGATCTTCAATTTTGCTATGTATTTTTCTCTTCTTAATATATGCCCCAGATAGGCAATATTTCGACATTTTATCCTATTTAAGAGTTCTTGTTCTTCACCTTCTCGACGCAGCATCTCGCTTTTTGAGATATAAAGAAACCAAGGAATTCTGAGTATTCCTATATGAATTCAAATTTTTGAATGTCTTAAGCTTATTTAGCATTCTGATCTTCACCTCCATGTTTCATAACCATAAAGCATTATAAAATAGACTATATATCACTTAATCATGCGTTGCAGAAAATCGATCTTGTCTTGAGAAATTTTGCACGTGCCATTTCAATTCGGCGTCTAACTTCTCTATCAGGGTCTAACTTCTCTATCAAGGTCACGAGTAATTAGGCTTCCTAGATATTTGAAACAACTGACTAGCTCTACCATATAAGTTCTACATTGATGAACACTTTATTTCCTTTTACGCCCTTTGGTTAATTTTCAATGACATTTTAATTTTTTTTTATCCCAATAGAAGTTAAACCAAAGTGGTGAAAGGATATATCCCTGAGGCACGCCTCTTTGAATTTCCACTGCAGATGTTTGTGTCAGTCAGATTTCAACTTTTGTTTTCTGTTGCCAGAAAATATTTTTTATAAATTAATGTCTTTTTCACCAACATGAGCATCTTGTGAAATTTTAATCAGTTTGTCGTATTACATCCGTTCAAAATCTTTTTCAAAATCAATAAAACACGCAAAGATACCTCATATTATAACACATTATGTTATGTACATAAGAAACATCCCTGAGGCATGTTTTTTTAATTTTCAGTGCAGATGTTTTAGTCTGACCGATTTTCACTTCTGCTAGCCAGAAAAGATTTTTATCAAATTAATGTATTTTTCATCAACATGAGCATCTTGTAAAACTTATATCAAAAACCTTTTCAAAATCAATAAAGCACGCGAAGAGATCCCTTCTTTTAATAAATCAATTAATTTACTACAGATTAATGTAGATTTTTTTAACAAATATGTACTCATGAAATGATGAGCTATACCAAAGATTTTTAAATTCTAAAATAAACGAAAGGGTTTCAAAATAAGCTTACATAAACTGCTATATATCTCCTGTAGCTTAATCGTGTCAGCCCTTCCACGACCGGAAAATTAAATCGTGGTCGTTATGTAAATTGAGCATTCAGGAAACCCCATTTGCGTTTTAAAATCCTAAGCGCGTTATTTCCGTTGCGCCACCCAATGGCGGCGGCCCGACTTCTTTATTATGGAAAAAAGTTAATGCGTACCACGTGCCACCGAGTACCCCTTTGTACCCACCCCACAACCCTTTTACATATTAACTCTTATTACCCTTTTTAGGGCTGTCATCTAAGGGTTAGGTATATTTTTTACGTAGATGGTTGCCTGTTTGTGTACTCGTATGTTGTAATTTTTTTATTGTGTGAACTGGTATGAATCATTTAAATTATTTTCTCAATTGACTCCCAGAAGTGGACTTTTTTCCATCATTTTTTAATTTACCATTTATTCACCTGATGTCTTGTATTTTATAGAAATGTTCATATCAGCCATTTTACTAGGCTCAGTGCTAGTTCTGAGACAGCTGACTTATATACAGTGGAGTTACAAACAATGTCTAAGAAATTCAAGCCCCTTGCAAGATTTAACTACTATCAGTAAAAATATGATAGAAAGGAGAGTTCGGTAGAATATGCGACAGAGAAACCTAATGAGGATTGAGAAGAGACGCAGCTTTTAAAATTAAGAATGAATAATTGAAATGGGTTTAAAACATACCATCAAACTATGTATTTTTTGAGGGGGCCAGAGAGGACAGATCCCTACACTTTTCTATCCAAGCACACCGCTTTGCCTCGTCCACATCTATTAATGAATTATGATCACTACATCACTCCATCTATTTTTATGAATTAATTACTTTGTTACAAATATAAGTCATATTTAATTAAAAAAGGGAAATGTATTTGTTATAAATTAAAACACCTACAAATTATAAAATAATCAGAAGTAAAAATATATTTGGAAACAATATTATTGAATCAGGAAATACGAGTATTATAAGAATGTCTCAAGATAAAATTGTTTGTTAAAAAGTTACACAATATTAGGAAACAAGAGGCTTGCATGTGTGGATGTGACTATGACCTCTTTAATTATCGGTAAATAGTTTTGGAATGAGTAATTGCTACGTATTGGAATTCATATTTTATATAAATAATACAAGAAACACTTCCTATTTGAAGAACACTGATAAAATCTTGAATATTTTTTTGAAATCTAAAGAATTTAAAGTCTCAACCTTCAGACACAAAATATATTATTTTAAAATACTTATTTGTTAAACGTATATTAGAAATCAGTATAATTATAATTTTCGCCGCTATTGAAAGGACGATTTTATAAGTAATTGCAATGTAGGAGTTGTGAAAATTAACTAATCAAATATATTCCATCTTACTTAGGTAATCTCTCGCTGAAGAGTTTTATATCACTCCTTTTCGTGTACTCTAAGGTGGCTCAAAAGTTCAATCCTGGATCCGCACACCCTTCCGCAGTGTGAAAATACTTTTTCAGGCGGCATTTGAAAACTCGTTATTAGGCGCATTTTTCGCTTTAGGCGCTTTTACTTTCACGGTCGCGTCTCGAAGTGTCAAAAATTGCCATCCCTTCACCAAATTTAATCTGTGTTTGATGTTGCACTTCAACAAGCACAATATCTTGACAGATCAAATCTGGGTTCTGGTGACAAGGAATTACAAGACGATCAAATAGGCAAAATCTTCTGCAGTCTTCATAGTCTTTTCTAGTCGTATTTAATAGTATAATAAATGTCTGGTTCACTGTTGAAAACTTTGTTGTGTGGGTCATTTTGATCTAAATATTTATCTGCAACTACTATATTCCATCTTGGGTGACCTTCTGAGAGAACACGTTTTCTTGCGACTTTGTTCACAGGATCATCAGACCACGCAAGCTCCTCCGCCATGACAAGACAATGTTCAGGGATGAACAAATATATAAGTTTGAAATGTATATTAATGAATGTATATAATGTAGATATAGATAAAGGAAAGAATCGAAGAAGTTGGAGAAATTCTAACTGAAGTAAAAGTAAGTTGGCCAATACTTAATACTAAAAAGCGTTCTGTATTTCTTAATAACAAAAGCTATCTGGTAACAACTCTGGTTTTATTTCTACACATCATTCTATGAAGTGGAAACATGGACGCCGAGGAAAAAGAAAAAATATGGATTCAGGATGTTTTTGATATGTGCTATTGGGGTCGAACGTTTCGCATCTCATAGACTACAAGACGCATAAATGTGTCCATCATCCAAAATCTGCAGGTCAAAGAAAGGCTGTCAACGAGATGCAGGAAGATAATTATGTCATACTTCGGACATGTCGTTAGTAGAGAAAAAGACGATTTGGAGAAGCTGGTAGGCATTAAGTGTTGAGGAGCGACGATCAAGCGGGCGGTGTCCAGCAAGGTGGATATACCAAACCAAAGGAATGAGTAGTTTCTTATCGAGTGCTACCCTCATCATGATTCAGAACCGGGAGAAGTGGATGCTTATCATCCGTATAGTCCCAAATCATCAGGGAACCAAGGCACTCAGCCATGACCAACACGACTAAGAAAAAAAGTCAAGTATAAGAAACAGAAGAACATGTATGACGACGTGTATGGATGTGGACGAGGCGACAGCGGTGCGCGTGGATAGAAAAAAGTAAAGATCTGTCATCTCAGCATATCCCAAAAGGGATATGGTATGATGGTGTGTAAAAAGAAACGTTTAAACAAACGCAGTATTATATTTTTTATTTTACATTATTTTTTACTTATTTATATATCAGTTGTTACAACTTTTTAGTTTGACTACAGATATTTATTTTTTGTAAGGCGAAACGTCTATTGTTAATTACGCCATACATTGCAAAATTATATTTTTTCATTTTAATATGTATAATCTTTTTAATTAAGAGCCCGTGTTATAAAATATAATACAAAACCAGAATAAAGATATCATGCAAGTGACTGTTACATTCAAGATAATTTTCGATTTTATTTTTTGTATTGTACAAACAAATAAAGTTCACATCAAGTTGATAAAAAAAATTCGCACGATATTATTTGCATCTCATTTCAAATAATTCTCAACACCTTAATAAATTTAACGAATGTAAAGATAAATTTATCATTTTTGATACGCAAAAAAGATTTTGAATAAACAATTCATCTTCCAACAAAAAGAAATTGTACGATATTCACACGGTTGTTTTTTTATACAAAAGGGGGATTTTTATCCCTTTACGGATGTCTCCTTAGAATAAATAAAAAACCTTTTTACGATGCATAGTGCATGAGCTAAATGGGGTATTTTTTGGGTCAGATTTTATGCACATTTTGCTCGATTGATGCGTTTTTTATGCTTGATGCATAATATGTAGGTAAAACCTTTCCCTCAATATACAATATTTTGCGAATAAGATGACAGCGTGGGATATTTTTTTCCGCTTTTTGTATAAAATTTTATATTTCTTGAGATAAAAAACCGTTATACTATCAACGGATTTAAAATATTTCATACATGGGTAAATTTTAATATTCCTATGGTTACGATGTAAAAAATGTATTTGAATTTTTTACCTACTTCTCTCACTTGAAGATCTATCTAACATATTTTATAAAATTATCAGACGGAAAAGAGGAATTTATTTTTCAACTTGTCAAATAATAATGAGAAATATTTATAAACTAAGCTAGATTAATGTATAGGTATTACGTCTTTAATCGGCATTTCCTCAACTTAAGGTCTTTATTGAGAATTATTATTTCATTTTAATTTTGTCATAAAAGTTTTTTATCTTTTAATTTATTTTGTATTTTTATTGATTGAATTAGTTTTTTAGTGTTTTTATGCTTTCCATTCGTGAACCCATGCTGAGTATGTGTTATGAAATGTGTTGATTTTTTACGAAGTTATTGATATCTTTTGTTTAGTAAATGTTCCTATAGTTTGTAAAGGACACTTAAATATCACATATATTTAAAAAAATAAATAAACATGTTTTAGTGTTTAGTTAAGAGTCCTTATTTTTTTAACTGACGTTTTTCTCAAATAAAAAAAAGCATATATTATTTTTTATTTTTTTCTTAAATAAAATAGATTTTTGCAGTGTGTAAATTTATTAATATTTCTGATAAATCAGTTTTATTTGACGCTAATCGATATATGTTATTGACGGTCAGAACGATTCGTTTAACAGTAGGATATCGATCTCTAACAGTAGGATAACGATTATGGAAGAAATCGATATCGGAAAATTCGTTTAATAAGATCACATATTTCTTTGAAATTTGACAACTTAAATTGGTTTTTCTAATTACACACATTGAAAGAACCAATATTTCAATATGATACATACGAATATTATTGAATTTCAATAGTGCGATCTGTTTTAATAGCAAAACAAAATTATCACAATTTACTTGGAACGATATCATCTGTAAACAATAGTTCGGCGTAGAGAGCGTGGATTAACTGTTATAAAATAGTTTCTCAATGAAAACGTGCTCCAAATTCCTTTTTTATCACTCAGTATTTTGGACACAATTTCATTTTCAACGGTTATTTGTGATTAGGAATGCCAGTGAAAGTGTATAATACCTGGTGACATTTAGTTGAAAATATTGTCATTGTACTCGTAATATAACGGGGACAGTTTTAGATGATATTGCGTTATATGATTATTCGAGTAATCTTATATTTATTTATTTAAGTACATAAAAAATATTTTTAAGACGTATCTAGATATTCTAGATAAAACATGGTAATGTGTATCTGAGCCATTTTCCACGAGAGAAAAAAATCACTTATTTCATTAAATTTCTTACATGACCTGAGATGGATGTCTCGAGAACTCTTCACTTCTAATTATGCTTCTCCACTTCTGAATTCAGGAAGCTTTATGTTTGTTTACCGAGAAGTCACAATACAATATTTAAAGTTAATATTTGATCAATGATTGCGCTGTTTTATCGCTCACTAGAGACTTCGAGAGTTATGAATCAGATTCATAGCGTGACCTTAAGTCGAAGTACGGTAGTGCAGTGCTTCAGATCGACCTTGGTTAATTGGCAGTTTTTTGGAATACATGTGTTTCTGGTGGAATGAAGTGGGAGATGAAATCAACAATAATAAATGTGTTGTATTTCTCTCTATCTTGTGGTAATATTTTACAACTAATCAGAAAGGTGTTAAATATACCTGATGTAAAAATACTGGGATTGCTTCGCGCAGAAGTATTGATGTTGGCGGTGAACACGTCGCTTTCCATCGTTGAAGACTTGACCCGTTCGGGATGAGGATAAATATATAAACATTTTAGACCTGCTTTTTTCCATAATTTTCCATTATATTATTTATAGTTAAGGCGTTAACACAGTGGAGGTTTAAATACACTGTACTTTGTTAAATAAAACATTCTTTATTACACTTAATATAACGGTATAACCTACCGATTTCCAGGTTTTCATGTCATCATCAGGGGAACACAAACAATATAGTCTTATTTGAATTCCTTGATGACGAGGTTAAAACTTTGAAACCGGTAGGGTTGTACCGTTATAATAAGTGGAATAAACAGTGTTTTATTAAATAAATTATAATTATTTTCTATCAATGTAAGAATAAATACTTTTCATGTAATTTTTGGGCATAGTTGAGGGGTATTTACACAAAAGAAAAATTATATCGAATTAGTGTACATGTTTTACATTTTTTAATAAAATAATGATGTCGGCTCTGGTATAACAATTTCGCAATGTCGCCATAACTAGATCATTTGAATCTGCCAATCATTTGTTTTGGCCAGTTGTCACAATAGGCGTGATAGAATTTCGTTAAGTGATTGGCGCAACGCAGTTATACAAATTTCGTTAAGTGATTGGCGCAACGCAGTTATACACATTTTAATTGGCAACTCATTATGAAGCAACCGTCATACTTATTAAAAACTAGCCGAGAAATTAGGTAACGATTTAATTTGATTAATGAATTTATTGTTTTTCAAACAACCATTCGCCCTTGGGTTAATGTTATGATATAACTCAATACGGCGTGAAGAAATATTGCCATTATACTGGAAAAAAATATGTTAAAAATCAATTTTAATCATCGTTTGGATGCAGCGAGTTGAGGAAATTTTGTAATTTTTGCCGTAATAAATATTTACATAGGTACATATAATTGTTATAAATATTTATATCACATCAGTTATGTCTCCCTATGATTTTGGGTTAGCATCGGTTTGGGTAAATCAGTTGATAAAATAAAAAAAATCACGCCACCGGTTGATATATTTTAGAATATATTAATAGGTTTTTATAGATGCTAGTGAAATATACAATTATAATTTTTAAAACTACTCTTACAAGAATGAGTAAATGAATTTTGTTAGATTTAAAAAATATATTTTACCCATGACAAGAAATATACATAATTTGCGAAAAAAACAACAGGCAATTTAATTTGGACACACATTTTTAATGGATCTGGGTTGGTTGCTTTTCATTTGTCGTGTTCCCAGTAAACTAGGCTTTTGCCTGTATCTCACTGAGGACAGTACTTAGATAGATATGAACATACATACATACCAAACCTCCCGCCATTTGCCTATTGGAGTAGGTAAAGAGGACATAGCGCCAGACTTCTCTAAATTTTAAGTTTTCTTATTCCAAAATATTAAAAGTTTGGCGCTCTGTCGTCTGTGCCTATTTCAATAGGGGAATGGCGTAATGTTATGAATGCGTATAATAACTATTACGTATCAAACTCTTTAAGCTAAAAATTTGATTATGAATGTATCAGATTTTGATTAAAATCTACCTTTAAAAGTTTTTGTGAATAAAATTTAGGAAAAAGTAAACGGAAATATAATCGATCAGATGCAGTCTGCGTGCATTCACAATAATCCTAGTAGGGTGTATTCCATGCAGATTCACAATATCTTGTTATGATCGAAAGCTCCAAGTGGCGACTATTGACGTGTTTACCCCGAAATGCAAAGTACTGGGGTTACTTTCAACAATGCCAGATATTCGGCATTGTCGGCAGGTAGTTTGAATATAATAAAAGTATAAATATTGGAATATTTAATAATAAATTACTTTGGTATTCAAAAATATTTTAAAACGGAGCTTAATAAAATTAATGCACTATTTTAGTAGCAACTTTAGTAACAACTTTAAAATAACAATAACTTTAGTAATAACACAGCACTATTTTTGTAGCAACTTAAGTAACAACAACTTTAGTAACAACACTATTTTAGTAGCAACTTTGATGTATGGGAGTGAAACGTGGAATCGAAAAAACACTGAAAAAGTCTAAGTATCATTTGAATATGCACGTAAATTCCTGTTCACTATTTAACATGTTTGCCTTGCATGTGAAGAGGCAACAACAGTTGCACACGTCTAGCGCGTGCGAGTATTATGACCAGACGAAATCTTTATTTCAGCCTGAGCCCTTTCTTTTTTCTGATTTTTTTACAATATGAAATTTTGATTTTTTTGGGAATCGAACCCGAAGCATCCAGATGCAAGTCAAGCGTCTTACCAACTAGACTACGGAGGTCGTCATGGTGTGCATGTAAGGAGAAGCTGGCTGGATCAAGCGAACCAGATATATTGAAAGTATGGCTGGATTTAGTGGACCAGATTTTGAAAGGAGGTAAAGATAACCTTCGTTGCAGGCAACAATACACATTTTTAAACATTTCTTTAAAATTACCTAATTTAAAAAAAAAACAATTCCAGTGAGGTTTTTACTTAAGTTCATTTTATAAATCGTTCTGGTTGGTTGAAAGATATTGCTACATGACAAATAAACCCGTCAGGTTGTGCTGTATCATATACCACGAAAGTGTAATACTATGCAATGTTAGAAGTACGAATAACAAAATATTATACTCCGCCCACACCGCAAGGTATATGGTATGGTGTCATTATATGTATGAATATATGTTGCAGTGTCTGCCCATCACCACCCCACGACCCTGCAGTTGGATGTTTGTTATGCATCCCCGCCGTGTCCCTCATAATGGATCCATACAGTGCATGTGCATGTCGCTGATTCATCATCTCTCGTAGAGTATAAACACCATCGGGTGAGGGGTTGACATGCTAATGCTGGGAGAAAAATCGCACACATATCCGAATTATTAACATCATCAGGCGATATTTTTGTAAAAAATGCAAGCTTGTTAATTTAAAAAATTACTCATAAATACAATATAGGTATTGACAATAGAAATATTCCTTAATGCATGCATTCCAAAGAATTAATCTAATTTATATTCATCTCCGCCAAGTCTGAAGGGGAATATATGTTAATTTTATATAAGCAATCTAACCACACTAGAATGATAGACGAATCTCCAAACCCGGGGGTTATAGGTTCGATTCCAGTTTGTGTAGATCTTTTTAATCAAGAAAGGACTCAATGGTTTATAATCAATGTGGACCTAAATACCCATCTTTTAAAGGTGACTAACCACCACATGGTGGACCATACACATGGTTGAGACTTCCATCTTACAAACATACTCGTATTAAATAATGACAAATATTTAAAGGTATTGCCAGACTATAGGTATTTTTTTTAAATATTTCCGATGAATCTGTTGTAAATTATGAATAAAAGCATATTTATCTGTCAAAAAATCTATCTATCACGACGTAAGTGTTTTTTTGCTGATCCCATTATTTTTGTACATTTCATTGCATTATACACCTTTTCTCATAACAAAATACTTTAATATGCATATAATTATATTGTTTGGTATATAGTACAGGTTTGACGACCTTCGTGGTCTAATTAGTAACACGCCTATCTACCCACTCGAAGATTGCGGGTTCGATTAACTTTAAAAAAAAGGTTTCAGTCTAGTTTCACTTAAACATCTTTCTGGTTGGTTTGAAGAGATTGCTGCATGGCAATGGTTCCACAAAGTTGTGCTGTATACACAGAAAGTGTTATACTTGATTCGCTCGGGCGCTGTTATATCTGGCAGACGTGATTTGTTTAATAATAGTGGGTTCCAGTCCCGAGTTACAACGCCCGTGATGAAAGTTTGCTCTCTAAACAATGCTATATAAAATAATCCTTTGAATTTAAATTTGTTGTATTTATATATCTGCTCCCTATACAATGCACCATTTAATAAAAAGAATTCAAGTTGGACAAAAAACATAAATACTACAATATAACGTGAGTTCGTATATATACTCGTACATACAATCGTATGTGGTCTTATGAATTATTACGTCAAATGAGAATATTGATGAGTAGTTGTAATTTGATTATTCGTATTGATTTTGCCAAGTTATTACCGTGAGACAAAAATATTTTTTTTTATCATATATGCAATTTTATTATTTATCTTCAAATATAAAAAAAAACTTTAAATGACCCTATATTACTCGTAGTTTTGTTTTTACTTTGAATTTTGCGTCCTTTTCAAGGGGATTTTGTTTGATAAAAAATGGTTGTCGCAAGTCTAGAATGTCCAAGTCATACTTCTTTATGCACGCATCCCCCGAATAATGCATAGTTTATGAAGTAAACTATTGTCATTTTTTAACGTTATGCCTCCGTAATAAAATAAATGACTTTTTATGCATTGTGTTTGTTTTTTTGGGTATTTGCTTTCACTGTCGTAAAATAAATTATTGTCATTTTTGTTCTCGCGCTTTTTTGCATTTTCATAAATAGAATATTTTAATAAACAATAGAATATATTTACTAAAAAAATCTTTGCACCGTGTTCAGGGAAGGCAGTTAAATGTGTAAATATTTTATTTTGAAGGATTCGTAAGCTTTTCAAAATTTGCAAATAAATGTGCGCCTCATTTAATTTTATTACGTATGTTTTTTAAAAGAGAATTCGCCGCTTGTTCAAGAAAACAAACCAAATTGACTAATTTAAATTTATAAAAGGTTTCGGTGTTGCCTTTGAGCAAATCTACATTAGAATATTTCATAATAAATGACTTTATTTCAATAATTACTAGCAATTAATCGTGCAAGGTTTGAAAATGATAAATTAAAATATATTTAAAGGACAACTAGGATACGAAATGACAGAGCGAATTACATAAAAAAGTACTTTAAATTAAATGGAATAACCAGTCTTTTGATAAATACCTAATACTCCTGAACTCAATAACTTCTATATTAAAAATATCTTCCAAATCAGACATGGAGTTACCCAATTGTTGATGACTGATGAATTACAACGTGTAGCTGTCGTTAACAAAGTGCTATTGACACATTTAAATTGTAAAAGGTTCAAGAGGTCGTAAGTAAAAACCAAACTGGAATCTTTTAAAAATAATTAGTCTCTAACTGGAATCTAACCCGGAAACCCCGGGTCGGTAGACAGACTAACTAACTAGGTTGCGGAGGTCGTTATTATGTATTATTATGTTAATCTGTAGCTGGTAAGCCAGCAAAAAGGCTGCAACAGTCTGAACCTGACATTTGCCTTGAGGTTTGACATCCTCGAGATCGAAAACTCGGGTTTATTGTACCAAAATCATGCTTGCTGAAGTGCAATCAATTGCGCCCATTAAATTAAATAAACGTTATAATGTCGACCTTCTACTAGCGAATTCAGATTGATAATGTTCCTCGACCGTAAGGGATTGTCTATCATTCAGGGATCAGGAGACCATATAATATTTAGTCTGATTTTCTTCACAGGGTCACAGCTAGATAGTAAGCCATTCCCCACTGATGAAAATGAAATACCATCATGACATATATTGTACATTTTATGGTTTTCTTAATATTTAAAATAAAAAGTATCTGTGGCTAGCTAGTAGAAGCTGCTAGCTAATTAAATTCACTGTATTAAAGTTCCGTTTGTATACAGTAAAATCTGACAGATTTATTGCCATGTTGAAATATTTTCCAGCCAACCAGAAGATGTTCCGATGGGAATTGAAGCCGCCACCCCCTGGTTGGGACAGGTGTCGTACCAACAATTAGGCCACGAAGGTCGCGCATTAGTGTTTTTAGAATTTTATGTATTTATTTTACACATGACAATAAATATACATCATTTGCGATAAAACAACAGGCAATTTAATTTGGACACACAATTTTAATGGATCTGGGTTTGTTGTCTTTCATTTGTCGTGTCCCCAGTAAACTAGGATTTTGCCTGTATCTTACTGAGGACAAATGAAAGAAATGTTTGTTTCTGTGGATTATGATGATTTTAAAAATGAATTTAAAATCATCCAGTGCTTGATACGAGTATATCCTGTGATATTTGAGAGATAAATTAACATACATGATATAACGACCTGGTGTTAAGAAATTATCTTCTAGCCCTAGGGTTTCGAATTAGATTCTCGTTGTAACACATCTTTTTAAGTGGGATTCCAGTTTTGATTTCACTTAAGGTCTTTTAGGATCCCTCTTGTTTGCTGGATGATATTGCTACATAGGCAATAAGCCCGCCAGGTTGTAGTGTATACAACATTCTTCCTTTTTTTACATATTTGAGAAAACATAACGTCTCTTTGTATGAGCTTTTGTGGAATATTTTTAAAGGAAGAGTATAATGTAAAAAGACAATTTATATAGCGTCGTTTAGAAAACAGACTCCCTTCAAGGGCGTTCTAACTCGGGACTCAAACCAACTTTTGTTTACTGATTAAAGATATTACAAAATAAATACATATACGTTGAGTGTAAGGATAGGAAGGTAGTGGCTGCGGTTATTATATTAGGTGCTTCCCCGCATTTGCATATGTTTAGAAAAACATAGTAGGTAAGAAAATCGCAGAAAACTTACCACGGAAAGATGAAATCTAAAGAAACCTTTGTAGATCATCTGATAGTAATACATTCGGCTTTAAGTGTAGTGTAGTGTATGCGTGTAGTATTCATATACAATCATACATTTTTATAAGACCTCCCAAAAATGATGAAATACACAATTGTTTGACTTGACACATGTAGAATGCTTATTTGATATTTCAAATATTATTATAACTAAAAAAAAAAACGTTTTGTGAGTTTGCGACCAAATGTGACGAAATGGCTTAGCATTTTTTTAGTCTACCTTGTATTCAGGTAGCCGCCCAAATATTCGCAATACCCAAACAATAGAGATTGACAGGCAAATTGTAACATCTACCTTAGATCAAATATAGAATTGTGCAAAAGACGTAGGTAAGAAGACGCCTTTCAAACTATTGCATTGTTCAGAATTCTTTACATAAGACCTGAGTTGCACGAAGCAGCTGACCGTAGTGATATCCTTTTCTATCTCATGGTAATGTTCAATTCTCCTCTTGCTTTATATTAGATCACCTTATTCTAAGATTAATGTAAAACTATAACCGACATAGTTCGTGGATTTGAACAGGTTAAAACATCTACTTTTGTCTTCGTGTGACCCTTACACAAAGTGTATTCTAGTTAGCCAGGATGCCACGCCAGGTGTCAACTCCTACATGTTTTCTGAAAAAATATCTACCATAAACATAACTAATATATAATACTTAATCAATTCGTTTATCAAAAGAAGTTGCTATGCATTCAATAAAGAGAAGTTGGGCATGACGACCTCTGTGGTTTAGTTAATAAGATGCTTGACTTCCATTCTGATGTTTCGGGTTCGACTTAAGATGGTATCTAACAAAAAAAAATGATTTCAGTCTAATAAATAGTTCGACTGTTAACAATTCACAACTGTCGAACTAACACTCAGTCTAGTAAATAGTTTGATTGTTAACAATACACAACTGTCGAATAATTACTCAGTTTGGTAAATAGTTCAATTGTTAACAATACACATCTGTCGAACTATTATTCAGTTTGGTAAAAATTTCGACAGTTCTAAACTTGAAGACTCGATTACTGAGGCCGAATACAGTATTTTTACCCAGCCACGTACTCGTATTTGAATATGTTGAAAAATGTGGCAGGTTGAAATAAGACGTTGGATATGTTTGGGATTTCAATTGCTACATTTAAACGAGGATTAAGTATTTTGCCACACTTGTATTTTGCCACAACCTGATGTCGAGTGACTCACCCTAATTACTCTTCAATGTTTCTATTTTTTTTCTATTTTTCGTTCTCCCTCTTGATTATAGAATTTCCTCTTTTTTTATCATATTTATATCTTTTATTTATAATTATAGTTTAACATCTAAGTGTGAATGTTTTAATACATAATTTTCTAGGGCATTTTCACTGGTCTTGATTAATTATGTATAACCTGTATAATGTACTGAAGGAACTGTTTGTTTTCTTATAAACCATAAATAAAATAATTAAACAACGCGTTGAGTATGTGCTACATCGTCTCCTATCCCTCAAAGGTTTAGCCATCCCTCACGTATGTAGGTTGTACAGTGAGGCGCAGTCTACAGCTAAATATGTTTAAAGCATTTATTTGTATGGTCTTGTGTGAATTGTGTATTTCATTCTGTGTAACATCACTTATGTTAAGAACGTTTGCATGAGTGTAAAACATAATTTAATAATATTAAAATGTGAAACTTCGAAAAGAATCCAATTAGAAAAATAATAATGTTATCTCCTAAGACAAAAGCACAGATTCGGATCAGAAATGGGTACTCATTTTATTGGATTTATATTTTTACCCAAAAAGTATAATATGAACAAATCAGTGTTGTGGGTTGGATTCTTTTTGTTTACCTTTAGTAGATAAACTATTAATGTAAATTTTTTTGTAGATAAAATATTTATGTCTTGAATCTTCGAAAAGACTATAGTTTCACTTTGTGGTGCCATTTTTTACATACATAAAAGGAAAAATAAGTAAAATAAAACACTTATTTTATATTTTTGTGTTCACCACAGCTTTATTTTAGGTTCACAACTAGTTTCGAAGACCACCGTCTTCATCGTCAGGTGAAGATAAAGTTTAGTTTATCTTCACCTGACGACGAAGACGGTGGTCTTTGAAACTAGTTTTGAACCTAAAATAAACCTGTGGTGAACACAAAACTATAAAATAAGTTTTTTATTTTACTTATTTTTCCTTTTATGTAAAATATTTATATACTGATCATGCGTATTTTATAGCAAATATTTATTTGACATTTATAACAATACAAAATTAATATGCGGTAAAAGTAAGACATGTGGCCTCTTATATCAGATTTAATCTTACTTTCAGATCTTATTAAACGTGAATGTATTAAATGACGATTATAAAACGAAGGACTCAATATATACGAGGGTTAATACAAATGCAAACGAGACTTTTGTTATAGAGCGCGTAATTTTAAACGAAGCGCGCGGCCACCTCGAAGAGTGTTGGGTGGATATATCAGGAGTGGGGAAAGCGGTCGACCGGTCTCGGCAGATTCCGTCATTACTATGGCACACGATGTTTGAGAAAGAGGTGCCCCCGTCGGTAGCACATTGTATAATTATCAAGTTTCTCGCTCGTGAGGACGTAAAACCAGCCGAAATCCTGCGAAGACTGACGGCACAGTTCGGGGATCAAACACTGTTAAAGCCCCGTGTGTTTTTCTGGCATAAAAAGTTCATGAAAGGCCGTTAAAGAGTCGAAAACAAAAGCCATGATCGTCGCCCATGGACGAGCATTACCGAACAGAACATTAACGCCAGTCGTGATCTGGGAGGTGACCGACGTTTGACGGTTCCGAAATTTATTCTGAGATAGGAATATGTTAAGTTATGGGAGCACTCAATCCATAATCACAAAGGACTTAGGATTCCGTTAAGTATCTGCTCGATGGGTCCCACGTCTTTTGACTGCAGAACAAAAGGTGGCACGGTTGCACGTCTGTGAGCGGCTTGGTGCGTCTTGGTGCGGTTCGCACAAGAAGGGAATACATTTTTGAGTTACATCGTTACCTGCAATGAAACTTGGGTACACCCCTACACGACCAAGTCAAAACAAGCCAGCATGGAGTGGAGAAAGAAGGATGAGGTAGTCCCTGTGAAAGCCAATACTCGGCTGTCAGCTGGTAAGGTGCTTGCAACCGTTTTTTGGGACCGGCGCGGCATTTTGCACATCGATTTTTTACACGATCATCGCACCATCAATGGAACGTACTACTACAAAATTTTGAGTGAAGTTGAACTCACTAATCGATGTAAAAGACGTGACCAACCGATACGAAAAGTGATTTTCCTCCATGACAACGCGAGGTCCTATACTGTAACATGCGAATAATTGGAGGAAATTAGTTGAACACGACTGGAACACATTTCCTATAGCTTCAATCTATTACCCTATGACTTTTATCTCCTTGAGCTACTGAAATAAGCTCTGGAAGGCCAACGATTCAACGACGACGATGGAGTAGAGTGGTTTGTGTGCTATTGGCTGCTGACACAACCCACTTCTTTTTCGATGACGAGATAAAAAAACTACCAAACCGGTGGAAAAAATGCATTTCTAAAGCAGGAAATTATGTAGAAAAATGATGTGTACTTAGTCTTTTTCTTTCTGCAAACAAAAAAATTAAAACAAAAAAGTCTCGTTTATATTTGATCCACCCTCGTATTCACAAGTATATAATTCACCTTTCGCCATCACACGTGTTAGAAATACAGCCACACGTCGACCTGCAAAAAGATTAGATAGTATTGTTACCATACTGGTATGATTTTTCATTCTATTTTGGACATCAACCCAACTGAACCCAAAATTCCCTGGTGGAAGAAGACCAGCGACTTACCAACTAAGCCACGGAGGTCGTTACTTGTCAACTCCACTGTTTTTTTTAACTCGAAGGTTCGATTTCTCGAAAATAAAATATTGTCTCCTACTACGCTCTTTAATAAGTCCGCATCATAAATTCGAATATGTTGAGGGTAACCATATGATTGAATGAATTAATTATTACTGAGCTGCCCAAATTTTTTATACACGTGAGCTACTTTTTTTTGGAAGGCGACGTCGCGATCTACCAGTGTACAGCAAAAAATACAAAATTATTATCAAATATAATAATTGAACCTTAATTATGAACATAAAAATATACATGATTTAATTTACTTAATAATATATTTTAGAAAATGCAATGAAAGAAAAAGTAAAGATCTACTTAAAAGCATTGCAGGGCTCGACTGGTAGATTGCGATCGCGGTTGGGCATCCCTGAATTATTCAAATAAAACGCTGTAAAAGTTATCTTCTTGTTTTTATTAAATAATTATTTATAATCCCGCCCCTGACTAACGGTCAACCGCGCCAAACGTGTAACATTTCATATGTCTAAACGCACCATAACACGGTCGGTGTCCTTCTTTGAATGATGTGATATTTTTTTAATCTCGGAAATCAGTCTCGCGCCAAGAAATTTGAATAATTGTTTAAGAGGAATAAAATTGCAACTAATTATTTTTCATGGCCCCCCGAGAGAAATACGAGTAGAGTTAGTTCCCCGCCCCGGTTTCCTGCCACGTGTTGGCTTATGCAAATGGCCTCTTAATTAAGATGTCCGATCTTTAATTAATTCTAATGCTCCGGTTTAATCATATTTTATGTTTACTGGGTGAGGTGCCCTATTTTACGTTTGCCCACAAATATAATAATTAACACTTTCATAGCATTGAATCATTCGTTAATTTATTTATTCGTTTTATTGATATTATTTTTTCATAGAATAAATACGACCAAAAAGAACGGCCACTAGTCAGGAAACATGTATGGAATTCGTTCAAGTGTTCCCTTTCGCTCTCTCAAGCCATCTACTGATTAGGGCAAGCTCATGAGCTGCGTTAGTACGCATATGTGAGCCAAGCGCGCTTTGGCGCTCACACGAATGGGTTGAATGCGCTCACCGTGAGCAACGTTTTTTGTGTGTCAAAGGTGATCCAATCGTGCTAAGCGCTCAATGTGGACAGTTATGTAAAACGCGACATAATTTTAATATATGAGATAACAAGAAATATTTATTGTTCATAAATCTATATAAAATCAAACGAGATAAGGCTGATGTGTTGTGTATGATGAAGAAGAGCACTCTGAGGTGATTTGGGCATGTAGAACGAATAAATGAAGAAAAACTAACAAAACAAATATATAGTACAAATTTGAGTGGAAGGCGTGAGAGAGAAATACCATGGAAAATATAATTGGATCAACTGAATGATATTTAGAAAGAAGGAAACGTATAGTCAGATAAATCGTAAGAATTGTGTGAGAATGTGTACGGATTAATAGAGGCGAAGGATATGTGTTGAGATAGGAAAGTCTAGCGCTCTGTTCTCTCTGGCTATCCAGTCAGGGAAATGGCGTGATGGTATGTAAATCAGATTCTGAAATAGTCAAAAATATGAAAAAAAGTGTTTGGATGTAACATATATGTTTGCTGGAGTAAAATGAACTTGACGTCAGTTTTTTCTACCTACCATAACATACTCGTATATCACGTATGTAATGGTGAAGATTAAAAATGACTTAAAATAATGCATGCATATGAAAAATATAAGTATGAAATTGAACGGACAAGAGATAACAAGAGTCTTGTTTGTACTCCCCTGATGATGGGGTGAAAACCCTGAAACCGGTATGGTTATACCGTTATATAAAGTGGAATAAACAGCGTTGGACTAAACAAATTACAATGTCTTCGAACCTCCACAGCGTTAATGCCTTAACTTTAAATAATATAGATAATTATTTCTTGCAGACTGATGTTTTGAGTGCAATAATAAAAAAAAAGAGTCTTAGGACAATTTAAATACAATATAATGAAAAATAAATGACAAAACATGTGTTTGGAATATGTTCAGTCAAGAACAGTAAATTCAAAGTAATAATGAAAGAAAATGCTGAAATAATGAAGACGTAGTGAGAAGTAAGAATATAGAATATGTATTTATTATTCATTATAATTTGTTTTGTCAAACCCTGTTTGTTCCACTTCATATAACGATGTAACCATACTGGTTTCAAGGTTTTCAATTCATCATCGGGGCAGGTTACAACTTTGAAACTGGTTGGGTTATACCGTTATATAAAGTGAAATAAATAGTGTTTGATTAAACAAATTACAATGTCTTTAAACCTCTATAGTGTTAATGCCTTAACTATAAATAATATCTATTATTCCATTCACCACCGAAAGTATAAGTTTTATGATAAAATAGTATTGTTAAAAGATTCTAACTATAGTTGAAAAATTCATTCGATCCACGTTTACTTATATTGTTATTTATAGTTTATTATTAAAAATCCTTTAAATACGTATTTTGTTAACAAAATGTTTCTGTACTCATAAGCAAGAAGTTAATTTTAATACTTTCTCTATTAGTTATTTAAACTCTGGCCTATTACATGCGAGATTGTCTGACTCATCATGTTACTAATCGGAGGCACTACATCTGGCCTTTTTAAACTTGTTCTATGGAGTAGTGGAATAACAAAGTAATTTGTTGTTATATCTTCTAATATGGAGTTCCACAAAGTTAAAACCGAAACATTTAATACATTATTCTACGGAACCTATCATCCAATGACATCATTAGGGTAGTCTCCGAGGCAAAATAAGATTCTTATCTTTCATACAGGGGTTCCGGGTACGATTTCCGATGGAACCAAAATAATAATAAATTAGTTCTAGTCTGGTGAAAGAGTTAGTATTTTACCATTCGCTGAATATGTGCGGTTGTATTGCCAACATGCACGATGACGAATAGTAAATGAATGGGACAGAATACAATGTTGTCCCTTGTCCACGTTCTCCAACGTATATACATACATTACGAATAACAGGATGTATTGAGAAGTACTAGGTATATGAATAAATAAATTTAATCGTAGTAATTTAGAAATTAGTCCAAACATTAGAAGCATCATTGCTTATGCCAGTAGTCTGATGGATAGTAGATTTTCATGCGTCATTGATATTATGATTTTTATCTATTTGTCATACCTCGTTACACCTGAATTCATTTAGTGTCGCTTATGAGCAGCGCGCTTGGGGTGCTATTTTAATACGAAACATTTTTACTACTTTACAAGGATTTCTCCTGTTACGTAAAGAGGGTGTGCTACTATACGTTGGCGCAATAAGAACTGCAATTTTAAATTTAAATTAAATTTTGCAATCGTGTACCTCTGCATGATTAATTTATAAATTATGCAAATGACGTATGTTCATTATAAATATTATACATTTGACATCTAAAAAATGACGGCAAATTTAAAATCGTAGTTCTTGTTGATTCACTTATCAGTACATCTGGTGATGTACCCCTGACCAGTTCTACCTTTGGATGGCCACCCTTTCAGTGATATTATGAATTTGTTGTAACTTTTCCATTCATTCGTTTTTCCGGTCCCGCAGTAAGATATTAAGCATTCTTCTCTCCATGGACCTCTGTGTCACACCGAACTTATGTACGGTAGCGCAATAAGAACGGCAATATTTAATTTAAATAAAATTTTGCAATCGTGTACCGTTGCATGATTAATTTATAAATTATTTAGATGACGTACGTCTATTATAAATATTATATGTTTAACAGCTAAAAAAATGACGGCCAATTTAAAATTGTAGTTTAATTTGCGCCACCTTATAATTAGCTTATTCGTAAGTAAAAATATCAGCCAGGTTTTTTCTTATACTGCTAGGTGGTACTAAGAATATATTCACACTGCCACTCAGCTGGTCCAATGTTTCTATTTTAAGACTCATTTAAGTATACTTTTTTTAACATATCATTTTCAGTAATAAATCCTTAAAAATGTACCAAAATCTACATATGGATCTGTTTTTTCTTATAACTGCTAGAATCGATTCAAAAACCACACGCATAATTTTCTTCTGTTTCCTTACTTATGGGGTTCCTATCCATTTGGGGTTGACTGCTTAGACCTTTTTACTCCATTTCTCTTTATCTCGCCAATCACTCGGGAATAGTTCGAATCTCGTCATGCCGTACTTCACTTTCTTATATAGGCTCTTTTTGACTCTCTTTCTGCGTCTATTTGTTATTTCCCAATGTGTGGCTGTTTTTAGCGTAGAGCATTCATTCCATACGTAATAATTATCCAAATAGTATGGACACTTTTGTAGAGCAAGTGCTAATATACATTTTTCCGCATTACAGCCTCCGTGCATTGATTGATGAACAAAATATTGCAGTCTGGTTTTTGTTTGAGGTTTTTTAATATCCTTGTAGTTGGTTGGAAGAGATAGCCTGTCAAGTTGTGTTATAGATGCTTGAAAGATCAAGACCCTCAGAGGAAACAACCAAGAAGTAGAAGATTTCTTCAACGGTCTGTCGCCCTTGAGGAGATTCCGCTCTCGAAACGACGCTATATAAATTGTCCTTTTATTATTATAAGATCGATGCCGATCTTAAAGTAATACGCTGCTTTTTATCAAAGGATTTAACTTAAACCTTGTAGAACTCCATATTATATTATTAAGCAATAAATTACTTTGAACTAAATATTGTTCTAAACATACCATTACGCCATTTCTCTGTCAAAGAAAGTCGAAAAGTCAGGGCGTCAGATTTTTTTATCTCGAATAGCATCCTTTGCCTCTTCCACAGTCATACACCTTCTGTGATTTATCTAACTTTCTACGTTTTTTTCTTTCAAAATACAATATCATTCACTCGATACCACAATATTCTCCTTGATCTTCCTTTAACACATCTCCCACTCAAATTTGTACTATATATTTGTTTTGTTAGTTTTCATTCATTCGTTCTACATGCCCAAACCGTCTCAGATAAATTACTTTATTATTCTACTAATTAAATCAATCCCAGCGACACGTGTTTCTACCTCCTATCTCAAGGTCATCTTCAGGTGGAATGATTCCGGTTTGTTACGAAAGCAGCACTTCGCTCCAGCCTTATTTAATTGTGTGTGTTAAGTATATTGCCCCAAAGGAAAATAATTAATTAGGGTGATTTTTTTTGCAAAAAAATTGAAGTTTTAGTCAAAATAGTAATTGTATGAAATTAAGTATTATGTCTAGCGGGTATTTATGTTAGTCCTCTCTTTGAATTTTACGACAATGGTTTTCCAAGAAGGTGGATAAAGTGTTAAACGCGTGTGCTTCCATTGGAAATTAATAAACAAATTCAAATATGAAATTTCAATTTGAATACGTACATTTTTATGTTAATTTGTCTTATCTTGAATGTTTTCATGTAAATAAACGTCTATGTGGTATATTTATAGCGTTTAATTAATAAATGTTCATGTAGTGATCACAAAACGTGAATGATTTAAGTTTTTTCAAGATATTAAAGTGATCTTATTGTGAAAAGGAAAATAATACACATAAAATAATTGTTTTAAGCTGGCTGATTATAATGGAATGTTGGTTCTAGCACTAAGATATACGTGTGAGACTTGGGAATGGCAGAGGAGTGATGAAAGTAAAAAAAATGTTGTTGAAATTTGTGAAAGAAACGTTGGGTAGAATATGTGAAAAAATATGTATGCCTGAATAATGAATAAGAACATTAGAAACAAATGCGGATTGAAAGAAGACGCAGTGTTTAAGATGAAAAAGGATGATTGAGATGGTTCAACCACTTATAAAGAAAGAATGATGAAATAAAAAAAAAATACAAAAAAAAACATGTATAGACAATATGAGAAGCATGGAAAGATCTATAAAAACTTGACACGATCAAATTAATCAAGCAATGAAAGAGGGAATAGTGAAAAGCCTTTACTATAGGAGAGTATTCATGGCGAAGTATGTGGATGTGATATCATAGAAGCGGAATATGTGTGTCAGGATTAAACAAAGTGGACATCGGTTCTCTTTGCCTATAGTGACATAACGTGATAGTGATTATGTTGATGATGAAATAATTATTTATCATCAAACAGCATGTAACACTTCCTTATCATTGTTCTTAGAAATATTTATTTCATAAATCTTAAAGAATACCTGTATTTGTTGGTTTTTTGGTGTCATGTTGATAGACCAGTCTTAGTTTCTAGTGCTCGTACTGAAAAATCTAGTGTCAAAAAACCCACTGACAAATCTTTTTGTAACGTGTTTATCTTTTTGTAACATTAATTAATGTAACATTTTTGTAACATCAAATCTTTTTGTAACATTTAGAAAAATTAAAATACTTTTTCTTTGTATTCATTGATGTTTAATTTATGAGTTCACTACCGGCTTCGAAAATATATGCATTATTTGTCAGATTATGAGTAACCCAATCAAAATTTTCAAAAAACATATTTTGAAATTGAGGGTGGATAGGATTGCTATTGGCTAGCTAAGATAGGGGTGTGTAGATGGAGACAAAATAATGGTGTTGGAATAGAAAACAGATTCAGGAGAAGAAACAATAGTAAAATGACAATTATAATATTTGCTAATTTATAAAGTTGAAATTGAACCTGTATAATTATTTCCAAGTTATCCAGCTGTAATGTGTTTTAATTTAGTTCTAAACTCACCAAGAAGACAGACCTTTTCAAAATCGGTAGTAGATACACAACAGTATTGATGAACATTAGGAAAGAAGTGTTTTAACTCTATTAATAAAAATGTAAAAATACTTCTCGGAAATACAGTATTACATGCATTTTTGAAGACATCAGAAATGAATGTGTATATTAAATGAATGTTTTAAGTAAAATGAAGAAAATAGTATTAAGATGGTTTGAACATGTGGAGAGAATGAAAGAGTATACGAGTATACAGGTCAGAAGTCCAAGATGAACGTGGAAGAAGTAGATTGAAGAAAATGTGGATGGATCGAGATAGCCAGATTTAGAAAGATAGTAAAGTAATGAATATTGGACAATTGTGGATAACGAGATGTATGAATGTGGAGAAGATAAATGTAATGTGCTTGAATATAATATTGTCTGTTCTCTCTGCCTACACCACATATATATATGTATGTAAAAAAATTGAGTTCACTAATATTCTTTGTGGTCGAATATGTATAGAATATAGCATTATACGCACGTACGAGTACAATATAATAGTGCAGTTCACAATTTCTTGTAGTCCACTCTATAAGATTGCATTATATGCACTTGCAATAAAATATTCGAGTTTACTATTTTTCTTCGTAGTCGACTCTATAATATAACATTATACGCATCTACCATATAATATTCCGGTTTATTATTTTTCTTTTTATAGTAATATACACACCTTTTATATTCGAGTCAAATCATAATTTTTCTTGTTGATTTTATAATACTCGTATATTGCAGTATTATACGCAGCAATATTAGTCGAGTTGACAATTTTTTTGTGTAGTCGTCTTTGGAATATAGTATACGTATCAATAATGTTCGAGTTTATAATTTTTACCAAGTCGAGTCTATAATTCAGTAATATACACACCTATTATATTCGCGTTTATTAATGTTCCCCTTAGTCGACTCCATAATATAGTATAATACGCACCAATATTATTCGAGTTTATTAATTTTCTTTATAGTCGACTCTATAACATTTTATTATATAATATTGTATTCAGCTATAAATATTACCTTGCAAGGGAACACCTTTCTATAAATTTGCCCTAAATAATCAGATTTGATCATTTGAGTGTATTATTTAATACAAATTTAAAGGACAATTTTATACAGCGCTGTTTACATAGATCACTGTACTAAATGGCTCTTTAATTAGATGTTCTACTCCTCTATTCTTAAACAAATCCCGTCTGGCAGCTATAGAAGCGCCCAAGCGAATCATGTAAAACACTTTCTTTGTATATGTATAACCTCGTGGTATAATTTACACATGGTATTTTTTTCAAGCAACCAGAGTATAAGACCTTAAGTAAAAGTCAGACTGAAAACCCTTCTCTGTTTTTTTTAAATCTAGGTTCCAGCGGGAATCAAGCCCACGACTTCCGGGTCAGAAGACAGGCGCCTTACCAACTAGGCCACAGAGGTTGTTAATAACTTAATCTGATGTGCACAACTATCAAACAATTAAAATATGTGTTGCATAGTAAATATACATTTTCAAAATATTTTCATACAAACCTGTACAAAATAAAATTATGTTTGGTTTTGTTGATTTTGTTACCTATGTATGTGGATATACTACAGAGAAAATCCCGTGAACCCAATGTTAAATTCAATAAAGCATTTACCAAAAACTCGTAAATAATACCCACTAATTATCGTGCAATTGAAAAGAAAAATTACCATTTAGAATAAAATGAATATTCAAGCGGTTATGATAGCATCTTAAGTGCTTCTTTTAATGTGTTTAATGCATTATTTGAATCGGCGTCAGCCCTTAAAGCTAAACGAATATTTAACATTCAGATCGGGTAAGTAATAGAAGAGCCGCGTTGTTCTGAATTCATTAAGGCTCGTATTACACCGGGAACATTAAAAGTAGTCAAAATATAGAAATTAGCATATTTTATTCACCAAATTTGGATATTATTTGAACAAGTTTTTTGACGGATGGCCGCGCGAAGGGTAATATTGAAAGTAAAATAACAACAGGCAATGATGGGTTACATAAATTGTTTACCGACTGGAGCATTTCAAGGGTGCTCTTAATGGAATATTGGTCCCATCAGTAGAATATGCTAGCGAAACTTGGACGTAGCAAAAAAGTGATGATAATAAGATAAATGCGGTGTTGCTTAGAAAGTATGGTAAAACAACATATGACAGAATATGGAATGATGACATTAGGAAAGAATACAGATTGAAAGAAGACGCAGTGAGGAACATTGGTGTTGTCAAACTATGTATAAAGAATAAACGATTAAAAATAATTTATATAAATTGTTTATAAGGTTCGAGAAGTTTGGAAAGTGTTAGTAAAACGTGGCATGACAAAATTAATTGAATTTTTAAAGAGTGAAAAACCTCTATAACAGGAAAGTACGCAGAAAGAGATGTATTGACGTAGCAGAAGCGAAATTGTGAGTGAAGTTAAAATAAAGTTGAGATCTGTTCTCTCTGCCTACTGAAATAGAGATTATACTACTATAGCTTGTACATGCTATTATTTTTAGTTTCAAATAGTCGTGACTTGTCTGTTGACCGTAATACGAATTATCAGTTTTTATGAATTTAAATCTTCAATTTTATTAGAAGTAATACAAGGAGGCTGAAGTGCCCATTAAAAATAAAATAAATTTATTCTAATTATCGTCTCAAATGTTTACCGGGCATATTCAGTCGCGCACGGCACTTTTGAGTTAAAAACAGTTCCCTTTTTTCCATTTGTATACTATCCCTTAATGTATCCAAATTGAGTCCGTGAATATATTTAAGACCTTAACAAGGAGAACATTGTCTTCAGTTTCATTAGTGGAGCCTTCGGATTTTACAACCACTAGAGTATACAAAAAACTCAGTTCTTCATTTCACGTTTTTTTTCCAATACTACATACGAATAGTGCGTGTAAGTGTCGTTACTAGACGAACTCTTTTACCAGATTAAGACCTTTTTTGCGGGTATCATCGGGAATCGAGCCCGAAAACCCCGAGTAAAAGTTAAGTTTTTTTTTTTTTTTTAAATTATGTACTCGTATATATTAAATTCCACCTTAAAACTATGTTTTTCCATTCATGTCCATCACAAGCGATGCCATGTTTCCTCACATAACTCAGAACATGTAAATTGTGTGCTGGATCACTTTAACACATACATATATACATCAAATTGTGTGCTGGATCACTTTAACATATACATATATACACCAAATTGTGTGCTGGATCACTTTAACACATACATATATACACCAAATTGTGTGCTGGATTACTTTAACACATACATATATAGACCAAATTGTCTGCTGGATCACTTTAACACATACATATATACACCAAATTGTGTGCTGGATCACTTTAACACATACATATATACACCAAATTGTGTGCTGGATTACTTTAACACATACATATATAGACCAAATTGTGTGCTGGATTACTTTAACACATACATATATAGACCAAATTGTGTGCTGGAACACTTTAACACATACATATATACACCAAATTGTGTGCTGGATCACTTTAACACATATACACCAAATTTCATTCCGAGGTCTATGCAGAGCCGCTTCGTTTAGAAGTGAAATGTGTTCAATGTACTAAAGCTGATAATTTTACTGGACGTCCACATTTCACTTCATCTTTGAAGTTTACCTTTTTTAACTATTCAAAGTAAATACATATATTTATATACTCGTAATAATTTTATTAACTACATGCATTATATTACACTTTCGTTGCAAACAGTACAACCTAGTTGGTTTATTGATATGGGTCAATCTATTAAAACCAATCAGAAAGATGTAAAAGAGGCATTGAATTGAAACCTTTTTTCAAAAATGGGCTTCAACAGGAATCGAACCTGCAACGCCCGGGCTGGAAGCTAGAAGTCTTGCCAGCTTAGCCAAGAAGAGCGTCTATATTATATGCAATTAAAATAGTCAAGATGATATTATTTTATAAATAATATTAGTCTCGCGTACTTGTATCAATTAGATGTGCTTTATTCATAAAACATTCTTCGTTTACATTAAAACATTCTTCGTCATTAATTCATACCAAATTCCTACCATAATCCTTATTTTCCTTGAGATTTAAATTTTGAAGCACAAATTGGTTGATCTAAAGAAATTGCTGGAAAGCAATTATTATATATCGTCGTTGTTCTGCGAAAAGCGTTTAAGTCCAAATATTGAGATTTGAGATAAATCCAATTAAGTTTCAGAGGGCGATGTAAAATCAAGTTTTATGACTTTTTATCTTTTCATAACAGTGAAACCATATAACTTTTGGACATAAATGTTTTTTCCATGACTAGATATTTTTATTTTAAGTAAAATGGCCTCAAAAGTCATTTTAAGCAAGAATGGACTTAAACGCTTTTCGCAGAACAACGACGATATAATACTTATTTAACTCCATTATACGCTAAGTACGCCAGATTTACTAACATGAAAGTGTTGAATAAATTAATATTATACATATGGTATATACTCGTAGTAACAGTAACAAATCGACAGTTTATCAAAGTTTTCGGTTTTAACTTTATGGACTCTAAATTTGAATATTTCATAATAAATTACTTACTTACTCCGCTAATTAACGGAATAACAAAACGAAACAAGTTTGAATTAATGTAGTTACCGGGGTATTTCACGCACTCGAAAAGGAATTTTTGATGGGATTTTGGCGATAGCATATATCATGTCGTACTTTGGCGAGAGCATATATCACGTCATACTTTGGCGAAAGCATATATCATGTCGTATTTTGGCGAAAGCATATATCATGTCATACTTTGGCGTAAGCATATATCATGTCGTACTTTGGCGATAGCATATATCATGTCGTACTTTTTTATACATAGTGTTCAATGCATCCGGATTTTAAACCATACCTAAATATTAAGGTAAATCTTCAATTAAGTGCAATTTATTTGAAAAATTCAAGATATTAAATATTTCAATGTTGCGAGAAACACCATTGTTTGAATTTGGCGATAGCACATACTACAATGGCGTATTTTTATAAATAGTGTTCAATGCATCCGGATTTTAAACCATACCCTAAGATTAAGTTAAATATTCAATTAAGTACAATTTATTTGAATTATTTAAGATATTTAATATTTCAACGTTTCAAGAAACATCTTTGTTTGAATTATACGATGGTTTATTTGATGTTGTTTTCTTGATAAATATCGGCGTATTACATCATCGTCATCAAGCCATGTCCCTATTGGCGTAGCCAGAGAGAACAGATCTTGATTTCATTCTATCCTGGTAATCATTTTTTGTTCCAGTTACGTCCATCTTGTTAAACATACTCTCCTATTTTTCACCTCGAAGTATCGCTTTTATACCTTAATATCGGGACCAAGTCTCCATTATGAGCTTAGTTTGTTTAGAAATTCTTTGACACTCGCTGCCTTCGATTTGTGACGCTAAATAACAACGATGCCAGCACTGGTCTTGGAATCGTATATAGTTCGTTTGTATAATGATGAAAATTTTATTTCTAAATCCAAGTTGGTTAAGTATCCAATAGTAGCTGAAGAAAACGGCTGCGCAAAACGGCAAACTGAATGATCTCTACTCTCCCGGCTCTGGTCCGATTGTGGATGCTGGGTATAATACGAGTATCTTTTCCGATGAATCATCTCGGGCCGATGTGGAAGGTGTTTAGTTCCGGTGCGGCGCGCGTGAGGAGGTCGCTGTATCCGGATTACATGGGTGGGAACTCTGACCTTCCTCTCACAAGAGGGCGAGATGGACCCACGACTGTGGTGGGAATGCTGCTGAGGAATATTGGACACGCACTGACCGACATTTGTATCTTTTGTCTTGATGAAAGATCAATCTATTTTGAATTGTTAAGTAATTATTTAAAGTATTCGATCAAATTTATCTTGGACACAATTGGAAAAAATTGGACTTCGTTGTTTCCATGAAAATCTCTTTGGCCTACTTGGTAAGACGCTTGAGTTTCACGTTGATGTTTTGAGTTCAATACCTCATAGTATCAAAACATTTAATAAAAAAAAGGGCCCGTCTGATTTAAGAGTTCGTTTAGTAACAATACTCGTACCCACACGCGATTGACTGGCGCAAGTTTTTTTGCCTGTCCACATGCGGAAGTATTACCAACATGTATGATAGTGAACTGTGATTTACTTGCCTATTCTGGTCGTCGTCGTTATTAGGCCTCGTAGCCGAGGATCCCCTCACCATTCCAACGTCAATTCAGTTGGAAAACTAAGCTGTGCCGTGGAGTTTTTGTTTCTTTCTTCTTTTCTCTTTTTTAAGCGAGTGAGCCGTTGCACACCAGCAAACTCACCGGCCACACCACTGTACTGGATTCGATGGCATACCTGAAGTGAGACGATCGGAGCACATGAATACTAGGCACAAAAATGCCCGTATCATTCGAGGGGAGTAGCACAGCGCGGGGTTTGAACCGCCGACCTTCTGCATGGAAGTCAATAGCGAAACCTCGCGGTCATGCGCCTCATAATTCAGACCTATTCCAGTGGTGCTTAACCAAAGGCTCGATTATTGAGGAAGAATACATAATTATTTCCCGTTATGATTAATTTGCATATGTTGAGGGCTACCATACGATTATATAAATAAATAACTTAATTGCATTAGTGTTTCAGAATTTGAAGTTGAATGTGTTTTTTTGGTAATATTGGTTCTATCTACCTAAAGTTTTTAATTTTGTTTATTTATTCATATACAATAGTTTTTTCCCCTCATTGAAATAACCCAAACGCTGTTAATGTTATGGCTAGAAAATCGATTTGTAAGTGACGTATAATCAGAATAAAATCAGTGACGACTTTAGCTTTGTTGACGTTTAATGCAAAAGAAAACGAAATAATAGTTATAACATATGTTGTAATTCTTCTTTCATGACAATTCAACAATTGACTAACTCCAGTCTGAGTTGATGAATATTTCTAATATATGTATTGTTGAGTTTAGGAGGATCCTTCTTTGGCATATACATTTGCTCTTTATATAAAACACGTGTGCAATTTAGCAAAGAAAACTGTTATTAATCCATTGGTTCGTCGCAAACAAGAAAGCAATGTTTGGAGTTCGCAGGGGGCTCAAAACTCACTCATGAGGGAGAATGTACGAAAAAAATATCTGCGATATCTTTATATGAGTGAGTTTGGTGTTTATTCATGGCATTATTCTAGTCAGCTTATACTGGGCATACATTGATAAGATTTCTTAAGCGTACGAATAAATCTTGGGCTCCTGGTATACGTTGTCAGGCTATACATGAACAAGTCTCCCAACCGCTATGCCTGTTGGAGCCTTAGGGCCTTAACTGTTCTGGATATTGACTATTGACATACTTCATGTTATACTGTCTAACGTAAAAGAAACAAATACGTTGAAATCTTTAGTCTAAGAAGACGTGTTTTTTCTTAGACTAAGGATTTCAACTTATTTAAGTGACTTTTGAATATTTTATTAAATATTTCGCAATTGAAAATTCAAATATAACTGGGCTAAGCCTGTATTACGAATAAAAATAAATTTTCTCAATATTAGGTCTTGAGTAGGAAGTTTGTTTTTTATTTTATATTAAGGATTTTTTTAATCATTTTTGTGTTATTTGTTTTGAAATTTCTCGTTCTCGCTGCCGTTGAGAGATATTTAATTTTTTTACTACTCAACACTGGTATCGTTGATTCGATTTCATTAATTGTGTTGATTATTTTTTTGTATCCTGTGTTATTTTTTAACTGTACCTATATATAAATTGGCATTTTCATGTATCATAATTTTGAAAGGTATTTTTTTCCTGAAATGTAAATTTTTTTGGAAGTTATTGATGTATTTTATTTCGTTTTGTAATTGTTACTGTGATTTGTTAAGGATACTTAAGTGTCGTTTATTTGGTGAATTAATGAAACATTCTAAAACGCTGTTTGGAATCGTTCAAAGAGCCCTTTGACGACTTCCGAAAGTCAGGACATTAATTAATTTATATAAAAAAAAAGGTCTGACTAAACACAGTCAAGGCTCGCTGGGGAAAACCCGGGATGCCGAAAATGTCAGTAAGCACGCTAATCGTTAAACACCGTCGTGAATATCACAAATTGCTATTTATTTCTTACTTACCAATTTATTCCTTAAGATGAAACGTCTCCCGACCCGAGAATAAATTTGATGATTATTAAAGCGAGAATCGTCCTTTTAATCCTTATATGTATTTTCATCCATGTAAGTGCAATGACGCCTAATTGACGGCGCACTTTGTGTGAATATGACCTTGTTAATTTCGACAAACAATATGACGCGCTTTGTTGCATAAAACGGGGGGTTATTATAAAAAATAATTCATTGATGTACGGATTTTGATTATAAATAAATACTGAAAACTTTTATATTACACATATATACCATCACGCCACTTCCCTGTTAGCGTATGCAGATATGAAAGAGTGACAGACTTTTCTATAGTGACACATATCTTTCGCCCCTTCTATATCCATACATTTTCTTAAAAAACCTATAACATTTATCTAATTATTTACATTTCTTTCTCTCAAAATGTCATACATTTGATCAAAAAACTTTATTTCGCAAACTAGGGCCTCGGGATCGTGTTGAGTTACCGTCAGTATTACTACAACGTACAATGACCCGCAAGTAAGGTAATCCAATGATTCTATACTTGAAGTCTTCTTTTTTTATAGATAATTCATCAAAACTAGTGATTTGTGCCACCAAATTAAAGTTACTATACAATTGTGTGAGCCAACGTAATAAAACTAATTTAAAAAATGCGATTTCTAGGTAATGTAAAGTTTCAACTGTTTAAGCTTCTTTCTTAATGTGGTTGAAGATTTGTAATTGTGACGACCTCTGTAGTCTAGTTGGTAAAACGAATGGGCTGCAGCTGAGAGGTTCGGGTTCGATTCCTATTAATTAAAAAAAAAAAAAAAAACGGTCTCAGTCTGGTAAACGGGTTGGTCTGGTAACATTAATAAAATGCACTAGATTTGTGAAAGTGTTGTTGTCTTTTCAAATGCGGGGTGGTATTACCAATATATGCGATGACGAACTCCAGCGGTTCCAAACCGAAGGCTCTATTAAAAGGACTGATGACAATATTGTCAACCGGTCACGATTTTTAATACGTACGAATCACCAATTCGGATATGTCGAATGGTACTACCATACGAAAAAAGTCTTATTGTTAGTCTTCAACATACCCGCAATAACAATGCGGATATGATGAGAAGTGTCATACGGGAGAAGAAGAAACGACTTTAATGGTTTGATTTCCGAATTATCCCCATTTCCCCTTCATCTAACCGGCGTCATTAGGCCGGCTTTTAAAATGGAATCGGCACGCGACTCGGTCCATCCCGGCACATCTGCCGCCCCCAGCAAATCTAAAAACACGTCAAACTTAGTTATATGCATTAAAATGATTTAATTTTCAACCTTACTACAAAGTTACTTAAGACCATTTTGTATTTTTACTTAGGACTTTTTGTCATTGTTAAATATTGTTCTTATATACATAAAACTCAATATTATCATTTCAAACTATTGCCAAATTGTCCTTAGGTAAAGGTAAAATAAAGTTTATTTTTATGTTTACTTAGGACGTTTTGTGATCGATAGGATTATGAACGTATTAGCATAAATGTAGGATTAGTGACAATTTATTTGAAATTTTTATCTTGCACCGTTTCGCAAAAAGTGCTTCATTATGCCAATTATATTGTAGAAATCTTGAGTGATGGAATTTTTTCAATTTGAGATGTCAGTATTCTAATGAAAGTTAGACGTACTGATGTATAAAGAATGAAAAATATGTCAGTTTAAATAAAAATTAGTGATAATAACATTGGGAGGTCAGTATTCTTATGAACTTTAGCTATACTGATGTACAACGAAAGAGAAATATGTGAATAATATAAGCTTAAACCAAAATTAGTGTTGGGAATATTTTCATTATAAGATGTTAGTATTCAAATGAGCTTTATAGGTTTAAACCAAAATTAGCATTGGGAAAAGTTTCATTATGAGATATCATTATTCTAATGAGCTTTATATCTAATATTGTACTAAGAAAGATGGGAATAAAGTAAGTTTAAACCAAAATTAGTATTGGGAATATTTTCATTATAAGATGTTAGTATTCTAAGGAGATTTGTATATACTGTTGTACAGATGATGAGAATAAAGTAAGTTTAAACCAAAATTAGTGTTTGGATTTTTTCAATAGGAGACGTTAGTATTCTAATAAACGAATAAGGGTGGGAATAAAAGGGTATATGTAGGTTTAAACTAAAATTAGAGTTTGGAAAATTTCAATAGGAGACGTCAGTGTTCTAATGAACCACTAACGGTGGGAATAAAAGGGTATATGTCGGTTTAAACTAAAATTAGAGTTTGTAAAATCTTCAACAGGAGTTGTCAGTGCTCTAACGAACCAATAAGGGTGGGAATAAAAGGGTATATGTAAGTTTAAACTAAAATTAGAATTTGTAAAATCTTCAAAAGGAGTCGTCAGTGCTCTAATAAACCAATAAGGGTGGGAATAAAAGGGCATATGTAAATTTAAACTAAAATTAGATCAGGAAAATCTTCAATAAGAGTCGTCAGTGTTCGAATGAACCAATAAAGGTGGGAATAAAAGGGTATATGTAGGTTTAAACTAAAACTAGAGTTGGGAAAAATGGGAATAAAATGTGTAGGTATGTAAGTTTAAACCAAAATGAGTGATGAGCAAATTTTGAATAAAATATGTCCGTACTCTAATGAACGTTAGGTATACTGATGTATCAAAATGGGAATAAAAGGGTAGATGTAAGTTTTAACCAAAATTAATGATCGGCAAATTTACAATACAGGACGTCAGCATTCTGATAAACTTTAGGTATACCAATGTATCAAGAAATAACGGAATAAAAGGGTAAATGTAAGTTTAAACCAAAATAATTTATATGAAAATGTTCAATATAAGACGTCGGTATGCTGATGTATTATTAACACGTTCGCTGCTAAAGACGCCCCTGGGGCGTCAACACATTTTTTATAGAGACGCTGATGACGCCCGTTGCGCATCATTCGATTCTCTTTGTTTGTATGGTACCGAATATTTTAAGATTTTAAGGTTTCGAAAATATGATTTTTTCAGTACCTCTACACTATTCTATAAATACATATCGCAGTGAATGTGTTAAGAAATATGGGAATAAAAGGGTATATTTAAGTTTAAACCAAAATTATTTGTCAAATCCATTTCATGATTTTGATGAAAAACATTTGGTGTGTTGGTATGATAAATGGACGTGTCAAAAAATACCTAATCCATATTATACCTGTTCTGAAATAATTAAAAATATACATCGTTGCTTTGTATGGGCTTATATGGAACCAAAACATTTATGCAATTTATCCATAAAATACCCATTTAACAGATTTAATATTTTTGTAGATGCAGGGTTGATCTAAGTTGCCCTTTCGATATTTAAAATAAACAAAAAAAAATGTTTTGTGGGTCTGATCTCTTTTGCATATATGAGTACTATATAGGTACTTCTAATATAATACATATTAAATTCCTAACAATATATTAAAAATGAAATATACAAAGGTTTACCTAAGGGCAAAAATAATTCCATTTATTCTTCTATGATTTATCTTAATCAATAATGTAATTTTTTTATCTTTCACTAAAAACTTTTTGGTAAAACGATTGTATTGTTGGTTGGAAGAGATTGCTTCTTGACAATACTCCCACCGTATTGTATACTACAATAAACTAATCAATGATTTCAGTTATATACATTTTTCAGTTAAATCATTATTCATTTATCCTGTTTGGGTAAAAAAAATCCTTCCTACGCTGGCATCAAGAATCAAATAGATTTCGTTTGTGTGTGAAAAGAAAGGATTTTTTCCATTTTATGGTACCCTGTAGGCACTCGACCATTTCCCTCCGATTAATCGCACCATTCTATTGGAAACATTTCATTATAAGCCGGCAATTAATAAATTTATAGATAAACTTTTTAACGAAGGGTACTTTCAAAGTCTGGCGAATGACCGAAGAAAGTGCATCGACATTTTCTGGAAGTTGTGACATGAGACCCTTTCAAATAGGTTGTATTCCTATTGAAATTCATTTAAAAATGGATGGACTCACATAAATTTAACTTTAAAATATGTCCCATTCCTCTTATAACATCACACAAAGCTTAGACATTATGAAGTCATAAAGAAGGGAAAATACCCATTTAAGGTATAATATATTCTCCCAAAGATCAGATGTCATTTTGAGTTCTTTATAGATATTTTTTTATTGTATTGTATTACGCTTTCATTTTATATAATACAACCTTGCGGATTTACTGCTATATGGTAGTCTCTTCCAGCAAACCAGAAATATGTTTTAGAGGTCTGAATTGAAAATCAAACTGAAATCCTTTTTTTTTAATTGGTACCAACAGCAATCAAACCAGTCACTCCTGGGAGGGAAGACAAGCGTTTCACCAACTTAATTATGATAATTATGATAATTCATATTTTCTTTTTAAAATCATTATGATTCTCGTGTCTAATTGATTTTTAAATTTACTAAATTAAAAAATTCGTTGATTGAGATTTGCTACCATTCTAGTTTAGAGACTTTTCATTTATTTGTTTTTATACTATAATTTAATTATTAAGTTATGTATTAAAAAGATAATGTATCTAAGATGAGCTGATTTGTTAAAATAAATAGCAATAAGCCTGCCAGATGTACCATAACCATATACCTATGGTACATAAAATAATGCAATGAAAATAAATAACATAAGTTCTTGAAGCACTCTTGGGGTTACCTGTGTTGCGCACTACATACGATGACCTCAGTGGCCTAGTTAGTAAGATGCCTGTCTTACAGCCAGGAGTTCGGGTTCGATTCCCGCTGGAACCCAGTTTTAAAAAATAGACTTCGAGTCTAATTTTCACTTAAGGCCTCATAAACATCTTTCTACGTGTACTGTATACAAATAAAGTCTTTATATGATTCGCTCGGGCACTGTTTTCAGCAGAAAAACGTGATTTGTTTAGTAATAGTGGGTTCGAATCCCGAGTTAAAGCACCCTTGAAAAGAGTTTGCTCTCTAAACGGCGCTAGTTAAAACTGTACTTTGAATGAATGCATAGATACATTTCTAGTTTTATAAATAAAGTAGCCTGCGTTTCATATATGTACAATGAAATATAATTAAATAAGTCAATTATGATACCTAATTAATTTTATTAATGTATCGAAGCGAAACGTGGGCATTGAAAGCGGAGTAATATGAGCATAATACATGCGGTAGATATGCGTGCCTTAAGTGGAGTGTCTGGTATTACAATGTATAGAGCTAGTAGTTATTGTATTCAAGATAAATGTTAGAGACCGTTGCTATGCACAAAGTTATGGAATGACTCTTGATATATTATAGTTAGGCCACTAGTAGTTATTGTATTAAATATACATGTTAGAGACCGTTGCTATGAGTAGAATTATGGAATGAGTCTTGATATATTATACTTAGGCCACTAGTAGTTATGGTATTAAAGATAAATATTAGAGACCGTTGCTATGAGTAGAATTATGGAATGACTCTTGATATATTATACTTAGGCCACTAGTAGTTATTGTATTATAGATAAATGCTAGATACCGTTGCTATGAGTAGAATTATGGAATGATTCTTGATATATTATACTTAGGCCACTAGTAGTTATTGTATTAAAGATACATGTTAGAGGCCGTTGCTATGAGTAGAATTATGGAATGACTCTTGATATATTATACTTTGGCCATATTTAGAGAATGAGTTGCGAAAGTCTTTTAAACAAATATAAAAGTCTAAAAATAATTGGTTACGAGAAAGAGGTATACCAAGAAAAAAAGTAGGAATTTGGAGAAATTTTAAGGGAAACGTAAAAAGTATGAGAAACAGAAGAAAGTAGATGTATGGATGTGAAAACGAGAGCTTTGTGAGTGGACAGAATGTTGGCATGGCAATGTCTCCTCTCCACCTATCCCAGAAGAAACATAAAGTATGTATCATATGTTTTATAATTAATTTAATGAACTTTTAATCATCAGCATCCCGCCATTCACGATCGGAGTAGTCTCTCTACTTCATTCTATTCAGATAAACATCATTTCATTTCTACCATGTTCATAGAATTCATCATTCATGCTCTTATATTTATAAAGAATTTACACTTCCCTCTTTCAGCATTATATTAATTTGGTTGTGTCATGTTTTTCTAAGTCTTACCAAATTATCATACCTTTTATACTACTTGTATAGATTATTTTTGTAAATCTTTATCATTCATTACTTTTATTTAGCAGAACCACCTCAATATTCCTTTCACCATCTTCAGTAGTGCATCTTATTTTAATCCGCATTTATTCTTAATATACTTATTTTTTATTCTATCGAGCGTTGCGTAGAATACGTGGAAAAACAATGCTTGCGCTTTTCAATAATGTTAAACGTTCGAGCATTGCTTTTCCACACATTCTACTATACACTTTTGAGATATTCCACGAAGACAACTAACAGAAAATACTGAGCAACAAAAATATAAATGAAAAATTTATCCGTATCATCTTTAATGTCAATTAACAAGTAAACTATAATTAATAACCTTAATAATAAAAAAATAATAATGCCCAGCATGTCGATACCACTTGGAGCGAGTGTACCCAATGACGCAGCAAAGAGTGGACAATTGTCACAAAACGGAGCTACGAGCCGACAATGGCAGATTATACAAGATGTCGCGTAAAATATTCAGAGATGCTAAAGAGCTAATTACAATCGGCGAGATGAAAGCACTGCTGACTGCCCTCTGCACTCCGCTCCCCTGATGTCACTGCGTACTCTGAAGTGGCCTGGATGTGACAATTGTTGGACCAGCGACGGCCCGTGGCTACATTTATTCAGATGGAAGAATATAAGAAAGAAAACAACTGGATCATAATAATAAGAACATAGAAGAATTTACACACACACTGAAATAAGAAACTGATGAAGAAGGACCTAGGATCTATTTTTTTCAATGATTTAACACTTGATAGCACAAAGGTACGAGTACAATCGACGGGCTTATTGTTCTACGACAATCTCATCCAAACAACCAGACAGGAGTTACATACTCGTACGTTGTGCTAATTGTTGGATGAAAGGTTACAAAGTTTTTAGGTTAGTTTAGGTTAGGTACAAAGAAATAAATATAAAAAAAAGTCAGAACAAAGCTTACAAATTACATATATACTCGTACATACCACTACGCCGTCTCCCTGTTGGCGAAGGCAGAGAGGAGAGACACATATTTTTCGCCTCTTTTACAATTATACATCTTCTCATATAGCTCCTACGATTTATCCGACTTTTTACATTTCCTTTCTTTAAAATATTATATACTTGATCCAACCATACATTCTTTGGTCTTCCTCTACTACGCTTTACACTCACATTTGCACTGTTTCTTTATTTTGTTAGTCTTTCTTCATTCATTCGTTCCACGGACACAAATCATCTCAGAATACTTTTCTTCATTTTCCTCAATACATTAGCCTTAAGGTAACATTCATCTCTGATATATTTCTTCCGTATTATGTCATTCACTGCCGTCCCATGTATTCTTCTAAGTGCGAGCATTTCTACAGTATTTATTCGAATATTTTTAGATTTATTCTATGTTCACGTTTTACTTCCTTACGTCAAAGTTGGTACTAACTAGAGTACTGTTGTGCATCTTAGCAGATTTTGGTATTGTCCGATTCAAGTATATATCTTTTAGTACCCCGTTGACTTTGTTATCTATCGCTACACGCCGTTCGATATCCACCGTAACTCTTCCGCTATCTTATAACTTACAAAATAATAGTAGAGAATAAAGAAATGATAGTAAAATATTCAAAAAAAAATTCACATCGTCAATGACTTGGAAATGGAGGGATAGGAAAATATAAATAGAATGCGGAATAGGGAAATACACGCTTCGTTATTGAAGAGAGTAAAATTATTTTTGAGTTGATTTCTGAAGCAAGCCAATGAGGGTTGCTGGTTACAGAGTCTATCATCATGTACAGTAAAGGATGATTTTTTAAAGTCATTATAATTGTATGTTTAAGTTCTGCGTACTTTCATTCTTTATTGTACAATATAATATTTGTTCAACTATCTAATAAAAACTAGAATAATGAAGTTGTAGGAAATTATTGTAAAGGGAGTCCATCAGAATGACGTGTTTATTAACATTGATGGTGGATTTTATAAATTTTTATGACGAATTAATGAACAATTTGATTGAAACATAACAGTTGAAGTTGAACAGGAAAACCCATCTCCGGAAACAAAATATTTCTATGAAAACTAATCAATCAAATCAATCTATTAGTTTTCATAGAAATTGCAAAGGCATGGCCATCCAACGGAACGAAGAAAGACTAACAAAACAAACATACAGTGCAAATGTGAGCAGAAGACGTGGTGAAGGAAGACAAAGGAGTGTATGTTTGGATCAAGTGAAAGAAGGAAATGTAAGAATTAAGAGAAATCGAGAGAATTGTATAAAAATGAGTATGTATGTCGAAGAGGCAAAATATGTGTGTCGAGATAGGAAGGTCTTGTGCTCTGTCCTCTCTGCCCGCCCCAGCAGGGAAACGACGTGATTATAAGTATATATGTATAACAAAACAATTTAGTGTTGTGGAAATTATTATTTTAAAATGTTTTTTTTATGGAAGGAAACTCTTAAGCTATACTATTGTTTCAAATGACGAAATCTTGTAATAACTATTCTCAATAAAGTAAAGATTGTGTAGAATTGAGAATCATCATAGGCGGTATAAATTTGAGAAGCATCATTTGAAACGGGAACCAAAGAGTTAATACAATTTTAATGTAAGATCAAAAACTTAAATCTCAAACGTTACGGCTCGACAACAAAAAATAAATAGTTTCACATGCTTATGAATGAAACAACAGGTAGAAAAATAAGTTAATCAGAGGTTTTGGATATATGAAACGATAAAAAAATAGTATATATATTCTCGTCTCTCTGTCTATGCGCCTTCAATTGCATGTGATTATTCCTAATCTCTTCGAGGAAACGTGTCGAGTTTTTGTTTATTGTGTCATCCATCAGATGACTTAACACGCGAACTTCATATTAATATCCGTACATAGCCGGGCAGATACGAGTACCGGCCTATCTACATACTGCTACGAGGTCCGTGATGATGACTTCACACGCATCTTCTGTTTTGAATACTTATCAAGCAATTAAACTTACAACGAATGTGTCAGTTTGCTCAAGTGATGGACTAGGTTCGTTTACTGTTGTGAATGAAGGATGTAACATTGAAGAGTGATTTTGATTTTAATTGATTTCGATTTAAATAGCCATTCATTATATTTTCGTTGTCTTCTGACTGACGAAACGAAAAACAATGGTTCTTGTGCTTTTCACTTCAGAACTAAGTATACATGTCCGGTTTATATTCTAATTTACCATATCATATTGCTATCTTGGAGTGTGAATTAAATCAATTATATGAGTTTACTTTTTCGCTGTGATTTTTCGTCGTGTTCTGGGTTTGCTTTTTTGGTATTGTTAAACACTCGTTACATGTCAATATTGATTGTTCGTTTTTATTTTTTTGTTTAAAAAAATATTTGACCTATTGTATAAGGTCTTTCGGAGTATTGGACTACGTGTTTTGACTTATGATGTCAAACAACGTGGTACAATATCACAGGTCAAACCACGTAATACAATACTCTAAAATATTTCATACAACTGATACGAAGAACCGGAAATGCCTCCAAACAGGTAATTTGACCGTTTAAATAAATAAATCTTACAAGTCTGAACAAATCATTCGTAGTTACGTATGTTCATGCAGAATTTTTGGCTGAACCTAAGTCGTAAATTGTTATAACTAAATTAAAACTGAATTTCTTATACAAGGAGACTATTTTAATCTATCGACAAGTAATTTGTTAGTAGAATCGTTGATCCGAAATATTATATCTTGGAACATCGTGTAAATTCAATCGATCTCCGAATGGACTAAGGCGCATGGCTTACTCATTAATCCTACGAAGTCTCAAGCGATCCTCATTGGCAGTCCTCAGCTTCTCAGTAAATTCAACGCTGACTTACTTCCTCCAATATTACTCGATGGTTCTATTATACCATAAAATAAAACAGTCAAAAACCTAGGAGGGCTAAAAAATCTATGTTCCAAAGGGGATCGATCCCGTAACCCCCGAATTGAAATACTACGACTACGGAGGTCGCCTATTGTCAAGTAAGTCGTTAATGAAATCGTTGATCCGAATTCATATCGTTATATCTTGGAAATTTTTTTAGGTCATCGGATCACAGTCTATGTTTTGTATAAAAATAGATTCGAAGGTTTTTGTTGCACATTAAGTTAAATTAATTTAGTTTTTTGATAATGTTTTTGTTTATTTCAATTGGTTTAGCGATTTGGTGGATGACTTGCCAAATATCGTGTAAGTAACAAGACTTTTAGTTTTTTAATAAAATACAATATAAACAGTCTATATCTACCGTCTCACTAGGCCCATTGCCTGTTCAGAGACGCTTGACCCATGGAATTCACATATAAACAATACAAGTCCGAGCTGCAGCAAACAGTTCGTGAGATTTGATAACTCTCAGCAAAAATATATACTGCCCCAATTTCATTGAAACAAAAAGCTCAATATTTATTATTTAAAAGCTAACACCTAATATTTACTATTTATACGAGTATTGAGTAATTTTACTGCTTTTATAATAAATATTTATTTTTAAGTCCATTACGTATAAAAAATTGTGTTTCATATTATTTATTGTTAAACCATTAACATTGTGGCGGTTTTAAAGGTATTGTAATTTGTTTTATCAAACACTATTTATTCCACTTTATGTAACGGCATAACTCTGACGGTTTCAAGGTTTTTGTGAGCACAAACAAGAGTCTTGTTTGTACTCCCCTGATGATGAGGCGAAAACCTTGAAACCAGTAGGGTTATACTATTACATAAAGTGGAATAAACAGTATTTGATAAAACAAATTACAAATCTATGTTTTACTCTTAATAATGATTAGTCGTTTGATTTGTAAGAAAGATTTTTTAAATAAAAATGCAGACATTAAAATTGAATAGTATTTTGGTCACGCCTCCCTAGTAGGTTCTACCACTCTATGTATAACTAATTATTATTTTTTCCTTGCGCACGAATGTAAATACACAATCAACCTGTAATTAACGCATAATTGATCATTGTATTCATCGCTTCCTCCGTGTAGTGGTTTTGGGTACCGATGAATAGTAATCACATTATGAATATCGTGGTTGCATACCAAATCTAGGGAAGTGATTAACACCTGGTTGTTTGCACCTGTGTCCTGTGGCCATCAGCAAGGACATATAAAGGATATGTATGTATATTTTGCCGATATATCCCACAATATTCCGGATAGCACGGAATCGTGACACGAATTTTGATTGTCAGCTGTTGTTCTTTTTTTTGTACCTCTTCTTTATGAATCAATTATATTGATGGAAAGGAGGCATGTCGCTTATTTGCAAAAGGGGTTCCAATCAAGAAAAAACACTTTTTTCAACTTTGTTTTTAATATTTTATTTTCATTTAGCTTATTTATATGAGCCAATAGCATACAAAGTTTAAAATTGATTTACATAAGAAATGTCAATATAGTATTTTAAAAACATTTTCTGAAACGTCGTATATGTCAATATTCGAGACCCCATTCAAAATGGACAGCCCTCGAACCAAAGGAAAACTTTGTAAGTTTGTTCTACTTATGACCTGTTTAAACAAATTAATATTTCTGTATCTTCAATTGTTGCCAGGAACATAACATCATATTTAAACCTGTTTAAACAAATGAATATTTATGTATCTCCAATTGTTGCCAGGAACATAAAATCATATTTATCTCAATATAAGAGTAGTTGGATATATTATATTTCCATGATCTTGTGGTGGACTCGAGGTTTCCACCAACATGTTTTGGTTCCTGGTTTGCATTAATTTTTATCAATCAACCAGCTTCTGTTTATGAAAATTATTGAAATTTTAAGTACATGTTGAATGATAAGATTGAAATCAAACTACAAATCTGAAGGAAAATAGGAATAAGACTGGGAATTAGGTAGGGCTTAGAGATGAGAAATATTTTATATTAAATTTTTATGTAATATGATACAATTTTACAAATATAGATACGTACATATATACATTCATGCAATTTCCATGTTGGAACAGATAGAGTGGACAGATCACCAGCCTTTTATACCTTAACACACATCTTTCACTTCTTCTAAATCCACACACCTCCTCATTCTACGTTTCCTTCTCTCCATTGAAATTTACACTAAATATTTGTTATGTTAATTTTTTTTATTCATTCGTTCTGCGTATCAAAAACCTCTTAGAGTGCTCTTCGTCATCTTATTCAACACATCAACCTGAATATCACATTCATCCTTAATCACTTCATTCCGTACTCTGTCATACATTATAATACATTCAAATTGTTAGTTATAAATAATACACCATGTTATTTTGTGTAATGATTTAATTAAAGTAATAGTTCAAAAAACTTATAATCTTCTAAAACGGATATATTGTTTTTAGTTACAAATTACAGTTTATAATTTTGACGTTGGAGGTTTAACATAAATTAAAAAAACAATGATATCGTATTCATTTACATCAAATTAAAATTTGTGTGCATTTTTTTCCGATTTTTATTAATACCTAAGCATTTATGAAACAAATAAAATGGACGACACTTGCGGCTCATGTTCGATTCAACCAATTTCACACTAATCAGACATTAATCAAAGACCATAGATATTGTTTAAATTTTGATTGTAGGAAATATACTCGTATAACATGATTTTGTATCTATTTTGTTCGAAAATGATTCGGCTCTTCAGCTGTACTCGTAATACGTCCTGCAATAACACAATCAAATTTTGAAATCGGCAATAAGAAATTATTGATGAAATAGAAAAGCTTTGAAATTAAGTCAAGATGAAGGTCGCTTAGTCAATGCTTAATTAATGAAATCGATATTATAATTGAATAATCATTTAAATCACTTTAGATAAAAATAATTACGGAATGGTCGAGAACTTGAAATGAGATAAGTTGGGAAATTTTCTTGATATAGATCATCACATCATGTTTATTAATAAGCAATAATCAATAAATTTAATTTAATAAAATTGATACAATAATTAGCTCAATATCTTTGAATAGTCTGTCCATGCAGTGAAACTTTACTGTCCATGCAGTGAGACTTGACTGTCCATGCAGTGAGACTCTGGAATCAGTTACAAACCAATATAAGACTACCTCCGTCCTTGGCATGCTTTAAGAAGCGATTGAAAAAACTCTTAATTTCTACTCAGTAAAATAACGTGTTTAATTCCTGATTTTTTTTCCTCTCCACCATCCCTTCCCTTTTCCTTTGATTGATGATATCTCACTTTAGGATATGAAAAGAAATACTGGTGGTGATTATCAGTCTTTGTGGGGTTTGTAGGCATATACTGACGTATGTGTTTATGGATTTCGTGGGGATGGATAGTCATATGAATGATTTATGCGACCATGTAACTTGCTTCATTTTCTTTTGTCTGGTTGGTTGGAAGAGTTTGCCGCCTGGCAATAGTCCCGTCAGATTGTATTTGCAATAAAAGTGTTAAATAAATAAATATTACTTACGATACTTCGACTTGCGACTCTTCATATTTACGAAACATTTCAAATCCCACTTTACATTATATTACAGCCCTTTAGAGCATTGTTTCTTAATATACAGGTGAAAATAAAAATATTGTTTACAAAACGTAACTAAAATATTTACAGTCCAAATTCCGATTCATTGTTATACATTGTTTACTCCAATGGTTACTTCTGTGTACATCTTCTTTTATATAGCTAGTGATAGTGTGAAGAAGGTAGCGTAAGTTACGTACCTGATAAGGGTTTTCATCTTTGTGCAAGTACAACATTTGTGTGGCCACGTGCACATGCATCGATAAGATATTAAGTTTTTGGAGGAGGTCGTGAACTCTTATTTTTTTTATATTTGGGGAAGTCGCAAGACTGAAAAAGAATGTCTTAGACACATGACGCTCCTACTGTATTCCATATTTACACTGCGTTGCTGGCAGTCAGTTTTTTTACTACAAGGACGTTTTTTTATTTGAATTGTCATTTGTAAATAATAACGATAGCCTTAATTTTGTATTTGAATACATTGATGGATGCCGGAACATTTATGGAGGGGTCAGTGTTGCCAAGGTGATCACTACAAGTGTCAAGTAGAGTATCTATCCTGGGCTGGAGTGCTGACAATTGATTGATGGTGACTAAAACGTAGAAAACTGAGAGTAAATTAAGACTAAATATCACAAATTAGGTAAAAAATGTTATAGTCTTCTTACGGCTATAATTATTTGGATTATGGAACGAAGAAACTTGCAGAGAAGGATTTTCAGGGATCGCTGTGTTAAGAAACTGCAATAGGTCACGATTTCTCTCTGGCTATGGGAAGTTTAATGGCAAACTCTTTAGGTTCAATCTTATCCCTTCGCCCTATTATAATTTTTGCGGCCACCTGGACATTCTGTAGTAGGTACTGCGATGATAATCGAGTCAAAGATTTCCGAAGCGAACTCAGCCTTATATCGGTTTATCTTCGGACCGATTGGCTACTCCGATCTAGATGCATCAAAGTATAGTTTTTGTGCATTAGAAATTTTCTGTAAATGTTCTGGCAACTTGTTAAACTGTTTGAACCCCTTAAGCCACTTTTTAAGTATATTAACTTCCCTGCGAGCCATTTTCCTTTCCCGTGACTTTAAGTCGTCTCTACTATACTTTTCACACTCAGGTGTGTCGCTATCAGAGAAGTAGTCTTTTTGAGCAGTTTTTTCTTTGACACTACGTGACATAAAGAAGATTTCGATCTTCTTTTGTAGATCTCGCTGGATGGGGATTTATTTTGAATAGGTCACGATCTGAAGAAAATGATCGGTAAGTACTAATGACTGATAATTTATTCATACATGAGTTTATTATATGTTGTTTGTCGGCAATGCTGGAATATTTCCAAGTTTTAATTACTTGATAAAAAATTATGACAATGTTACTCATTGGTCCATGCACCATCTTAAATCTTTCAAGGAAGAATATAAACTTTTATAAGTCATGTAACTTATTTCTTCATTTTACTAGTTTTTTATTTTAAATGGTACCTTTAAACACATCCGAATTGGTGATTCGGAGATATTCAAAGGCGTAGCCGTGAAACAACACTTTCTTCAGAACCAGGAATCGAGCCTTTAGATTCGAACCGCTGAAAAAGGCACGGATTCCGTGATTCGTCATCGTGCGTGTTTGCATCACTGCCACAAGTGAAAAAGCAACAGCACTGTCACGCGTATTTGTAGCGTGCAAGTATTGTTACCAGACGTACTCTTTTATCAGACTAGGACTTTTTTAAAGTTAAGTTTAGTATCGGGTCGAACCCGAAACCCCAGGATGGATGTCAGGCTTCTTAACAATTAGGTTACGGAGGTCATATTTAGTTTGATTGATGTTTCCTTGGTACCAATAATTTTAAATTCTGATTGAAAGTTAATCTTTTTCGTAACTTCTGCCATTAGGTCCTATTTAAAGGATATTTGACAACATCTACTGTCATTGGAACAATTTTATTTTTGTTATTCAGTTAAAGTATTATGAATCCTGTTATTATTCACGTGCCATAGTTTTCGATCTCTGTGCATCATCTTGCATTCAGGAAAGACTCGGGTAATGATATGGTAATGGTTTGGAAGGATAATATGTTACTTCTTATTCAGGGATACGCGGCGCTAACAGCAGGTGTCACTCTCCATTATACGAGTACCGAGAGCTCATCATATTGCACAACTCACCATCATTCGCGAGTATCTTTGAATTAATCAGCCCCTCCTAATTCAGTTGTTGTCTTGGGTATGGAAAAAATTAAACCTTAGAGGTGAAGTTTATTGTATTCCAAGTCAAATTAATTAATTTAATTTAATTCATTTTGCTGTGTTATGTAAAACTTATAGCAGATTTCAATATTTCATTTCAATCATTAACATCAATACATAAAATTGATGATTCCATAATCATTGACATACTTTTGTAATCAGATATATTTATATACACAAACAAAAATGCCACATGTGCATGTGCACAAACACATAAACAAGCCTAGTACATGCGCATATGCGTTTCTATCCACGTACACAGTTTTTGCTTCGTCTACATCCAAACATCTCTTCAACAACGATATTATATTTACAATTTTTTATTTTTTTACTATATATTTGATACAGGTTTAACCCAGTTGTATTCAATAAAAAGTAAAAAATATTAAAAGTTTAAACATAATATAATATATAGCAGGAACACTCATATTCATGCTTTCCTATCAAGTGGATCAGTTTTGCCTACAAAGTTAATTAAAGAGTTATTTCCTCATTTTAGTCACCGAGATATGGAAAATATCGATATCGGAATCCATTCAACAAGATCATTCCATGTACTAGTGGTAACGCTCTCAATATAATATATTATGTAAACACATATTATGTAAATGCATATAATTTTAAAAAGTATGAAAACATTTCTCTACATTTTGATTACATGCTCAAGTTTTGATGTTTTCTCGATTTGGATTTTCATTTTTATTTCATGATGTATTTTTCAACGTTTGTTTGATTGCTGTTCTTGATTTTGTTTCTTTTCATTACGTTATATTTTATTTAAATTTGTTTGAATTTTGTAAACGTTCTGTCTGTTAAAAAATAAAAAGTAAGTACGATAACCCTATAAGTTTAAAATTAAAAATTCTTAATGCCCTGAAGAAAATTTTACGCCGACCAATTTAAAACTATTAACACTGTTAACAAAATTCCGTAGGACCATAAATTTTAAGCATCAATTATTAAACGGTTAACAATTTTTAATAAACAAATAACTTCATCAACAAAAAATAAAAAGCTCACAACGAATTTGGTTTAGTGTCCCTTTGTGAATTTATGCATGTTCGTTGAATTCTTCATATTTATTTACACTTTATTTCACAATTTGTTTTATTCAATATATTTTAAGTCAAACAGAACATAATATATTTTTTTAATTTATCGAATAATATGCTAATTAAAATTAATTTTATTTAGTTTCATTTCGCAATATTTCGACCACTTCCGTGATCCAGTCGGTACGATATTTTTCTTCTATTCGGAGGTTGTGGATTATATTCGAGGATTTTAGTGGTGAATGTTTCTTTAATTTGTAGTTATTTTATGGAATAGCTTTATGTTTTCATGCATCACAAATTTACAAAACGACCACCATCGCTTAGTTGGTAAGACATCCGCAGGCTGCGGGATTAATTCCCGATGGTACCCATTATTTTAAAGGATATCAGTTTGATTTTCACTTTAGACCTTTTTAACACCTTTCTAGCGTGTTTGAGGAGATTGTCACGCGGTAATAAACGAGGTTCTACTGTATACATCGAAAGTTTGATACATTATAATATATAATTTAAGACTTAATGTGAATTTATTAGAAAAGAGATATTTTGAACATAATTACTTACTTCTTGTAGTGTGAGGTTTTCAGTGAGTGAGCGAAAAAATAAAGAAAACGATTTTCTAATTGAAAATAACTTATTTTGATGAATACTTTCAAACCATATTTTAGTAACGTCTAAAAAGGATCATTTAATTTTAACTTTAAAATGAATGTCTCTGATTTGTGGTCAATTTCTAAGATTACAACTAGGTAAATTGACATGGGTTTAAAGATAATATTAAAAAAATATATAATTATTAATAAAATCCGAAAACAATATATTTAACAATAATATCCATTTAATATTAGTTTTAAAAAATTAACATTATTTATTCAATTTTTAAAGATATACAAATCATCAAACTTGTTCAATTTAAAGTGCATCTTTAAAGTTATCAGATTTTGACGAATAATATTTCTTTATTTATGTGCCTTCCATTTATACGAATTCATTAACGCGGTTTGTTCTGTTTGAAAATTGAAATGCATGATAATGACATATATTAAGTAGTTATTTGATTACCAAATCGATATTTCTATATATAACTGTAAGAGTGATAACAGTAACAATGGAAGACTCATCCAGTAGGTAATTATGAATAGGTAAAAAAAAATTAAGTTCTATTTTTTTCTTTTTATAGACAAATTGCACAGCTCTCATCAAAATGTTCGTTTTAAGGTGTTATCAATAATCTATTGTACAGAAAAAAATAACTAAAGTTTTTAAAATTAAGTAAGAAAAGAATATCTGAAAATATATTAAAGATCACCTACTTTATATGGCATTCAATGGCCCCATTTAAGAAGTTTTCATTAACACCCTGTTTTACTGGAACGGATTACCTGCGTAAATGGAGGGATTTCTGTATGAGATTTTTTTCAATAAATTATGCCTTCATTTTATTTATTTAAGAAAATTTGTGTGAGTAAAATAAAAGGAATGGTTTATTGTTTGTCATGTTATTCTTATTGATCTCAATATTTCAAGTTTATATCTTGAAAATGTTTATGTTGTTATAAAACCTGAGTGGTAGAAATAAAATTGCGATTGACAAACAAACGTACAAAAAGGGAAATATTAAAGACGAAAGAAACCAAAAAATCCTTGGAATCATTTTTCTAAAAGAAAAACAACTTGATTGAGAATTAATCTGAACTATAGTTCGGAAATTCTAGGATGAGTCCTGTGACAGCTCACAAATTTGCCCCAATACAACCTTATGTAATGTATTTACCTAAATAACTTGCTATTTATTAGAATTGAGGCTTATATTAAAGTTGATAAAATAATTAAAATTACTGAACATCGTTACAAGTTTGTATTGGGGCAAATTTGTGAGCTGTCACAGGACTCATCCTAGAATTTCCGAACTATAGTGACTGATATTATTAGTAGTTTCATAAAGAGTATAAATGTTTAAGTCATGTAAAACGAATGAGTTATGAAAACGAATGAGTTATGACAGAACGAATGTATAAAACAAAAGTGATTGAGAAGTGTGAGAGACAGGATAATAAAGACTTTTTTACGATGCGAATTAAATCTTGAATGAAGGAAAGGTTAAAGTGAAGTTAAAAGTCAGAGTTGTGTGACATAAATGGATGAGGAAGAAGCGAAAGCTGTTCGTTGTAATAGAAAAGTTTGGCGCTCTGTCATATCTGCCTACCCCAAAAGGAAAACAACTTGATGATACTTATGTAAGTAATAATTTCTAAAATATGAAAAATATTTTTCCACTAAACTAGAATAAATAATAAAAATACAATTTAATATTAAATGCAGCCTTTTGCGTTAAAAAATAATGTCTTTTGTCCACCTGCGTTTCGCTGACTTTCCAAAAAAAAATGCCTATCAAAAGTGTCAAAGTAACGTATCACAAATAAGTAAAATTAAATTTAAAGGATTTGCTTGGTCAAAAAATGTTAATTAAAAGAGAAAAGGAAATTCTTAAATCCTCTTAACAAAGTTTAAGTACAAGTAATTAAGAGCACCTTTCTCTGAAATTCAAAGCAATTTTAATTGAAAATAAAACAATATGGGCGCAAGCTGAGTTTTTCATACAAAGTTTTAAAATAATTAACCAAGTTTTGAAAATTGCTTAATTGTGTGAACATTGTACCATCTCTTATTTATACTCTACAACAGTTTAAGTTATAGGTTAAAGGGAACTGAAATGCAAAAGCCCTTCATCAACGATGTACAATGTATTATAAAGTTTGTTGGTTAAAATAAATATGTAAAAAGTACATTTTTTTATTGTTACATGCTCTTTTATTATTGACTCATTAGCCCATTCAATTTTGAATGATCGCATTTGGGTGCTTTTGATGAATGTGAAGTAAAAACGAAAGGTCCTTTTATGGAACGGCAGATGGCCTCACACGTAGTGTCGTATTTTTTGTTTTGGTTTTCATTATGAAATTCAGCCGTTTTTTTGGAATTTATGATGATTACGTGGAGTTAAAATAAAAGAAATAGGTTAAGAAACCAGATCGTAGATATGAGATTTCTGTGGGAAATAGTTGGTAAATCTAGTAAACCTTAAATACGGAATCCATTTGAACAAAGAAACATATAAGAAAAAAATATTTTTGAATAAAAAAACACACTAAGAAAGCACTCTTGGGGTAACATTTGGTCGGACTTTTTTTATCATCATCGCAACTTATTTTTTAATGCATATGAGTACTTATATTATTGGCAATTTTGCAAACCAATGACAGTTGATAGTAGGATTTTTCGCCACCTATTTGTATTTTTAGTGACAAAATAGAAATCAGTAATATAAAAAGCCCTCGACGTGTAATTGTGTGAATTAGGACAAATAAAGTCAGAAGAACTACTAAATTATAGATCTTCTCATATCGTGAAACTATTTTTAAATAGTCTAATAAAAAAATGAAGGAAAAGTTTGACTTCCTTTAAAAGGGTAGTGTGCCTCTAAATCATCATTGTCACCTTACAGGGATGTTATAAAACGCTTCAATCCAGGTCGAGTCTGACTCTCCACATTCCCCTATACTTCACCGAGATCGCGAATCTTCCTATTGTAACATTAGTCTTTGGTGTAGAATTGCCGTCTGATTCGTCGAGTCTCTTGCGGGCGATAAAATAGTTCAGCTCTTGACCAGCTATTAGGTGGCATTCTCGATAGGTGAATCAACCATATAAATTTGTTAAAATGTGAACTAACAACCTTAAATTATGTTATCAGGCCCAATATTTTTCTTCTCTCTGACAAGGTTGCTAGACTCGTCCATTCGAACGATAGAACATAGTCTAACTCAGTTTTTGAGATTTGCAGTTATATATTATTTAGGTAATATTCAATAGTTAAGTCTTATTTTAGATAACACGTGTTACTTGAAATGCGCCTCAAGATATTGTATTAAGCAGCTACTAAGTGCCATTACTAGTGCAAAAAATGTCCTTAAGTCACTTCAGGATAAACTCTACTGGTGAGGAACAAGGTACTCGTAGGTCTCACGTTTATTGTGATTATTATATAGTAGATTACTGTAGGGTCCGAAGACGAACCGTCTCATTTGTAACGTGGCTGTATCATCTCGTATATCATGACACGCATCATCCGCATAAGGCATATGTTCCCAAATCGTCCGCATAAGCCATATGTTCTCAAAACGTCCACATAAGGCGTATGTTCTCAAAACGTCCGCATAAGGCATATGAGTCTTGGCACTTGGCGCTTGATAAAATGTTTATATTTAAAACTGTGGTTTTCTTATCAAATATGTTTTTCTTAATTTATACAGTTGCGGGGAAGTAACTAATTTAATGGTCGCAGCCACCACTTTCCTATCTTTACGTTATATGAAACAGGTTTTTTTTTAACATATGCAGATGCCTGAAAGCACCTAATATAACAGTCGATATCTTCATTTTCTTATATTCAATTTAATAAATAAAATATTGAATAAATATAAATATAGATTTATTGATAGCAACATTGTATGTTATGTACACTGTACACATCCGAGTAGATCCTGAAATTTTATATATGTCTCTAGATAATATCGAAGAAAATGCATTTAAGAGAGAAGCTACCAAAATGTTTCGACTATTCTCATAACATCCTCTCAGTCAAGATTCATCTCCACCAATAGAGGACGAGTCCGGCCGCGACGACATTGGATATTTTTCAGCCAACATCCTTCTACATATAAATTAACATTGTCCTTTTTTTATTATTATGTAGAAAAAATCCTGTCACATAAAGCGATAGAGTTAGTATTCCTCAACGGTTGTAATGTATTGTATGTAAAATTTCAAATGTATTAATTACTATGTTATTGTTGTTAAAGGAGGAATAAATAAAACTAAAGAACTTTTGAGAGGCATCGTATAGAAGTCAACAGATAATAACTATTCTGTATTAAATAAAAACTATCGAAAAATATCATGGAAATGTGCATATAATGCATTTCATAATAACAAACGTATGGATAGCAATTAATATGACTTAAACTCATAACTCTAGTAATGAAATAATGCATCGCTATGCCGGCACCGAGCAATCACTGGTTACCTTAGTATTATGGCAAAACTGAGAGACCGCCCTCAGAAGACTGGTATGAATAGCACTGCAACATTGAGGATAGATTTCTTGTAGCGAGTAATTATTATATGAGTTGCAGGCCCAACACGTTCTTAAATGCAACGTGTGTGGTGCACGTGGACATCGATTTGAAGGGAGATCGATTGTATTATACTTTTGTTGTATACATAACAACTTTTTATTGTGTCGTTCGAGACATTCAGAGCTGAGCTGAACTTCGTCTGGTTGAAGTTGCTTGATCATCGTCAACACTTTCTTGTACCCTTTGAATATTCTCATTAGTGCAGATCATTTTTTAATCCTGCTTTAAAAAACCTGCAATTAATCTCCTAATTGTCGACCTTGCTACACATTCTCCATCAGTAAAAGGACATCGATATGAAGTATGTGGTTGAATAATTAACTCTTGATTTGCGAAAAAAAGTTTTACGGCTTTCGTTCATTTTTCTGCTAAATTCTCCGTAGAAAAACTTAAGCAATCCTTTAAATACATATACACACACCATCCCGCCATTTTCCTGTTGAGTAGGCAGAGAGAAAAGAGCCCCGGACTTTGCTTTTTCTACATCTATACATCTTCCTTAAAACTTTTACGATTTCTCTTACTTATTACATTTCCTTTTTTTAAAATATCATTTATTTAATCCGACCATAGTTTCCTTCGTTTACCTTTACCAAGCCTTTCACTCAAATTTGCTCTATATATTTATATTGTCAGTCTTTCTTTATTCATTCGTTAAACGTGCCCAAACCATCTCTGAGTGCTCTTCTTTATCTTATTCAACGCATCAGCCTTAATTTCATATTCATCCCTAATCTAAAAAAATAAATCAAATTTAACAAATTATAAGTGTTTGACAACTAGTGCGTGTATATATATAATATATTTAATAGGACTCCGTGTATGTATATAATATATTTAATGTTTGAATAGAAATTTTTGCGAAGAGGTATATATGACATACTGAGGAACTTTCGGTAGCTTTGCGTCGATTTAGATGTTTAAATACTGTCAATACTTTGAATACTGTATTTATAGCAAGACACATCCACCTCACACACCGAGATGAACGCTTGAAAATGATTGTCTTGATACCATCGAAATATTGCGATTTAAAACATATAAATCGACGCGAAGTTACCGAAAGATCCTCAATATGTTATTATATTTAATGTACATACATGGATTTTATACATCTGTATTTACCTTCAAATCTGGAATATACAAGTACATTATTTTATTTATTTTTCTATTATTCAACTCAGAGGACAGGCGGCAATATCAATAGAACTGCCCTGAAGAGCTATAATTTTTGTGTAAGAGACACGCGATCCAGTGTGTCACGGTATTTTGCATACGGCCAGACATGACAGGCATGGGTGTATCAATTATAACATCGGGTATAAATTATTTATTAAACAGGACGACCAGAACGGAAGTGTCTCCGTGATGTCATCGTTATTGTAATCAAGAGCGGGGAAGACAATGAAGAGGAAGGAAAGTAATAGTGTATGCTGTAATCAAGGAAACCTTTGATTGATTGTTTGAATCGAGTTAAAGGATAATGATATGTTGGGTATGTGAAAGGAGTATAAACTTTTTATAAAGAATAATATAAAGTGGATCGATCCAATTTACATATTTCTATAATCAATCATATTTATTTTTATTTATTCGTAATAAGGTCTTAAAGTTTCAGGCCTGAACAATTAAGACTGACGATTTTATGACTGGCGAGATATATGTACATACACGCTCACACATAGCCAGGCAATGTTACAGTTTAAATTTGATACCTCTACTCTCAGTAGTATGTTAACTAGATAAGACGGGTTGTTTTGTTATACTCTGAAATGTTAATAATTGAAAAAGTTATAAATTTTTGGTCAAAGGAAGGGAAAAGCTTTGCGAAATTTAAACGACGTTTAGATGCTGTGCACGGAAAATCTCCGTTATATTCCACAATAGATATTGGACTAAACAATTACGTTTAGACAGAGTTGGAGATGATTCTCGTCGAGAGAGATCAGAAGAGATACTCAAAAAACTTCAGAAAATTTTATAAGTCATAGAAAAATTAGTTCACTGTTCTAAAAAATATCTTGAATTACAGGGTGACTATATTGAAAAAAAAATCATTCTATAACCTTTTTTATATCTTTGGAGCGCAAACTTTTAGACCTCACTACATAGGTACAGGCATACTATCTCGCTGTTTCCCTGTTGGAGTGGACAGAAAAGACAGAGCGTCAGACTTTTACATACACAATTTGTCTGCGTGTATGCACCTTCTTTTCCTGTGAATTATTGTATATAACTTTTTACAATACACATTTTTTACATAATTTCTTTGATCATTCTCTACCACGTATTTTACTCATATTTGTTTTGTTAATATTTATTCATTCATTTACATTACATGCCCAAACCATCTGTGCGTGTTCTACTTCACCTGATATAATATATCGGTCTTATGTTCATATTCATCTCTATTTCTTCTTAGTGAGTGCATTTCTACAGCATTACTTATTTATGTTTCCAATTTCATTCTAAATTTAAATTTAATCATGCCCGCTGTAATGAGTGGACCCATGTTAAAGAGGTATTTAAACACAATGAAATATAATAATAAAAAATTTTAGTGTCACATTTACACTCAGACGTTTTTACATTTGTAAAATTTACATATTTCATCAAAGTATTACAATTAAAAGTATTTTCGAAAAAGGTTTCTAAAAAAAGATAAAATTTGAGACTGGCTATCGACTCGATATGCAAGAAGATTTATAAGAGTATCGAAAACAGAAGTAGCTGTGTCATAAAATGAATGGATGTAGAGGAGGCGAAGTACGTCATAATATGAGATTTTGGCACTCAGTTCTCTCTGCCTAATCCTATAGGGAAATGGCATGGTGGTATGCATGTGTATGCATGCATGGTGAAAAAACGTTGTGAGGTGTAGTTTCAGCAATTTTTAATCGTGACATACGACACTAACGCACCAGAATATGTGTTCAGTGAGCGCGTTGGATAGACTGATGAAGATCTAAAGCCTCTCTTAAATGGAATCCACTACCACATGTACGAGAAGAACCTCATACATCGCATGGTCGGAGAGTGACAATTTTGTGAAGAAACAGACGGCAAAAGAGAATCTAGTCACCTAAAAATACAATAAAAATCTAGTTGCTTCAGGTTTGGCGAAATAAAAAGTCAAATACACCACTGTAAAATTATAAAATAAAACATTTTTTAAATAATATATTAGTGCCTCAGTAGAAAGATGCGGAAAACCTTCAAGCTGCAAAAAATCGGGTGGTTTGAAAGCATGTCGAACTGTTGACGTTGAATCGTTGAGTTCCCTTAGCCAATAAGAAAAAGAAATAGATAATTTTAATACATCTTCTTTAACTTGTATTTTTTCAGTAATCATATGTGAATTCACTAAATATCACAAATACTGTATTAACAAATCAGGATATTTTCTTCTTCATCGCTTGTGTGGTCCTTTGTTATGTCTGGAACTTGGTTCACCGCGTTTCATCATCCTCTCAGGTGATGAGCTATATTAAATGCAGCATTTAAAGAAGATCATGTTAATTCCTTAATTTGATTCATCCATCTTATAAGACATCATTCTTTTGTTAGTTTTCCCACAACTGTTATGGTTATTATCTACTCCCAACTGTCGTTTTTCTTTCAGGCAAAATGCCCATGATAGGGTTCTTTTCCTTCATGGTATCGAAAGTCTTTCGACAATCTCTAATTCTTGGATGATATACATTGGTTCACCTTGAACACCATGATATACAGAGCATTCACCTCCAACACTACATGTCGAAGGCATCTATTATGTTTCTTTTTCATCGTACATGTTTCCGCTTCATACAGAGGTATGGAGAATATTTGAGACTTAACCAGACAGATTTTGAGTTGTCTGAGTAATGAATATACTTTCGTTTACAACTAATAACGGTTTATCCATATATTTATCTTCTATCAATTCTTAACTTAATTAGGAAAAATAACATTGACCAAGCCTTTGGGAGGGAATGCCTATCAAAAACGGCTCTAAATTAATTTAACCCTTTGTTACCTGAACATAGAAATAACTTGTTTATTCCATTTTTTTTGTTAAATATCTCTTGTAGTAGGATGTTAGAGAAAGATTTTTTTTAACTAATATTTTTTTCTAAGTCATCCAAAAAAGGGTAGTGCAAATTTGTACCGTCAGTGAACAAAGGTATAAAAAAACGACAAATATCTTTTGAACAATCGTATTATATCAATCAATTTTACTAAAACAAATGTTAATGAACTTCTACTTTCAATAAACACACTTACCTGCCATTTTCAACAAATTTTTATATCCAAAAATGAACAATAAAACACGCGTCCAATCAGTGTGACAGTCAACATTCATCTGAGATACCTGGTGGCATTTTTAATAAATACACGTTCCAAAACTGTTTGCATTGTAAAATATTAGTACACATATGTGATGACAGGGATTGATCTAACAGATTTTGATGTATAATGCTAGAATGAACGTTTAAATCTGGTGTTACAAATTTGTAGCGTCAGATGGTAAAGGGTTAAATAATTAAAAATCTTTAGTGAATGTAAATACAAAGTGTTTTGCATACTTTTGCATAAAAAATCGTTATTCCACCTTTGCAAACACCTACCGTTGTATTACAAGAAGGCCTTAGTAAGTAAACCCGTTTTGGGATGCATTTAAATTCAACGTTTAATTAAAAGTTCGCGTGGTTTATTATGTAATTCAAAGAATTGTATATTAGTTAAGTGCTTTTCTGGATACTTGCATATTATATTTATTGATGCAGTTTACATTAAAAAGGTGAAGAAAATTATTATAATGCAATCACGAGAACAGTATATTATGCAGTAATTGATGTAAAATACTGGTAATGCACATTATAGGTAAATGTTTTATTGTTTAATATTATAGCTTAACAATTCATTTGATTTGTAAAAGGGTGTCCAAAAAAATCTAATTATGTTTTTCATTATCAAAGCAAAACAATGTGCAATATACCATATATATTAAATAGATACAGTTAAAATAGAAATAAAATTCTCTGGGATCGATTAAGACAGTCTGATTTAGCTATTTTAAGATAGCCCCTGGAAAACACCAGAACCGCTATTGGAAGATTCCTTAGGGTTGTTGAAGTAAGAAAGGATGCAGTTCTGTTCGATTCTACCACCACCCACATTATTAAGGGGGACCAAATAAGTCCCCATCCAGCACGATATACGAGTACACCAGAAGATCGAAATCTTTTATATTTATTATGAGCGAGACGTGATGAAGACGCAACTGCGAAAAATAACTTCTTCTTCGGTGGCGGCACACCAAAGTTAAAATAAGATAGTCAAGATGACGGAATTAAGGTCCGACGTTATGGGAGAAGGAACATTACTTACAGCGTTGTAAATTTATTTATATTACTCTCGAAAAAAAGCTCCCAATGCAACAAAACCATCCATTGACGCCAGTAGAATGGAATAGCCAATCTGTCAGCAGATATATCATATTGTTTATAGCTAAGGCATTCACAGTGTGGAGGTTTAAAGACATTGTAATTTGTTTTATCAAACACTGTTTATTCCACTTTTTGTAACGGTACAAACAAGACTTGTTTGTGCTTCCCTGATGATGAGGTGAAATCCTTGAAACCGGTAGGGTTATACCGTTACAAAAAGTGGAATAAACAGTGTTTGATAAAACAAATTACAAATAAGATATATCGGTGCGGGACTGAATGGAGATCCCTTCGAAAATTATTGATTCGATTTTTATTGCTTTTTACGGTTCCACCTTTCAAAATATAATTCGGTTGATTCAAACATACTTTCCTTGTTCTTCCTCTACCACGCCTTTCACTCACATTTGCTCTATATATTTGTTTTATTAGTCTTTTTTCAGTCATTCGGTTTACATGCCCAAACCATCTCACAGTGCTATTCTTCATCTTACTCAACACATCAGCTTTAAGTTTATATTCATCCTTAATCTTAAAAAAATAAATCAAACCAAACAAATTATTCCGTATTCTGTCATATATTGTCATTCTTCTGAGTGCACGCATTTCTACGAAATTTATTCGGCTTCTTTCAGTCTTTTTTCACGTCCACGTTTCACTCCCAAACATCAAAGGTGGTACTAAAATAATGTTGTAAACTATTATCCTAACAGATTTTAAAACTGTATGGTTCGAGTATATATGTTTTAGTGCCCCCATTTACTTTGTTTCAATATTTCTCAAAAGTTTCCTTCATTTGAGAAAAATACTATCAGAATTTTTTGACTTGCTCGAATTTTTCATTACTCGCCCGTATATGGCATTTACTTTTCCTAGCAGTTTATTTTACTTGTTTCTAATACTTTGACTTTGAACTTCACAACATTCATTCTCAGATCTTTATCTTTACATGTCTCATATAATTCACTTTCAGACTATGTGATTAACCCCCATTTTCGGCTAACACTAAAATGTCTTTAGCATACAACTTGACTTATTTATCACCCGTAAATGAAGAACATACATATTACGTCTGTAATTGTCTGATTTGTTAATATGACAGAATCGAGTCCAGCCGTAATCAGTGAGCGTTAAATAATACAGGAATATTACATCCTCATTTTGGTCCAAGAAGCGAGCAGTTCTAGGCAAGGGCTGACCGAAGCGCGCACTCCGGCTCATTAATATGCGGCCTAATCATTAGCTCGGCTGGCTGGCATCGAGTGGGCGAGCCGCCTGTCACTAACTACACTTGCCCAAAGTACTTTACAATTGTTCAGTTCCTTCACAAGTGACCATTACTTTGTTTTTAACGTTTTTTTATTGAGCGATTCGCACGAGAGGCATCTACCACTAAGGTCCAAAAGTTTCCAGCCTGAATATGCCCGGTTTGAGCGTACATGGATATATACCACAATCATCTTAGCATGGATAAGGTGAGCGAAAGATAGGTACCAAAAATCTTGAGTGCTGTCCAAAGGGAAGGACAGATTGAATTTTGCAATGAATTTTAATGTTATATGATGGGAAAGAAGCATAAACAACTGAGTCAATTTGCACTGCGAATAAACCTATGGTTTTGTACCATGACCCTCTGTAGAAAATACTCGTATACTTACAGTAGTAAAGTAAAAAAGTTGTTCTTGACGAGATGAATTGATTGAATTGTTTAAGTTTGCTTTGTTATTATGTTGGGTTAGTATTGAACTGTTTTTTTTATCTATTATGTAAAACAGCTTAACATACATGTCAATGTTGTATTTTATTTGTAGTCATTTTTCAAAATTTTGTATCAGAAAGATCATTTGACTGTTAGAATAAAATATGTCCGGAAAATATTAAATTAAAACTAATTTTCATGTAAAATAATACTTTCGTTGTACACAGTATACGTATATATAACCGGGCTGGTTTATTGCAATGTGGATATCTTTTACCAGAAATATGCGAACGAGGAGTTAGGTGAAATCCAGGCAAATACATTTTTAAAAATAAATTGGGTTCCATCAGGAATAAAACGGGGTCAGAAGACAGGCGTATTACCAATTAGAATCAGCGGTCGTCATTGTTTTGTACCATTAATGCCCTCAGTGGTCTAGTTGGTACACTGGTTTCTGATTTGATTCCCAATTATACCCGAAAATGGATTTCTGTCTTGTTTTTTCACAATACGGCTTTAATCGTCTTTCTGATTGGTTGGAAACAATCGCCATATGGTAATAAACCCTCCACGTTGTATAGTATATCATATATGGAAGTGCAATACAATAAAATGAATCTGGAATCGAGCTCGAAATCACTGGGTGTCTTACCAAGTACGCAAAGACCTCCGTGAACTAGTTAAAAGGATTGCTTGACTTCCACCTCGGGGCTTCGCACTCGGTTCCCGATGACTCCAAAACAAGGTTGCAGTCTGGTAAGAGTTTTTCAGGTAATAATAATTGCGCACGTCGAGTACGTGTGCGAGTGTTGTTGTCTTTTCACTTGCAGTATAACAAAAGGAGAATTTGTAAAGCGCTGTTTAGAGAGCGAATTCTCCTCGAGGGTACTTAACTCGGGACTCGAACAACCCCCTTTTCACAGATTAAAAATATTACGAAATATATACTCATAAGTTGGGTATAAGTAAAGGAAGATAATGGCTGTGACCATTAGATTAGATATTTCCCGATGCATATGTTCAGAAAAACATATAAGGTAAGAAAACTATAGAAAATCTATCAAAGAAAGACAAACTACTCGTACAATGACACATTTGTAGATTTTTCTATATGTAATAGTGACATATTTTGAGAGGCTGAGGGGAATGTGAGTTCTTCAGATTGTTGGTAACTGCAGTCCTTAATCAGAATCTCCACCTTGTGAGTTATTTTAACGTGCTTCTTCAAGGATTTGATCTGGCACGAAGACTATGGTGTACTCTGAATTGTGTAAGGTCTGGCCATTGTTGCTGAGCACACACTCTGTATAGGTAGGTTTTTAATAATTCCCCGCTATGCTCATGTATAATAGTCCAGACTCTCAGCCACATAGCGGAAGAGTGTTCAATCTATTTATTACTGGAATGACTGGAGGAGATCCACCGGACTACTGACGTTATATCATGGGTGAGAAACTTGAACATCCGACTATGAGAGAGGAACTTTAAGGGAGAAGAATGTCGATTTTAATACTGATGGGGTGTATGTAAAAATACAGCAGATAACTGGGGTAAAAACACAGTTAATCCTAATTAAGTTTTTACTGAGTTAAACATTAAAAATAAGAAAACCTATTACTTTGACGAATATATTAAACATTGGAGATTTTCCCTTGTTACTTCGCTGCGGAAGAATGCAAATACTTAAGTATCGTAATAAGGAAAGGTAAGAGTTGAAATACAAGAAAAATTTGCTATGCGAGATTAGTACACGAACAATCTTTCTCAATGTTTGACGGATACAATCGCTAAATGCCGGAATCATACCGCGGAAATTACATTTGGAAGCCCCGGATTCACATATTTTCGTGTAGGTGTTGACGCGGAGAAACACCGCCAACTTACTAGTGTTAGCCAATTGGTAAAATGTGAATCATAGATTTTATAACAGTTTAGATTCTTGTTTTATAATTTGTTTGTGGACGTTCGTTAAAAATTTTGGATTTTTTTTTCGGGGTTACTAAAAATTAATTGTACTACAGAGGACAATCGTTAATCCAACTCACGGATAATTGAGCCCCGGATAATCGGGGCTCTACCGTATGTTATTATCCTGGCGATGTTCTTATTAAAGTGTTATTTGCAAATATACTATATGTAACTGCAAAATTCCAACAATGAAGACAAATGTTAACCAAAATGTACGCCAAAGGCATTAAATTATAAAAGGAGTTACGTTTGTAGAATTTAAAAATGAAATCCATCAATTGAAATAATAACCCTTGAGTACAATGATATAATTTTTGCACACATTTGTATTGCGTTTAGCAATAACACCTGCAGGTGGAATCGTAATAAAAATTCATAACTATGTCTGTCTTACAAATTGTATGAGCATTCATTGTTTTTGTTGAAAATTTTACACAAGAGATATTTAACGATTGTAAAACGGGACACCTTTCTCATACCATTCCCTTGAAGACGAGTGCCATCGTCAGTTGGTTCGTTAATAAGTCAAGACTTGTATGCCCAAATCCAAACAGAAGGGCATAAGACCTGGTCATTCAGAAGATATGTATCAGTAGATCTGTATCATCAAATTGATCGGGTCTTTAAGACCATGTTTTTTTAACTAAATATTAACTATCAGTATTATAAATATGTATGCTAGGGCTTTTATTTTTAATTTCTTATCGATATGCTGTTGTGTTGGTGCTGGACTAGTTTTTCCATTCCATTTTTTCAATAGAATTTTATTTTAAATATTAATACCACTGTTGTCCAAAAAATTCCGGCGAGAGCAAGTTAGAGAGTGTATGTACTCGTATGTCCGTCACATAATAAGGCGATGTTACCGTTAAAAATTGACGTCTCTATCCTCAGTAGTATGTCCACTAGAGCCGATCGAAAACGTGTTGTTTTGTCATATTCTGAAATATTCAAAGTTAAATATCGCGCGGTGATTAAATTTCTTTGAAAATAAGAGGAAAACCCTTGAGAAATTAAACGACGTTTAGATGCTGTCTATTGAGAGTTTTTTCCGTCATATTCCACTATGAAATATTGTGCTTTGCAGTTCCATTTAGGTATATATCGATTGAAGATATTTTTCGTCAAGGTACACCTGTACATCTCAAAATCCAAGTCAACGAACCATCCTATCAGCAGCACCCCTGCTTATGGTTCATGACGAATATGAATTATTCAATCTCATTTACTTTATTGTATAATGCTTATGTTAAATATAGTACAATTTGGTTTACTTCCATGTGCCAATCTCTTACAACCAATCAGAATGATGTTTAAGAGGCTTGAAGGACAAACCAAATTGAGACCCTCTTTAAGTAATATGGATATGAATGGAAATCGAACTCACAACTTCAGAGTCAAAAAACAGAAGTAAATTTAAAACATATTTAAATGTCAAAGTGATTGTAGGACGGAGTTCATCGAGAATCGAATTCGGGATATCAGGTTGCTTGTTAAGCACAAGGCCATTTTAAAAACGAGTAATGCGTAGAAAACAAGATCATATATGTTGTTTTTACCAGAACAAGTTGTTAAAAAAATAACCAACTCTCGTGAAATATGTTTTTACCGTAAAGGGATGGAAGTAAAACTCGTCCCACAGCATATCACATATAAATATACAAAAGTGTTTTTCTGACAAGCATCTGTTATGTTAAAATATCTACACATACAATATTTCAATGTATGAAAGAAGGCGGAATTATGATATAAGAAATCAATTCATGGTCTAGAAGTTCGTACGCCTGCATGACATAACACTCAGGGTTCGGTTCCATTCTTGAGAATTCTCGAACTGGTTTTATTTTGAAGTATTTTTATATTTGAGTTTTTCGTTGTTCAAGCGTTAGTCTTTACCTAAAATAAAATTCTGAGCACTCTTGGGTTAACCGATGTGACGAAATAGAGCTATGTAGTTTTTATATTTCAAATACATTAACAAAAAAAAATAATTGCATATTTTTACATATGGTATTTTATGCAAAAACCCATAAAAAAACATTTTTTCGCTATATCGAATAAATCGAAAAAGTGTTTTGTTTACTACTTAAAATGGTTTGAAATTGAAACAATAATTGTCTTTGATTATATTAATCCAACCTATCTTTCTTTAAAAGCAATCACATATCTTCCGGACTTAATAATGCCCTCAGTGAGATACAGGCAAAATCCTAGTTTACTGGGGTCACGACGAATGAAAGGCAACAAATCCAGATCCATTAAAACTGTGTCCAAATTAAATTACCAGTTGTTTTTTCGCAAATTTTGTATATATCTTGTCATGTGTAGAATAAATAAAAATAAATCAAATGAATAAATAAGACGTGCTTCATCATTTTCTCAAGATAATCTGAAGAATCACTATTTATCTCAAAATATTTCTCATCCCAAACTTCTATAACAATTCATATCGTTTTTACCTCAAAGTTTATATTTTATTTGATTTTTTAAACTTTTTCAAATACTATTTTCATTTATTAAGTTTATGGATACCTATAATATTTATGAAACAAAATCTAGCGGATTTGATGAAATTTATTTAAACTAATAGATACGCCAGATTTACTTGCATGAATAAATATCTGAAAATTCGTTTAACAACAGGATGGGAGACCTGGAGCTGTTATTGAAATTCACAATAACAATTTGAACAGTCTCCGAAGAAGAAAAATCCAGTAGAAGTTATCAACACCAACAAGAATTCAAGCATCAGCCCGTGTGACAATGAACTTCATTTCCTTGTAGTTCCTCCTTCGTATTGTAAGTATTGCCATAATTGTTGTAAAAAACTGTTGATCGCTATCGCCCCTTCATTATAAGATAATATTTAGAATAACGATAGTCTTTCTCATAGTATTGCCATGCGCAAAGACAATGTCGTTCATTGTTTGCGTTTTGGAATCGCTGTTCGAGATTTTTTGATCTTTGCTCTTTTTACTCGTACTTATCTCTCGGTTAAGTTGAATTTATCTGTGAGAAACGGTAACTGGAAATTCTTGTGTATCCATGGAAATATTGTAAAAAACCTTTTGAATATAATTCAATAGCGTAAAAACGTGAAAAATGATTTCGGTATTAAACTTTTCATCCATTTGTATAATTTTTTTACTGCACACATTTTGTAAAGGAATCGTTGAATAATACCTATATTTTTTACTTTCCTTTTTTGTTTCATCCTAATTGGTATTTCAGACCTATTGAAGAATGTAGTCGGTAGACACTTAATATTGTCCTTAATTCCAGTGACCGGGAGACACGTTATATTACCTTCGTCCTCAGTAACCAAGCCTTAGAGTAACCACTGAAGAGGGCACGTCATTCGCGGTTAGTTTTTGTATATGTTGCTAACACGACCGTACGCAAAGATACAACACTCGCACATGTACTCGACGCGTGCGATTGTTGCTAACTGACGAATTATTTTATCAAATTAGAACCTTTTTATAATTTTATTTTTTGGGTACGATCAGGAATTGAACCCGGATAGAGGTCAAGCGTTTTACCAACTAGGCCACAGAAATGTGTTTTACTTAAGTATGTTGATATAAAGTTTTGGCCATTTTAAATAAGCCTGGGATTCGAATTCGAGATGCTGTAATGAGTAACAAATATTTTGAATTGCCGATATAAAAAACGCACATATCATAGTGTCGCTTCTCTGCTGAGCTAGACAGAGAGGACAAAGTGCCAATATTACCTATCTCGATATTTATTTCTCCTCTTCCACATCTATACGCCTTCTCATGCAGCTCCTATTTCCCCTGTTTTATCATCACTGTATTCAAATATTACTATTTAACAACAATAAATTAAACTGAACCCTCTTCAAGTGCTAAAAATCAGCCTGTCCACTGTTCTCTATTCAAGTTTAAGTCATTGTTTGTAAGGGATAAGTATAGAGAACAATAAAATATAAGATTTAATTTATATTACAAGCCAGTTTTAAAGTGTTCTAGATAAACTAAATGTTTTCATCGAAATTTACACACAAATCTGTTAGTGAATAAAACGTTACGATGACCTCCGTGGCCTAGTTGGTAAGACGAATGTCTCCCAACTCGGCGATCGTGGGTTAATTTCCGGCGATACTCTTTTTTTTTCAAAAGTTTTCAGTCAGATTTACACTTAAAACCTAGTTAACATCGTTCTGTTTGGCAATAAATCTGCAAGTTTTCTACTGTATACAACGAAAGTGTTAAACAATACATGACATAAGTACATTCCTTTTAAATTTATGAAAAAATGAACGTCACTTCTTACAACATATTGCACTATATATAACAAAAATGTAGTAAAATAATTATAGTAATAACTCTATTTTAAACAAATATACTAGGGCACAAGGAAAAACGTGCTTTGTCACTTGCCACATGTCAATAAACGCGCTGTAATACAATAATATGTTAGTCGTAAAAACCGAAGATTGATAAACCTTGTTTAAATTTGATAAGTTAAATAATTGCTGTCTAAGGTTGAACTGTGTTGCCCCCCACTGTTGGTCGCTTAACCGTACCAAGGTAGTAAGTACCATGTTTCCAACTCTCGAGGCTTCTTATTCCGTTGTCTCAAACAGAAGTGCCTGTTCTGGGAAGGGTTAATTGCTATAGAAAGAGTTGCCGTTTATTCATTTCCATATGTGGAACTTGGCTTTCCTATCTTTGCATATTGCTGTATAATACATCAATAAGTCAACGAGTGCGAATACATTATTGAAGGGATACAAAAAATATGTTGTGATTCAGTACAGGACGTCCTGAGTTATTGATTATGTTGATTTATTTTTTATATCTTTAGATGAATAGCGTACATATTGAATACTTGTCTAGAATAAATATGTGATATTATTTAACATTTTTATTGTATGCAGTACTGAAACATATAAAAAAAATTTAAGTAATTTATTTTATGTCGACATAGTACGGAATTGAGTTAATATTTAGTTTTATGTTAAGGATTATTTAACATTTTCATACCTGAATTAATTTTAAGGTTTTAAAAAAATATTCTTCCTTGTGAGTGTATTATTTACACTAAATACAACATTATGTAGTATTAGTTTAGATCAAGAGCTCCCAAACTTTTTTGGCCGCAAACCCCTTTAAAAAAACCGTCGACCCCCTAGTCATTTATTTTACTTACTCAAATTAATAAGTTTGTACAGTACTCGATATTAAATATTTCACTAGATAACATGCAACGGTTTTGCATGTCCGCACTTGCTTTGATACGTTCGATAAGAGAATGCACAGACATGTTTGAGCCATATGTATTTTCATGCATTCCTACGTGTGACTCTTTCAATGACACATTTTACCTATTCGTTTACATGTTTGGTATGAAATGTGTTTTAATCAAAAAAGTGTTTTTTTTTAAATTATTTTACTTCTTAATTAGGTACCTATTGGAATCATAGATATTTTGAAGTAACAAACAAATAGCAGTACTAAGGGGGTCTATTTTTGCTGTCGTCGATCTCCAATTTTTTTGTCTTGAAATTGTCGACCTCTAGAAAAATTAAATCAACCCCAGGGGTCGATATCGACCACTTTGGGAACTCATGGTTTAGATAGATGGTGCCCAAAACTTTCAAAGTCGATAATACAGTATCCTACACTTAATTTGTTATCACAAAATGGAAATATACCATAAAGGTGTTTAAAAAATTCATATAAACTCTATGTCCATTATAATGGACGCCAGGTCTAAAAAGTTTGAAGTATGACAGCATATTGATAGTACACGGTGGTGTGTTAATGCCCACTTTGATTTGTGAGAGTACATCGAGATTTGTGGAAGTCATCAAATGGTATCATTCAACATATCCGAATTGGTGGTTCGGATATATAAAAGAGCGTGGCCGGTATATAATATTGTCTTCGGTCCCAGTAAACGATCCTTCGCATATCGAAATACTGGAGTAAACACGGACCTCACAGTTCGTCATTGTGTATGTTGGTAACATTATCGTACGTGAAGAGACAACGATAAGTACTCGATGCGGGTGAGTATTGTTAGCAGACGAACATTTTTACTAGATTGGGACCTTTTTTTAAGAATATATAGAAGTGAAGCCTGGACATTAAGGAAGAGAGATAGGAGCAGAATAAATGTCTGTTTTATGTAAAATATCTGGCACCATTATGAGAATATCTGGCACCATCTTTCATTCTATAAAGATGACAATTTTGAACTGATTTTTGATTGATTATGTTTTTTTTTACTTTTTTGTGCCCCCCTCTCCCTTTCCCGTGCTTTTTGAGGATTTGTGAAGATGTACCTGTCTGATTCCATCTTTTACATTTTGTTTTCAATTTGCATTTTGTTTTGATTAGTTTTTCAATGATTTGTCTAATGTGTTTGTATTTTTTTACGCAGTGTGTGCTTATTGACGGCTCCGTATTGTGTCGGTAGCATATGATTTTACGATTTGATATATGTTTCATTCTAAATATTTTTGTTGTAATTGGGTAATTTTTTTTGTATATTCCGTCAAAACTTAATGTGTTGAGAACTCACTACTGGCTCTTTTATACATTTTTGGTATTTTTGTTGTGCCAATAACAATTTCAAGGAAAATTGGCATTGTAAAAATATATAAGAAACTACTGTACTACTAAATATTTAAAGAGTTTTGGACAATGAATTCAGATATGTGACTTTAAATTTTAAATTGAAAGAAAAGTGTAAGGTGCGAGTATGTGGGATATGCTGAACAGACGGGGAACATTTACAATTGATTACATATTGTCGTCGTCGTTGCTGGGTCTCGTAATCGAGGATCCCGTCGCCATTTCAACAGCAATTCAGTTGGAAAGCAAAGCTGTGCAGTGGAGTTGTTTTTTTTAAATGAGTGAGCCATTGCACACCAGCAAACACCGCTGTACTGGATCCGCTGGCACACCGAAGTGAAACGATTGAAGCACATCGGCATGTTTTTTCCCTCGTTTTTGAAAGAATAGATATAACCGAAGTAATAGTTATTTTTATATCCCTGAATTATAGGCGGAAAAAATGCATGTGTTATTCAAGGGGAGTAGCAGAGCGGGGGGTTTGAACCAGCGACCTTCCTTACGGAAGTTCAGTGGGTTACCACGCGGCCATGCTTCTCACACATTTTAATTTGTTTAGTGAAACACTTATTTATGACAACCCTTAAAATTACATTTTCTTAAAACCTCCACAGAGTTAAAGCCTTAACTATAAATAATACATGGATTGTATGCGGCGCGTAGAGGACACTGAAATAAAACAGTCGATGGTCTCCTCACCCATTTCACTCGTCAATGATGTACATGTTTAACCCTTCCTTCCCTGTGATGTGTAACTAGTACACATTACTTCTAAAAACTTTAATATCTCTATAAATATAATAAATACTGACTTCAGATTTTAGTTATTCCTCCGTAACACATTTACGCATTGAATGAAAAAAAATTATATTAATAATAATTAGCACTTATTGGCCATATCAGAGATATTTTGTGAAAATCGAGAATAAATTCAGCAATACAATCAAACGTGTGACGTAGGTATATTCATTCTAAAAAACCGATATGGGTGAGGAAGCGACGCTATTCACGTCTCCCTCTCACTCTACTTCGGTATATGGGAACGCAAGCAATAGAATCTCAGTTCGCTCACTTCTCTCGCTTCAGTAGCTTTCGGGCATCCATTTGAGGTGGTCGCTTCGCCCGTTTTGTGAACTTCGGCCGATGTTTTTTTTCATGTTTTCAGCAACTACATTTCAATTTTTATCACTTTTGACTTAAAATTTAATTAATTTAAGTGATTGGCTATGAATATTATTATTTTTTCGATCTCAAATCGCTCATTTTTACATGTGTATTGAATACACAGCACCGGAACGCGAGGATTTTTTTTAGCACAAGAAGGGAAAGGTTAATAATAAAAATAAATTTATCTTTCAACACTTCTCTGTAAACTACAGTATCCAAGAAGTAAAAACGTAACGTGTTCGGAAACAATACTTCGCTAACGGCAATTATGTCTAGTTGGGATATTGTAATATGCTATTATCATTCGGAGCACAGGTTCCTAGTCATGACATTGATAGGTGTATCAGGCGATGCTTGCTAAATACTTGCTTGATACTTGTTCACTTTGCTATTTTTTAGCAAGTTACTGAGGGAATGCTGTCTTGCAATATTAAAATGTGTATCTAAAAGAAATCTTCCATGCAGAAGAGAACGATTTAACTCCTTTGTATTAGATTATTAGCTGATTGACTTGTTAGCCTGAAATAATAAGTATTTTTATTACAGATTTCATGATAGTTCCGTTGTCATCGTACGAGCTTAATCGATGTACTTTATCGATTTAAATTATGCGCGTCAATCATGTATGTAATAGTCACGGATGCCATAGCAATCGAAAAAATATTCTTAACTGTCCCCCGCCTTCTCTTATCTCGACGGAAACCTTCATTGTCTTTCCGATCATGTTCTGCGCTAAACGAGATTGTTTATTGGATTTTCATATAAACCGTTCTTTTTTATTGCGTCATCCATGTCTGTCCATGGAACCTGTTATCAATTAATGTAACCAATTATGACTTTGGAACCTATTACTAATTAATGTTAGACTCGCCCCGCCATTGGCATTAGTCTTGTTTATGCTCCCCTGAAGATGAGGCGAAAGCCTTGAAACCGGTAGGGTTATACCGTTACAAAAAGTGGAATAAACAGTGTTTGATAAAAATAAATTACAATGTATTTAAACCTCCACAACGTTAATGCCTTAACTATAAACAACATAAAAAAACTGTTGAAAAATAACTTTTAATTTCAAGTCAGCAATGTAAGGTACGAGTACATCGATTGATGCTCCAACATTCCATGTATCGATTGATGATCTCACTTTTATTGTTGTTCATTAATTTTTTTATAGGTTAACAATAATTTTATATTTCTAGTCACTATGTAACTTCATTTATTTACTTTTATCTGGTTGGTTGGAATATATTACCATCTGGCAATAAGCTGGCCAGATTGCAAAACAAATAAAGTGTTAATAAATAGTCCAGGGATGAACAGTGTCGAATAGCATGCATCAAAAGAAATAACCATCTGGAAGGCGATATTGAAGTTGACTTTGGACCTCCATGGTCCGTCACGCCAACAAAGTGCGGGTGAGTGTATTTTAATAGTTACTTCAGATTCCTGATATATAGATCTCCGATAGCAGAATACAGTCAGATGAGAACATACGAGTATAATGGTTGTACTCGTGACTTGACGATGAAATGTTAAAATGTTCGAAGGATTGATGGACGTGTAGCGATCGTTTAGAAATACATGCTTTGTAAAGAATAAAACTATTTTAATAGGAAAAGGACTGAAAGGAACCTAATAAATGATGTAGAAATGCTTGCACTGAGAATAATCTATGGGATATATTATATGAGGGCATATGGAATGAAGTGATAAGGGATTAATGTTGATTTAAGGCTGATGTTTTGAGTAAGATGAAGCAAATCACTCTAAGATAGTTTGGCCATGTAAAACGAATAAATAAAGAAAACAAAACAAATACATAGTGCAAATGTGAGTGGAGAGCGTGATAAATGAAGACCAAGTAATATATGGTTGGCTCAAGTGAATGACATTTAGGAAGAAATAAACGTAAAAGTCAAAGAAATCGTAGGAATCGCAAGCGGTTCTTCACGTTTTAACTATCAAGAACAAGTAGGTTTCGACTTTAACTTTTGGAACTCTGTATTATAATATTTAACAATAAAATAATTCGCTATCCAACTTATAATATTGATCTCCACTACACGTGTTTCTACCTCCAATACAGAACGATCCCCGTTTATAACGAGAGCAGTGCATATATAAGACTTGTGACATGTTACAATTTTTCCTTTTGGGTCAATAGACCACACACACTTCTCATGTAACATGACACTAGTTTGATCTCATATGTACGTGACACTAGCCTGATATTATGGTGTAACATGACACTAGTATGGTGCACTGCTCTCGTAACAAGCCCCGGATGATTCCGCCTGAAGAGAGCCTCGTGATAGGAGAAAGAAACACCTGTAGCGGGGATTAATGTAATTGTTGGAATAACAAAGTGATTGATTATTAAATATTCTATCAAGAACCAGCTTTATCATGTGTTTAAAACAATACATACACAAACATGTGCAGTGTAATGGACATGACATAAATTAAATGAGCATCAATGATTGACATTTTTAAGTTAAAATCTAGCAAAGACTTCAGATATCATTAACAATTATGAAGTTTTAAGTTTTTTCCGACTGGTTAACGAAGTTATGGTTTTTCTGTATGTAATACTTGAAAAAAAAATACCATAAAATATATCAAGCAAATCCATCCCTGACTCGAAAGGACAAAAATATTTTCTCATAATTATCGCGGACAGAACATGGTCAGGAATATGCGCAGGCCGTTATAAAAATGAACAAGAAAAATGGTGTTACATGAAATTCTTACTCGATATTCAAATCAGACCACGATATTCGTGTCGGCCACGGAGAATCACATGCTTCGCAAGCCGGGCTGAATATTATATACCGATATACATTTAATATAATTATTTAATTATTTTGTGTTCATAAGAATAAAAAAAATCAGATAATAACCCCGTCACATATTTTTTAATACAATGTAATTACACAATAGTTCAATATATTTATTAAAAGTATTTTAAATTTCAGCTTTGAACTTTAAAAAGTATTTATGTACCAACTTTGATGTTTGTGAAAAAATCATGGACCTTGAAAAATACTGAAAGAAATAAATTAATGCTAAAGAAATGCGCGTACTGAGAAGAATGCATTAATAATTAATTGATGATTTGTTTAACATATTTGTTAATCTTTATTATACTGTTGAACTGAAAGTTCTACCCCTGTTTATTCGAATGAAATAAAATGAATATTTGTTTTTTTTTGTCTTGTATTAATTGATTTAATACTTTGGATGGGTAAATTTAAATGGAGGATTCCAAAGAATATTTTGTTAACTTACATACTTTTAATTTTATTTCCATAATCGAGAGTTTTTCTTTTGATGAACGAGCATTCATCAAGGGTTGACTACAGGAAATATGTTGACTATATATGGGTGTTATACCAAAAAGCTCCGAACTTCTAACTCGGTATAAGAATACGCTTCGAAATTACCATTGGTAAGATCTAAAGAGTTTTTTTTAAATAAATTGAAAAAAAAATACTGACTGGTATTTAATGAGATGTATAGTATTAAAGAAAGTAAAAGAAAAGTTCAAATACATTTATAAACATAATCAACAAATTTTTGCTTGAGCTGATCATTTTGTTTGCATATAACGCTACATCGTATCGATTATTCTGCATCCCGTTCCTTGACTTCTACGTTAATTAGTAAGTTTTATTAAAAAAAATGATTGCAATGTTTTTACTGAAGTTTAGTAGAACCTTGTACCCGTTTTTACAGAAATCGATCAATTATTCGTGTGGTAATATTTAAAACTGTAGCTCTTTTATGACATGGAAAGATCGCAAGTTTCTTCTCTATTGATACTATACCGAATGGTCAGAATAAAATAAACATGACACACATACAATAGAATTACTTTTGGTAAAAGAGTGACGAAATTGCTGGCAAAGAAGATAATCGATTTCTTTTCTTTCTACTATACAACATTACAATTAATATCGTTTTGATTAAAATATGAGTCGTAGAGTCTATGGGCATAACAATATTTAAAAAAAATTGCAAGCTTGTTATTTATTAGGCTTCAATATTTGTACTCGATAATTTTTGCACTAGGTCACAAATAAATTTAAACGAATTCAGACATTCACAATTAAATTTTACTAAGAGAATGCCAATAAATCGAGTTAGTGGGGTCTGAGAATGAGAGAGTGGGTTGATTATCGGAGGATCTTCCCAGCGGTGAGTTATCCCTGCGCGAGTCCAGCCCACCCTGCTCCTAACAATGTATGGGCATTGTTGCCTCGTGCTGTATGTTACAGGCACCACTGTGCGCTCTGCTGCGGACACTTCTCGCGCTCCTTGCTCACCGTCATTATTGTATTATTATCAAAATATCAGCATTGTCTTCGAGATCATCTGATCAATTTCCAAATCAACGGTATCTTAGGGTCAACAATCTATAAATTTTTAAATAAGAACATTGGATTTTACTGAGTTTTTTTAACAACGTTTCATTCTGTACCAACATTTATAATAATAAAATAATCACAATATTATTAATAATAATAAAAATAGTAACAATAATTACAGTAAAAATAGTACTGATAATAATAACAATACTAAAAATTATAATAACAATGATAAGAATAAACCTTATAATAATAAATAATAATGATAATAATAAAAATATAGAAATAATCATAACAAAAATAACAATTACACTAACAATAATAATAATGATAATAATAATAAATAAAAAATAATGATAATAACTATAACAATAATAAAATTTATAATAATAATATTAATAACATAAAACAGTAATAATGATTATTAATAAAAATATAGTTTATATAGAACCATTTAAAGAACAGACTCTTCAACGGCGCTCTAATTCGGGATTCAAACACACTATTGTAGATAGATTAAAAATATTAAAAAAAAAAACAAGTTGAGTTTAATGACAGGATGGTGGTGACTGCGGCCATTACATTATGAAAATATGTTTGGTAAGAAAACTGCAGAAAATTAACTACAAAAAAAAAATTATATAGATCTTCCAATATTTGATAGTAACACACTGATTCAGGTAGAATGTAGTGTATGCGTGTAGTATTATATACTCGTACATATATTAGGTCCTTACATATGAAATTGGCGTTTTGCCGTACTGGCAACTTTGATCTCAAATATCTTCTCTTTGGTTAGGAATTCCAAATTCAAATTTATACAGCTATTTACTCAAGTATTTGTGTTTCGAAAATTATAATTCATTTGTTTTTTCCTCAATTGTTTTTTTTCTTTGCGTCACTCAGTTTACAAAATGGAAAACTTGAAATATCGCGTTATTTACGAGTACGAGTTCCACCGTGGCACCAGTGCTGCAGAAACGGCTCGAAGGATTAATGATGTGTATGGCGACGGTGCCGCAAAAGAAAACACAGTGCGTTTTTGGTTCCAACGTTTTCGTTCTGGAAATTTCGACCTGCAGAAAAAGCCCCGTGGACGGCCGGAGACCAAAGTTGATAATGAAGAATTGAAGGCTATTGTGGAAGCGGATCCATCGCAAACCACGTCCGAGTTAGCTGCAGGCTGCGGTGTTAGTGATAAAACTGTTTTAATCCACTTGAAGCAAATTGGGAAGGTGAAAAAGCTTGAAAGGTGGGTACCTCACGAATTGAGTGAAGCAAATCAACAAACGCGCGTTGACTGCTGCGTTGCATTACTCAACCGGCACAATAATGAAGGGATTTTGAATCGAATCATTACCTGTGATGAAAAGTGGATCCTGTATGATAATCGGAAGCGCTCATCGCAATGGCTGAACCCTGCCGAACCAGCCAAACCATGCCCCAAGCGAAAATTGACTCCAAAAAAGTTACTTGTGAGCGTTTGGTGGACTAGTGCTGGTGTCGTTCACTACAGCTTTCTTAAATCTGGCCAGACTATTACGGCAGATGTCTATTGTCAGCAACTGCAAACCATGATGGAAAAGCTAGCTGCTAAACAACCGAGGCTGGTTAATCGCTCTAGGCCACTGCTGCTTCATGATAACGCTAGACCACACACTGCACAACAGACGGCTACCAAATTAGAAGAGCTTCAATTGGAATGTCTAAGACATTCACCGTACTCTCCGGACCTTGCCCAAACAGATTACTATTTTTTTCGAAATTTGGATAACTTCTTGCAAGGGAAAAAATTCAACTCCGATGGGGCAGTCCAAACCGACTTCAAAGATTTTATTGATTCCCGTCCGAATGGTTTTTTTAGTAAAGGGATCGATGAACTACCTATGAGATGGCAAAAGTGCATAGATAGCAATGGTACATACTTTGATTAAATAAATATATTATATTAAAAAAAAATCAACTTTATGTTCCTCCCAAACAAAACGCCAATTTCACATGTAAGGACCCAATATAATCATAAATTTTGATAAGCCCTCCAAAAAGAGTTGCCGTCAAGTTGCTTCATAAAGCTGCACACGTCACCCATATCTCTAATACTTAGAGGCAGACCATTCCACATAACAGGACCTGCAAAAGCAAAACACTGTCATATGCCTCACCCTATTGGATCGATTCGGAGCAATCAATTTGTGCGATGAAATCGATCTCAAATTTCTGCTCCTCTCCAAAGAAACATCTCTCAGACAGAAATTTGAAATATACAATAGAAATACCTCATTAAGGGACTTAAATACAAAGAGATAGAGTTTGAAATCAATTCTTAATTGTATTTTCACATTATGTAACATATACTCGTATGCTTTGGTTGTTTCAGCCATTAAATCAGTCCACTGCAGACATCAAATTAAAAAATTTCTTCACCATTCTTTTATAAACATTTATTTTATTTTCTATTTATTTTTATTCTTTATATACATGGTATTATCTATTTTTTTAATCTTTTGTTCTAATTTATTTTAAGTAGAACTAGCGGAAATTAATTTGTTTAAGGATAAGGGAGGGTAACAAAAGAAAATTAGGATGAAATGATATTCTTATAAACGCAATAGTTTTTCAGTTCTCTTTCGATCGTAAATAAGGATGATGCATATGCGATAACTCATGAAAGTTCTTTCCACAGTCGCTCCGAGAGAATTTAAGATGTGTAAAATAAGATGCGTGTGCTTGCATGCAAAGGAGTCTCTCATCGTCCGATCGAAGTATCCACAACACATAATATATAATTTATGTAGAGTATAAGTACATAACAATGCTAAAACCCTCAATTTTTTGGATATAGGGAATCACTTCACTAGGCAATGCTTATGATGAAGTAGTCTTATCGCTCAATCACAAATTTAATATATTCTTATCATTTATACTAAACACACTCAGCTTAAAAAATCACACTTTGCATTCACACCCTTTTACTGACGTCTGCGATCCACCGATGTCACCTATTCATCTTGTTGAAGAATATTCTTGTGGCTTTTTGATAATTTCTCGCCTCTATTCTAACATACGCTTGGTCCACCCGCCATATGCGCTTCGACCGTGCAATCCTTTCCACTACGCCCCACACTTGAAATTGGCTATGAATGCATTTCTTTCTCTTTCTGATGGGTACATGTAAAATAATTTTAGAAAAACCGGACATATATCTACAATATATATTTGGACTAATGTGAAATTCGATAAATGGGGTAATATAAAAGAAAAGCGTGTCTGAATTTGACTATTAAATATTGAAACACGTCTAATCGGTTAGATATTTTTGCAATCCATAATACTTATTAAAGTGAGTTATTGGAACTATATATCATATTTATTTTGACTGTCTTTTACGTGATCGATTTGATTTACTAAACTATATTTTTGCAACGTCCATTGAATGTTTCGCTCTCCTTTCGAAGAAGAACTTTTCTACTTATAGATCGATTTTCAAAATTTTCAAGATGAACCATTTGAAGCTTTAAATCAGTTGAAAATAGATTTTATAATAAATTTCATTTATTGCATTGACTCTTGTAATTATGGATTTGGATTTGACAGCAATATTACAAATCATTCTAGTGTATGATATGTAGATTGCCTATGATATATGGTATATGAAAAAAATGAGTTAATCTCATTTGATAATTGTAATAAATAAGAAAACGTATTTGTGGACCACATTTTGTTTACACGTATACAATTTTGGTTCAAGCGACTTACAGGGTAGTTTTAAGACTTTTTGCAAATTTAAATAACGGTTATAAAGTCATACCAACTGAAATAAATGAACTTTTTAAGATTAAAAACGTCATAAGCAAGTTTTTTTTCTTACTGACATTATGTAGTTTTAACCCATTGAACTTAAACGCATTTAGTACAGTAAAACAACTTTTATTTTCATAAATGAGAAAGTAATGTGATTTCAGAGATTACCTTTTAAGGTAATATAAACTCGATTACGGCAATGTCGAAAATAGTAACGACTCATTTTCGACCAAAAATGAGATGATAATGCTTGCACAACGATATTGACAACATACAGTATACAGTGGCGGATTGTATCTTATAAGAAGTGTCAGGGGTCTGAAACTTTTTACTGGTTTTAAGCCATTTTCTAGTAGTTTTTTCAGTTTTCCCTTACAATAACCTTTTATTCATTCAAAATTTAATTGATTTGATTGAAAGTACTTATCTTCCCATAAAACGACTCCCACACATGTTTAAGCATTTGTTAGACATGTCTAAGTCACCTCAGTGTGATATTTTTCATTCAACTTAATACACCAGTATTTCGTTCACATTATTTTTAATAAATAAATAAATTATTATTTTATATCGACGAATCACATATTTTTCTCAATACAAATATTTAATTCCCATTCCCATGGTTTCATTTAATTCTTTTTCCCACCCATACATAAACATTGGGACTAAAACGCCGTGTACCATCATTTTGATCATCATCCAGATCATAAGAATTCTTCATTTGAGTATAAGTTTATATTATAGTTCCCAATTAACTTTCTAACGTTTCATCCTCTTTCCTCACATTGAAATTAACTATCCTGATATACCTATTTTTCTTCTCTGTTTAACTTTTTATAGTTCCCCTATATATCGCGTTTATTTTTCCTTTCACAAATTCCATCATTATAAAGAATCGCTTAGCCTTAAATGTATGACACGTTAAGACATTAGTTTTTTATGGTAAGAAAATCAAGAAATCACCAAAAAGTTTATTTTATTTCAGCATGAAAACATGGGGGTTTTCCTTGTATCCCTAGAATAACTTTAAAACAAAATTGTGAACAGTGACAAAAATATTAACTTTTTCACGACCGTCGTATTATTGTATTAAATAATGCTTTCGTTGTATACAGTACAACTTGGCTGGTTTATTGCCATGTGACAATCTCTTATAGCCAACAAACCTATAAAAAATTGTTGCTAACGATAATTTAAGTCATAACCTCTTGGTCGGAAGACATATGTCTTATCAATTAGGTCACCATTGTCTATTATAGAAAATATTTTTCGAAACTACGAGTAATGACCTGTTTTGTTGGCTTAGAAGATATTTGGTAATGATTTCTTAACTTTGCCTTGAGGATGAATGCTGCAACATATTCGAAACGTCAGCCGTACTCTAAGCCAACAAACTACAGTAACACATCCGAAACCTATTTTCAACTAATTACCATTTTCAGTAAGAGTGACGGTGTCTCGTGCCAGCCCTGTTATAGCGCGTTGGGCCCGTGATAAGAATGATTACAGCCGAGATGGTTACTCTCTATATTCCCAAACAAGTGGATGGCTACGATTTATGATACAGGGTGGTCACGATGTTTGTTTATCTTTATTTGCCATTTGATCGCGGCCGATATGGGGCCCGCGCCTGCGCCGCTCGCCTCGCTGCCGAGCTTTATCGTTAATTGATATCAATCGGTATTCATATCTCACGCGATAATTATACTAATATTTTATCGAAATTCTTCAACAATTCGAGTAACATTTTTTAATGCATGCTCGATGATTTTACGCACTAGATTTTACTTAGATTTTGAGTTTACTATTTGAAAATATGTAACTAGTAAAAAACTACGATAAATTCAGTCAAGTTTTAATGGGTCCGTGTCGTATAACATGATGGAATTATGCGTTAGAGACGTGTCCTCTAGAAAACGTGGTATACTAAGATTGTTTGGATCTTAGAGTGTGAACCACCAGGTTACGTTAATATGAGTAAACTGGTCCAGTTTTCCAATTGGTTAGGAACTTCCTACATTTGCATAAATACATTCTATACTAATAATATTTTGGATTATATTTAATTATTTTAATTTATTTAGACTAACTCTATCTTAGTAATTCTTTGACTTTATCTTCAATATCTTTATTGAATTGTTTTTCGATTACTTAACCGATAGGATAGAACTGTTTCATATAGGTTTTATAAATCTGATTACTTCAGAGCATATGCAGGGTTCCCGCAAGGATCAAATTTAGGGCACCGTTAAATTTTTATCAATAATAAAGTATTATAGATTCTTATTATTTGCTGACGGTTTAAAGATAAAAATCATCATGTAATTACTGTTAACTCCTTCAGTCGGAATTGAACTATTGTATATTTGGGAGTAATCATGTCGAGACTGAGTAAGGATATATTGGGAAGAATTCTGTACTTAACAGCTAAGAGAGTACGAGTATACAATCAAAGACCAGTATTAAAAACTCTCAAAGCTTTGTTAGCGGGAAGAGTGATCTAATGAAGTGCACGTATCATGGTGAAAAGAGGTCTATAATGTTATTTATTTTCTTCTTGGAGTAGACTTTTGAACAGTTTTCTCTGCTTTATTCCTAGGATGTGGACTATTAGCCACCCCTCCTTTTTTTTGGAGGTCTATTTGGTGGTCGACTTTTGAACAGTTTTCTCTGCTTTATTCCTAGGATGTGGACTATTAACCACCCCTCCGTCTTTTTGGAGGTCTATTTGGTGGTCGACTTTTGAACAGTTTTCTCTGCTTTATTCCTAGGATGTGGACTATAAGCCACCCCTCCGTGTTTTTGGAGGTCTATTTGGTGGTCGACTTTTTTATGAGATCACCATGAGAACTTATTTTACTCCGTATTTCATTCATTATTTCAACATGATTCCACTAATAACGCCTTATCAGCCTTCTCCATCTTATGATATTTTCGATTTCGCACATGTTTCTTGATTAGGGAAATGATGATTTGATTTTTTTTGCGACGATGTGACTTCCTTTAATACCTTTATTTGATTGATGGAAAGATTACCACTTGACCATAAGCCCACCAGATTGTTTGAAAATTAAGTCAAGCCAATGACGTCAAAAACTGCATTAATTTTTTTTCAAGCAGTGTTTGACGTCATTAGATTTAAAGAAATTTTGTCAAAAGACTTACAATAAAAATATAAATAAATCTAGAATTGGCGTCGGAAACCCTCTTGAACCATCTTCCTGGAAAACCGTCCAATATCCAGATAGACAGCATGGAGACGTAGTTCTAAGAAAGAGAAAATATTTGCAGAAAATAAATCCTCGGTCTAAATATGTTTCCATGGAAAATACTTCTTCAAATTCTATGTTACATACTCCTATTTTATTAATAATAAACCTATTTTATCCATGCCGTCAAACTCTGGAACCGGTTATCGGCTGCCGTAAAGTTCCCACCCTCATTGGTTTGCTTCATACAGCGGCTTCAAAGTATTATATCTCTGTTCAATGATGAAAAATGTTTCTCCATAACTCTATTTTCTTATCTCTTCCCGATTTCCTTCACCTTTCTCAATCTTAGGTGAATTTAGTAATAATGTTGTATAGTTCACTTTGATATTATCTTTTTAGCTCAATGAAAAGTCCTTTATCTTTATCAATATCAATAAACTAAAGAAACATTTTTTTACTTCAAAATATTTTAATTCCCATGGATTCCCATTTCTTTTTCACCTGAGACTTTTGCTTTATTTAAAATTTTGCTGATTTCCCCCGAATATTTTCATTATTAAGTTTGAGAAACGGTCATAGTTACATTGAGGTGCATGGTAACGCACTTGACTTCCGTGCGTAAGGTCGTCAGTTCGAACCCCTCAAATGACACAGGCAATTTTTTCGCCTAGTATCCGGGGGTATAAGGATACCTATGACTTCGGTCATATCTATTCTTTTAAAAAACGGAAAGAAAAAAAGATGATAACTATGAAACCAAAATTTAGTTGATTGGAAAAAATTGTTTTAAAACAATAAATTTTTGGAAGAGATTGCCGTTTGTTAATAAAATGGTCATTTATATATTTTGCAATAAAATGTTAAAATAAATATCATAGTCTAACTGTAATAATATGAGAACTTGTTTAAAAATGATATAATTACCAAGTACCAGGGATAAACAAAAATATAATATAGATATCGTGCTAAAATGAATGACTTTCAGAATTTGAGATATTTAATGGTGTCGCGTGGTATTTGCGTCCCGTAGTCACTTGATTGTGTATGTAAGATGGCCGTATCTGCTGACAATATCTTCAATCTGGTGCTGGCCGAGGACCCTGATAGCATCGGCTGCCCGGCATCGCCCAGCACCTTTACCTCCGTGCTCCAGTCTTGCAGTCCATAATGCATGGACCCAGGATTTTTTAATTCTGTACTTGAGGTTGTGTATTATATATAAAAAGTGTAGGCTTACCATATTCAATACACTTTTAAGTATTTGATTAAGTTTTCAGATACAAGCAGTTCTCGACTTTCGTACATCCGAAAACGCCATTTGACTATTTAAATAAATAAATGAGGTTTTCAAACCTGAAGGGTCCCAACCTTGAGTTAGCGGGAAGACATATGTGTTCCAATAATTCTCAAAGCTTTTCTGATAGTAGTTTTGCTCCGATAAAGGGGTCCTTTTTTGTTAAACGGGATGTTGTTTGATTTTAACTAGTTTAAAGTCTTCTTAGGAGATCTTCGGTTTTCCATTATTTTCTCGTTATAAATAAAAGTCTGGTAAATTTGTTAATTTGTTGACTTAAGTAGCCATCTATCATGATGTCGCTAACAGTGCCGGTTCGGGGCAAAACTGACAAAGTACTTCTGTTAATACAAAGAAATAGCAACTTATAAATAAAACCAGAAAATAAATAATAAGATTTCTGGTACGATTTCGTTATAAAAATCTTAACAAATTGATGAACTTAGAAAATGAAAAACTCATTTTGTGGAACTTTTCGAGATTTATAAATTACAAATAGAATAAATCCTTTTGATTCCAACTGTTGAAGATGCTAACAAATTAATCACTATAATTTTGTAGATTTTTAGTGTATAGCGCAGCCCAGTTGTTCTACTTTTTACTTTATATTCACATATCGTTTAAAAAAATGGGTTTCCGTTAAATAGCTAATAAGCAACGGAAAAATATAATTTTTCATTTTTCAGCCCATACTTTCCAATCCTTACATACAACTTACGAGTATATGTATTTATTTTGTTAAATTTTTAATATGTCTATAAAGTTGGAGTTCCGAGTTGAAGCACCCTTCGGGAGAATTGGCTCTCTAAACGGCGCTACATATGTTGTACTTTTATTTCTATGTACAAAAATAAGTTGTACTTTTATTTCTATGATTATTCCGTTTTTTAATAACAGTGAATCAGATTAATTGTCAACTTTCGTGGCCTAGTACGTAAATCGTCTGTCTCCTAGTCTGGGAGTTACGTGTTCGATCCTTGTTGGAACCCAATTTATTTTTAAAATCATCCCAGTCTGGTTTTCATTTAAAGCCACTCTAACATTTTTATAATTGGTTGAAATATATTATTGTATATATAATACATCGGCCAAATTATACTGTGTACATTGAAAGTATAATAAAATATATTAAATGCTTCTCTCACATTCGTCATAGTGAAAATCATAACACACTATAGCAGAGTGTAAAAATCATCTCCTGATCTTAACAAATGGTAAAATTATTTCGCTTTAAGGCGCTGAAATATCTCTGGACGTTCCTGTGTGTGGGTTGCTACATAAGGAAACGTAATGCAATATGATTGCATTAATTTTTTTTCTTATACTACAACGAGTAAAGGTGCTGTAATTGCCGCATTACAGTCAAAAACCCTTATCCAGGTGTGATATTAATGCCCGTTCAAACACATCAATTACCGCAAAAACATGCAAAGAATACGGACCTACAAGTTTTCAAATGAAGGCTTCTATTTTAAACAAGAATTCAATATAGTTATGTAAATTTTTATCGCGTTGCAAAATAAATTTAAGAATCAGAAACAGCTTGAAACATTTTATAAGATGAAATTGATTATATAAAAAAAACTTGTAGTTTAATTTAATTTTTGTAAAAAAATAAAGTTGTTATGACTAATGCATTTTTTTTAAATAAGCCGTTATAAGGGTTTCCCTCAGTCTTCGGATTGTTGGGTTAATCTCTCAATGCCCTTGGAATAAAGGATTAAAAAAACATAGATCACCTCGGAACTGGTTCAGCCACGTCTTCGACTCAGCAGTCTTTACATGGTAAGACATTGCCCGAAATACTGAACATACTATGATCATTGCTACCTTACTCATGATGGTGTGACAAATTAAGTAGTTGATGCAAAACGACAGACGACAATATTATTGCGTTGTTTTCCTGGGAATTACGTGCTACGCGACGAGTTGCTGGGTTAAGAGGAACCTACTGAATGGACATAAGTGTGTACTTCTGACAATCGCCAAAGCGTAAAGTACATGTTCGGCGGGTATACTCCCGGTTCTAAGACCGTTTGCTCAATTGGATCTAGAGGTTCAATGGTGTGCTGCAATCACGTTACATTTGAGGGGGGGATTTGCGAGAATTGGTAACGTCCACCTTCACCACGTGCCAGATATGACTCCATGTTTAACATCCTCATCATTTTTGTTATTTCACAATCCGAAATACAACAATTATAATTTTAATGGAATGCCACACCGTCGAGTACAAATATGTAACAATGCAAAAAGTACTCAACTTTGTAGATATATAGAACTACTTCTCTACGCATTGTTTAATTGTAATTTATCGACATAGTTGTGATCCTCAGCCATGAGATATGGACAACTTTGTTTCTTTTACGTATTGAGGAAATAATCATGTTTTTAACAATAATAATAACAACAATAAAATGACGATTTATGTAACGCCAATTAGAGAGCAGACTTTCTCTAGGAACATCCTAACTCGGGATTTGAGCCCACTTTATCTTGGAATGCCCTAACTCGGGATTCGAGCCCATTATTATTAACAGATTAAAATATGTATATACAAAAAAAACAGTTGAGTGTAAGGATAGCAAAGTGGTGCCTGCAACCATTAGATTCGGTATTTTCTCGCATTTGCATATGTTTAGAAAACATATTTGTTAAGAAAATCGTAGAAACTTACCATGGGAAGATGAACTACACAGAATTTTTTGAAGATCTTCTGATATAGGAGTATGATACTAACACATTCGGATTTATGTGAAGTGTAGTGTTCATATGTAATCATGAATTTTGATGAAAAGCCTTCCAAAAAGGGTTGTTTTTAAGTGTTTCCTAAAGTGACACAGTTTACCTATATCTCAAACACTAAGGGGCAGACCAATCCACACCACAGAACTAGCAACGGGAAAAATGTGCAATTTTTTACGTTTTACTATTTCGTTACAAATTATAATTCTTTTGAAACCATAGTATGTATATAAAGATAACAAAATATATAAAATATTCTTCACACAATATTATAATGTATCATTATTTCATGACGTGAAATATGAGCGGTCCGAAATAAAATCAGTTCATATGATCGGTGTAAAGTAATCGTTAGCGAGCAACAAAAGCGCTGCACGGAGCGGTGCCTTACCGCGCACTAACAAGATATTGAATTTGCATACAATATACGACACCCTACGAGCCTACTATATAAATTGATCTATGGATTATCGAAAGCGTAACAGTAAATATATGACTGCTTTCTTATCGTCGTAGTATACTAAGGCCCGGTTCAGACTGTCCTGTACTCTTTTTGCCCGTATTAATGGTTTAATTGCTAGCGTTCTTGATTTGATTCCTGAAGAATTGGATGTACAATAATATTAATTCAGTTTTTTTTATCAATGCTATTCAATTTTGTTATCAAGGTCGGAAAACTTTAGTTTGTGGAGTTGTGATTAATCTTCATCATGTTGGATAGAAGGCCATCTGTTCTCGGGTTGATGGCGAGTCAACGGCTAGACGTGTGAGAAACAATCAGTGTGCTGCGAACATGCGTCAGTGATATCTGCGGGAGGGAGTACGCATCTAGGATTGGGCTGCTTTCTCACAGAAGATCACATGATCGATGTGGAAGAGAAGCTCAAGATTGATGTTGGAGTAGCGAGGGGATCCTCGACTAAAAGGCCTAGCAACGACGAATCTTCATGTAAAAAATTTAAAGTCTACACTGTCATAAGTATAGTGAATGGATTGATTCAAACTTTGTCTCTTTCTATTCAATTCCTTTAATGGGATCTCTCTATTAAATCCTTCGAATCTGTGTCTAAGAAATATTTTTTAGAAAAAAAAACTTTGAGGTTGATTGTATCGGACGTGTGCCATCACCCGTGTGTGTGTGTATGTGACACGAAAAAGACACTGTGTAGATCTGTATTATTGAACTTGTATTACTAAATTTATGTATGTAAATGTCTGTTAATAATGTTCTTGTATATGTTAAAAGCTATATTTGTACCTGTAAAATGCTATATGTTCATGTTTTGTATGTAAATCTGTATGTCATATGTATGTCTGTTTGACTCCGATCGTACTCGCGACCGCGTTGAAAATATGTAACTTGCAAAGCGGTGCGATCGGGGGTAGGTCCAGGTTCAGTCGGCGTAAGCATGGCCCGGACCCCGAAAGTTGTCGTATTTCGCGGACAATGGGCGCTGCTGACGGCCGACTGACCATTAATATAGAAGGGGCTGCAATTTTGTAAAGCACTTCTCACTTCTCGCTACCACTCCGTTGAAATATATTCTCAGTAATACCGACTTTACCGTGTTTTTACTTGAGACCCGCTTCCCTACATCGACTGCCTGAGAGGAATCTCTCCCTGCTCTTCTTCTTCTTCTGCTGGATCTTCGAAACGGAATTCGTTACCTCGATTCTCGGAGCGCGACGCGGCAACCAACAACCTATTGCTACAGTCTTTGTACCTGTCTGGTACAAAGTGGTCCTTCGAAGCCGGATCTGCTGCGTCACCTCAAGAATAATCTTCAGAAGCAAAGCGTCGTAATCGCCACCTTCTGAAGTTTGAGATATACAATCGTTTAGATATCATCGTCATCTTCAGAAGCGAAGCGTCGTAATCGCCACCTTCTGAAGTTTTGAGATATACAATCTATTAGATATCATCGTCATCTTCAGAAGCGAAGCGTCGTAATCGCCACCTTCTGAAGTTTTGAGATATACAATCTATTAGATATCATCGTCATCTTCAGAAGTGAGGCATCAGCTGCTGTGGACCATCGTCATCAGCCGCTGTGGACCATCGTCATCGTCAGCCGCTGTGGACTATCGTCATCAGCCGCTGTGGACTATCGTCATCATCAGCCGCTGTGGACTGTCGTCATCATCAGCCGCTGTGGACTATCGTCATCATCAGCCGCTGTGGACTGTCGTCATCATCAGCCGCTGTGGACTATCGTCATCGTCAGCTGCTGTGGACTATCAGCATCAGCTGTCGTGCAGCGTCACCTTCTGAAGTATACGTCAGCATCATCATCATCGTGAGAAGCGAACAACGTGGAGCATCGTCATCCTCAGCCACTGACGCAATCATGCCTTCTCTGCGTTCCGGGAAAGCTCCCGCTAAGGAAGCGAGAGCAGAGAGCGACCATACCTCAGAGGCCGACTCGGTGACCTCTTCACAGTCACACGCTGACTCAGAGGACGAGATCAGGAGGCTTCAGAGGGTGCTCCGCAACACAAAGCGGAAAACGGCCGCTCTTCAGAGAAAGCTGAAACTGCAAGCTGCGACGGATGACGCCATCCGTGGACCATCGGAGGAACGCGTTCCTGATGCTCTGGCAGCTGATCCCCTGCGGCTCACCGATGATTGGGTGAGCCAGCCACAGGATCCATACGTGCAGATGGCAGCGATGTTTGCGGAGGTCATCCGATCTTCACAAGGAAGTGGAGCCCTAACAGCACCAGCCTGTGAAGTGGTTGCACGGATGATCGCGCTGATACCCGCGATTCGCGACCAACATTGCGCGAATCAAGGGCGGATTGGCGCGAACCAACAAAGGGCGTGTCCGCAAGATGAGCGGCACACCGAGAAGCAGCGGATGTGCCAGGATACAGCGGAGCGCAATGACAATGTGCGATCCGCGTCGACACATCACGCCATAATGAAGGACGTCGTCGCCGATCCAAATACGAGCGAGACGTCCGAGAAAATGGCGGCGCAAAAATGCCCGCCCAGCTCTGCTGCTGTGAAACCTGGACGGGTCGCCCATGGAGGGAGGAACCCGCCCACGGAAGGACAGAGTACCGTGAGGAACTGCGCTGACGGGGCACTGACGTTCTCAATGCCACGAACGGACACAGGATACCGGGCGCAGGAGACCAAGACGCGGCCTCTGCCTACGAAACATTGCGCAAACCGACGAAAGGTTTGCGCAACTCAGCGTGATGCAAAGCGACACAATGCGTGGCCGCGGGACAAGCGGCGCGCCAAGAATCGGCGGATGTGCCAGGATGCGGCGTCGCGTGACGAGAATACGCGACCCGAGCTGACACATCAAACCGAGAGGAAGGACGTCGTCGCCGATCCAAATACGAGCGAGACGTCCGAGAAAATGGCGGCGCAAAAATGCCCGCCCAGCTCTGCTGCTGTGAAACCTGGACGGGTCGCCCATGGAGGGAGGAACCCGCCCACGGAAGGACAGAGTACCGTGAGGAGCTGCGCTGTCGGGGCACTGACGTTCCCAATGACGCGAACGGACACAGGATGCCGGGCGCAGGAGACCAAGACGCGGCCTCTGCCTACCAATGTTGGCGCAAATCTTGGAAAGGTTTGCGCAACCCGAGATTGCGCAAGACGGCATTGCGCAATGCTGGAGGATAACGACGCGTCGCCGCGAAGGGAGCGGCGCGCCGAGATGTGCCAGGATGCGGCGAAGCGCGAGGTCAATGCGCGACCCGGACTGACACATCACGCCGAGAGAGAGGACGCCGTCGCCGAGCCAAAGAAGAGCGAGGCGTCCGAGGTTTGCGCAAATAAAGCAAAGATTTGCGCAACCCGAGATTGCGCAAATACAACAAAGATTTGCGCAAATAGACATTGCGCAACCCGAGATTGCGCAAATCTTGGAATGATTTGCGCAAGTCGGCATTGCGCAATGCTGGAAGACAACGACGCGTCGCCGCGAAGGGAGCGGCGCGCCGAGATGTGCCAGGATGCGGCGAAGCGCGAGGTCAATGCGCGACCCGGACTGACACATCACGCCGAGAGAGAGGACGCCGTCGCCGAGCCAAAGAAGAGCGAGGCGTCCGAGGTTTGCGCAAATAAAGCAAAGATTTGCGCAACCCGAGATTGCGCAAATACAACAAAGATTTGCGCAAATAGACATTGCGCAACCCGAGATTGCGCAAATCTTGGAATGATTTGCGCAAGTCGGCATTGCGCAATGCTGGAAGACAACGACGCGTCGCCGCGAAGGGAGCGGCGCGCCGAGATGTGCCAGGATGCGGCGAAGCGCGAGGTCAATGCGCGACCCGGACTGACACATCACGCCGAGAGAGAGGACGCCGTCGCCGAGCCAAAGAAGAGCGAGGCGTCCGAGGTTGGCGCAAATCTTGGAAGGATTTGCGCAACCCGAGATTGCGCAACCCGAGATTGCGCAAACCAACATTGCGCAAGTCGGCATTACGCAATGCTGGAAGAGAACGACGCGTCGCCGCGAATGGAGCGGCGCGCCGAGATGTGCCAGGATGCGGCGAAGCGCGAGGTCAATGCGCGACCCGGACTGACACATCACGCCGAGGGAGAGGACGCCGTCGCCGAGCCAAAGGAGAGCGAGGCGTCCGAGGTTAGCGCAAATCAAGGAAAGATTTGCGCAACCCGAGATTGCGCAAATAAAGCCGAGAATTGCGCAAATAGACATTGTGCAACCCGAGATTGCGCAAATCTTGGAATGATTTGCGCAAGTCGGCATTGCGCAATGCTGGAGGAGAACGACGCGCCGCCGCGAATGGAGCGGCGCGCCGAGATGTGCCAGGATGCAGCGTCGCGTGACGAGGATACGCGACCCGAGCTGACACATCACGCCAAGACGGATGGCGTCGTCGCCATACGGAAGAAAGGCGCGACGTCTGGGGAACAAATGGCGGCGCGACCATGCCCGCCGCGCCTTGTCGTGGTGAAACCGCGCAAGCCAGGGGGACGGCGAGAAAAGGGGTCACGGCAGAAACCGGACCGCGCCCTCTCGACAATGAAAGCGCAAGTGTCACACGTTGGTGTCACTGGCGCTACTAACGCAATATTGACACGCGCCGCCGGATGGATGAAGCGGTGCGTGTCAATTTGCCGCCGCCCTAGATACCAGAGGACCAACGGCGCGCAGACCACGGAGAAGCTTCGAACCGCAGAACTTAGGTTAATTGGAATTGCGCAAAGGGAAACCTTACGCGCTGACCTAAGAGCTCTGTGGCGCAGCGAAAGTCTCCTACTTGGAACCAGACTGGGGGGAGTGACGCCGTGCCTCGACGCGGATGGCGTGCTGCGTACAGGTGCCCGCCCGATGACCCCGGAGGGCTCTTACACGAGTGTGATTGCCCCAGCAATATTGGGTGGCGATCACCCGTGTACGAGGCTGTTGCTTCAGCATAATCGTGAGGGGGCGGGACATCCGAGCGCGAAGAAGAGGGCGAGGCGACTCACATGCAGGGCCAGGGATACACGCCCAACCTCTCCCCACAGGACGTTGCGCAAGCCAAGAAATGATTTGCGCAACCACAGGACGTTGCGCAAGTCGAGGAATGACTTGCGCAACCACAGGACGTTGCGCAAGTCGAGGACCGATTTGCGCAACCACAGGACGTTGCGCAAGTCGAGGACCGATTTGCGCAGCCACAGTACATTGCGCAAGTCAAGAAATGATTTGCGCAACCACAGAACGTTGCGCAAGTCGAGGACCGATTTGCGCAACCACAGGACGTTGCGCAAGTCGAGGACCGATTTGCGCAACCACAGGACGTTGCGCAAGTCGAGGACCGATTTGCGCAGCCACAGTACATTGCGCAAGTCGAGAAATGATTTGCGCAACCACAGAACGTTGCGCAGGTCGAGGACCGATTTGCGCAACCACAGTACATTGCGCAAGTCGAGAAATGATTTGCGCAGCCACAGGATGTTGCGCAAGTCGAGGACTGATTTGCGCAACCACAGTACATTGCGCAAGTCGAGGAATGATTTGCGCACCCACAGGATGTTGCGCAAATCGAAGATCGATTGGCGCAACCACAGTACATTGCGCAAGTCGAGAAATGATTTGCGCAGCCACAGGATGTTGCGCAAGTCGAGGACTGATTTGCGCAACCACAGTACATTGCGCAAGTCGAGGAATGATTTGCGCACCCACAGGATGTTGCGCAAATCGAAGATCGATTGGCGCAACCACAGTACATTGCGCAAATCGGCAAATGATTTGCGCAACTAACGGACGAACGGACAGATCTGCACACCTGCCAGGAAATTGGCGTACCACATGCACGGCGAAGACAAGACGACGATCGCGGCTGTCGCCCTTATCGAGAGACGCGTGATTTCGAGGGCGAGACCGGGAGACCACGCCGGGAGGAGATTGGCCTCTGCGATGCGACAACACACGTCCTTGCCGACCATGAGATGTTACTCCGAAGATGATACTATACGGAGGTAACATCGGGGGGAGTGTATCGGACGTGTGCCATCACCCGTGTGTGTGTGTATGTGACACGAAAAAGACACTGTGTAGATCTGTATTATTGAACTTGTATTACTAAATTTATGTATGTAAATGTCTGTTAATAATGTTCTTGTATATGTTAAAAGCTATATTTGTACCTGTAAAATGCTATATGTTCATGTTTTGTATGTAAATCTGTATGTCATATGTATGTCTGTTTGACTCCGATCGTACTCGCGACCGCGTTGAAAATATGTAACTTGCAAAGCGGTGCGATCGGGGGTAGGTCCAGGTTCAGTCGGCGTAAGCATGGCCCGGACCCCGAAAGTTGTCGTATTTCGCGGACAATGGGCGCTGCTGACGGCCGACTGACCATTAATATAGAAGGGGCTGCAATTTTGTAAAGCACTTCTCACTTCTCGCTACCACTCCGTTGAAATATATTCTCAGTAATACCGACTTTACCGTGTTTTTACTTGAGACCCGCTTCCCTACATCGACTGCCTGAGAGGAATCTCTCCCTGCTCTTCTTCTTCTTCTGCTGGATCTTCGAAACGGAATTCGTTACCTCGATTCTCGGAGCGCGACGCGGCAACCAACAACCTATTGCTACAGTCTTTGTACCTGTCTGGTACATTGATTTCGTCTTCATTAAATAAATTGTTCTGAATCGATTCAATAGGGTGGAGACTTATGATGAAGCTTTTGCCGTTGCTGGCCCTGTGGCGTGGAATGATCTGCCTCTTTGTTTTAGATATAGAGTAGCTGGCGCAGCTTTAGGAATTACTTGAAAACAACCCTTTTTGGAAGGTCTTATTGAAATTTATTATTGAATATGAACACTACACTCATACACTATACCTAATGCAGAATAAATTACCATCACTTATCAGAAGATCTATATAAAGATTTACTTGTATTTCTGGTAAGTTTTCAGCGGTTTTCTTACCAAATAATTCTGAGTAATTTAAATCTGACAATAATTTAAATTTTAATCTGACAATAATTTAAAGTAAAATGTATATTAATTTTAATTAAAATTAATATTACGTAATTTAAATCTGACAACTCAAATCTGACAATAATCCCGAGATAGGGCGCCCTTTAGGAAATTTGCTCTCTAAATGGCGATATATGTTACAAAGTGTTATATTATTTTCTTATTTCTTATGAATTTAGTTTCTTTATCAATTCTGTGCTGTCAAATTTTGTTATCAAAGTCTGGAAACGATAGAGTTGGTGGTGTTATTATTAATCTTTATTAGAGAAATATACTAAAATATTGTCTTAGCTTTATCGATCACTTAAAAGTTATTTTAATAAATGTTTGGAAGAGATTGCTACATAGCCGTTAATTTCTTGAAATTTATGCACTACGCCAAGTTTGAGTCACGTCGCACATACTCATAATTAGGTCTCATAACTTATCTTGTTAGTGAGAATTTTTGATAAAGGAATTAAATAATAATCAATAATTGGTTTAAATTATTAACCTATTTTTCCATGTTAATATCTCCTGAGTAAGATATAGGCTCAAACCCTAACTACTGGGGCTTGACAAACAACAGGCGATAAACTCAAAAAAAATCTAGATTTTTTCATATCTTGGTCAAAAATAGAGTTATTCAATATTCATGTGAATTTAATAAGTACCATGAATTCTATCAAAAGTAACATTAAAGGAAAACTATGGAATATGTCCTCATTCAATAAGTATTTCTAACGAATTCTCCTTACAAGATTGATGATCCTTGAAAGCTCAGAAATCCTTAATTGATTTCAATATATTGTTTTCATATCAATTAAATGATAAATAAAAAACGATAGAAAATTGCTTTTTTATGCCTGATAGAAAAGTATTTATTTTTTATAACTTAGATTTAGTTTTCTTCTTAAATAAAGACGATGATAAAAATACTTTTAAAACATATAGTGCGTTTAATGAGCTAGCCTTCAGGGTTGTGTTTCTTTTTATTTTTTGTAATTTTTTTTATTGATTTGGGCATATGTGATGAGAATGAATTATATTAGAATGATCAAGGGAGTATACAAATTAGAGTGTCAGTTGTTCACGGAAGAAGTAGACTGAGGAAAAGTTGGTTGCATCAAGTGAACCATTTTTATAAAGAAGATAAAGTGAGAAAGATGTATAACAGAATATTGTCACAGGTTTGATTCCTGTTGCTGGCTAATTTTTCTGACAGACTTATTAATGAATCGGATGTTTTTATCGGTAGATATCCCCCATTTTCTTAGAGCAGGACTGGCCAACCCACGGCCTGCGGACCACATGCGGCCCGCGGCGCACTTATGTGCAGCCCGCGGTCATATAGGACGAATTTTGATTTTACAATGTTTTTTAAGTATCGGGTATTTAAGAATGCCTTTTAAATAGTATTAAAGTAATTAAAAGAAATTACGTTCCTATAATAACATGAATTGATCATAAAGTACTATACTCGTATTTATAATATAAAATTAAAATTTGAAGTATCTTTGTGAATAAATGAAGCCATTATGTGTTTATTACCATACAAATACATTTTGTTGTTGGTTCAATACATGTTTTCTCTTCATATCTAGTTGTAGTATGGTTTTTTTTTCCTTCAGATTTACACTGATTGAACACTTTCTGGGTATCTCTGCATCCAAATTAATCACTTACAAAAAAAAATAAGTACGAATTTCGTTGTAAAGCCTGATATCGAAAAAAATATTGCAACAAAATTTTCAATTATTCTTATTTATGTCAAGTATTTTATGTACAGTAAAAATGTCTTAAATTAACAAATAAAAGTTGTTATTTTAAAACAAAAACTCCACATGGGTTGCTCAGTGTATAGTATCTTTACCTAGAGTACTATAGGTGGGCGGTAAATGTGACAATATATGCGAGGATAAATAAGCGAAGCTCTTGTTATATTTGCAATTTATTGACAACGATAGGAAAATGATTGTGCATATATTCCATGAGGTTAAATTGTCGTACCTTTACTTATGGCAACTGCTCAATGATAAATCTAAAGTATTTTCAAATAAATACAAAGAAAAATAAATGAACTATCCATTCACTTTTTAAACTTTGTATTTTGCCACTTATACTCGTACTATATCAACCGATTAGTTTTAAGAGGTAATCCTCTCTTTCTCAAGGCACAATAAAAGCTAAATTTATAAACAAACGACCTCCGTGGCCAAATTGGCAATAATAATCATTTGGTTTGACATAAGTAATACAAGAAAAAAAAACACTTAAATATAAGTTTCACACGATTCACAACAAACAATTCAAATTAAATGCTATCAAAAGTTCTGGACCCATTTTTGTATGACCCCCCTTCCCGATGAGGCATCCCGCAGTATAAAGAGAAAAATATATTTTTCAGTTGACACTATCACATTATTAAAAGAAGACAAGATGTCTGTGTCCCGACCCGGGGGTTGCGAATTCGATTCCCGTTGATGCGAGTTTTAAAAGGTTTCTTGTATTATTTTCACCTGTTTGTTTATATATTTTTTTGCTTGATTGGAAGAGATTACCACTTGGCAATAAACCCGCTAGGTTATACTGAATACAACGAAAGTGTAATATGTTCATACAAATATTGTATTGTATTACACTATCGTCATTTACAATACAACCTAACGGGGTTATTGCCACATGTGGCAATTTATTTCGACCAACCAGAAACGTGTTAATAACGCCTTAATTTAAAACCAAACTTGAATCCTATTTAAAAAATGGATACTTCGGGCGTCTTGCCAACAAGCCCATTTATAATGGTATCTTTACACATAATTTTAGTATTGAATGGTGATATTTTGAATTATATACGTTTATTTTTTGCTTATTAGAAGGTTTTATGTATAACTGGATATAGTTTCTTTGAAAAATTATTACGTAGAAATATATTGAAAATTATGGAAAATCATTATTTTTCGTTTTTAGTAAACATTTGGCGTTTATAGTAAAATTAATTGATTTGTTTGTTAGTTTAGTACACATTATTTTCTTGAGAAAGAGAAGATTGCCTCCGAAACTTAACGGCTTATATTATATTATTAGAAAATACAAAATAAAAAAGGATATGTACTTTAATTTCGGTATGAATAGCAGATTTTTAAAATTTAAGTAAAGATTAAATAATTATCAAATCTTCACTAAACTGAGTGGGAGAAAAACGTTCTATCACTAGGCCACGGAGGTCGTAAAGCATTATGAAAAACGTACTGTATAATAAATTATTTTAAACAACCATCAGAATATGATATCTGAAGAAGAGAAAAATTTAGTTAATAAGTGAATTATAATCGGATTATACACGAGAAAACAATTCAAGTATTCGGAATACATGTAGATAATTTGATAGAATCACTTAACATTCCATTTGTATTTTTTCCTATAAACATATCCGCGGTAATGGATCGGGGAACATTAGACATAAGCTAGCTAATCATAGCAATCTAATCGGTCGATTGCATGATTCTTATCCACAATTTAATTACATTTTAATATTTCCTTTATATATGGGTCCTCTGACCATAGTGATCTAGCCTCGCCCCAGGATATGAATATATTGGGTAAAATATCTAAACACAACTGAAATCTTATCATAGTACAATTAAACACGAAGAAAAACATTAAGTTGATTTTAACAAACTAAGAAAATTGAAAAATATTGTTTATGATAGCAATGTGACTTCTGATTTACTACATACAAAAAAATATTTTGTTTAATTTTATGTAGCTATTGAGTAAATATATCTTAAAACCACAGAATCTTTCAAGTTCAGCTTTTCGTTGGCTTTTTCTCTCTCAAACTTTTCGAGATATCTGTAAATTCGAGTACTTTTTTGTATTGATTGTGCGTATGCATATTTTTTATTGTTTTATTAGATAATGCATGTGTATAAAACAGTGCAGATTTGAGGAATCTGTTTATACAACGAACGTATATAATACATCTGTAGGTATTTTACTGTATTATATTACATTTTCGTTGTATACAGTAAAAACTGACGAACTCAATGCTATGTGGCAATCTCTTCCCACCTACAAGTCAAAACCAGACTTAAATGTTTTTTTTAAATATGTGTTTCAACGGAAATTGAGCTCGCAATCACTGAATTGAAAGATAGGCGTCTTTCCAACTAGGCCACGGAGGTCCTCAATAGTAAAAACTAAGAGTGAGTATTAATTTAGCAACGAAAAAATATTTATTTTATTTTACAATAATATATTCACTAAGAACTAGATGTTTTACTCTTGTTATCACATTTAGCATGCATTTATTAAAATATTTTTTTTTCTTCCTTTTAAATTGAAAATGTATGAAATTAATCGGTAAGGATAATTTTTTTCACTCAAAATGAGTTTTTGTCGAAAAATATCTTGGATTCCCATATATTAAATTATAAAAAAAACGGTTTATTAGTAAACAAATTTTAATAATATTCGTGATTTCCTCCTTCTTAGCACTTGGGTGAAAATATCAAAAATCACAACCAACATCATCACAATCATTATCCTGTCATCAGGTTTCTAACGACTTCGAAATGAAGCCATCACCTTAAAAGGACCTCATCAATTGGCGTTTGCTACCACCTACATCTTGTTATGTCGTCGTGCAAACTATTGACATAATGACAAAATGATAAGTTATATATCACTGTTTAGAGAGCAGACTCCCCTCACAAACGCTCTAACTCGAAAATCTAAAAATGAAAGATATCACTAAAAAATAAAATACGAGTAAGTTGAGTGTAAGTAGAGGAAGGAAGGTTATGGCTACGGTTATTACAAGTAGATAGGGCACTTCTCTGTAACTGCACATATTTAGGAAAAAATCACAAAAATTATTAATCGATATTTTCGAAATCAGTATATTCGTGTTTATATTTATTTAAAAAAAAAGATAACCTCCTAGTTGTTAAGACGCCTATCTTACTACCTGGGGGTGGAGAGTTCAATTCCTATTGGTAATAAAAAAATGGTACCATTCTGCTTTTTTCATAAGGTTTCTTTAACAGCTTTCAGATTGGTTGGAAGCGATTTCCACGTGGCAATAAATCCACTAGGTTTTACTGCATACAACGAAAGTATAGAGCAATACGATACAATTTAATACAGGGAAATCTCTCAAGTCAATACTTCTACATTTATATAACAAATATTGTTTCTTCTTTATGCGTTAAAATTGACATTATTAGAAACATAATGATAGCGTTAGAAGTTCAATTAAGTCTAATGCTGTACGATCCAATATTGACGGAAATCGCTTAAGTCAGTGATTTTTACATTTGTATAAAAAAATAATGTTTTCCTTTAATGCAGGTCTGGCCAACCCAAATTGCCCCACGGGCCGCATTGACGACCAAAAATTTTCCAAGGGCCGCACATAAATAAGAATAATTGCAAATTTTGTTCCAATATTTTTTTCGATCTGGTTTTACAACGAAATTTGTACTTATTTTTTTATGTAAGGGGTTGATTTGGATACAGAGGTACACAGAAAGTGTTCGATCAGTGTAAATCTGAAAAAAAAAACGACACTACAACCAGATATGAAGAGAAAACATGTATTGACTAAACAACAAAATGTATCTGTATGGTGATACAATACTAAGAAATTTAAGTTACTAATTCGTTAATTTATTTGTATGGTATTAAAAAAAACATAATTCGTAATATATGACCGCGGGCCGCACATAATGGCGCTGCGGGCCGCATGTGGCCCGCGGGCCGTGGGCTGGCCAGTCCTGCTTTAATGGGTTAAAATTGATAGCGTTAGAAGAATACTACCTCAAGATATTTTGATAAAAATAATCTGCTATAAAGGATTTTATTAATAAAAGGAGAAAAATATATTTGTTTTCAAACTTTTATTTTATGACGACTATTATTATTGTATCAAAACGCTCTAAACATTGTTGAAATAGATTAAACACAATATAAGTAATGAAGATGGATATATAGAAAAAATGAGTGATGAAAGGCTGACAAAACCAATAAACAGCACAAACGTGAATAGGATTCGTAATTTTGTAAGATGGTAAGGGTGGGAGCGAGAGAAACCGAATGAGTTATATGATAAGATATATGGATGTTCAGGAGATGAAATATGTACGAGTATATTGTATAGAGACGACGAGCGTTGATTGGTCTCCGTCTTCTCCGATAAGGATACGGCGTGATAGCATGTACATATGAATATTATTATTTTTTTAAATTTGATAGTGTTCAACAGCGGTTCCTAAACTAGTTCATTTTAATTCTTCTCAATAACTTATTAAACGACCTCCGTGGTCTGGTTGGTAAGACGCTTGGCTCCCAGCCCGGAGGTTGCGGGTTCAAATTCCGTTTGAATCCTGATTTATTGAAAAAGGATTCCAGTCTGATTTTCACTTAAGGCCTTTTAAACATTTTTTGATTCGTTGGAAGAGACCGCCAAATAGCAATAAGCCTTCCAGATTGTACTGTTTACAACGAAAGTGTAATACAATACAATCATTCTATATTATCCACCCACCTATTCCACCAAAGTATTCTAGTGTGCCAGTAGGATGACCTTAATAGTTTAGTTTCAAAACGGGGTACTGAAAATGCCGATGATGTAAGTATTTATCGGGCACGTCAAATTGGTTTATCATTATTTCCTGTAAGTTTATACCACCGAAGTCCAAAAGTTTTCAACTTGAACAATTCAGAGCGTGTATGGACATATACCACGCCAGCTACGCCCATCACATGGTCAGGCGATGTTTCAGTAAAAAAATTGTACATCTACCCTCGGTAGTGTGGTTATCGAGTTTCTTTTATAAGAAAGAAAAGACTTGCAGAAATTAATGAGGTTTAGATGCTATTACCTAGAATCTTCTCCGATGACAGTATTCTCTTTTAAAGCAAACTTGATAACCAGGCGATTTAATTTTTTTCCTTATTAGAATATAACAAAACAACTCTTTCTGCTACAGTTGACATTCTACTGAGAGTAAATGTATCATATTTCAACTTTGCATGACCATGCACGTGACCATGGCCGGCGTAGTATTTGTCGAAACGTGCTGTAACTTGCTCAGGCCGGAAGCTTTTTAGCCTTAGTGGTATAATAATATGTACGAGTTTGTATGTTTATTATAATATACGTTTAAACCATGGATAATTGTTTGGAAAAATGACATATCACGTAAAAAGTTTTATTTAGAAACGATATAGGATATCACGTCTTTCTTTACTGCACATGCTATCAGACCCTGGAACCTTTTACAATCTATCATTAGACGCTTACTTTTGCTGACTTCTTTCAACTTCCATTTTCTTGGCCGACGTGGTGTTTGTCCAAACATGCTATAACTTGTTCAAGCTGGAAACTTTTGGACCTTAGTGGTATAACACAGTATTTTTCTCAAGATAGAAAAATGTTTGATCAATAAGGCTCAGAAAAAAATAAAACAAAAATTACAATTTTGTTTTCTAAATTTTTTGCCGATCGTTAAAAAAATATGTTTGATTATAAACGAACTGCAAATATGGGTCGCAGATTTCCTTCATATGTAAAAAAAAAATAATTCAATGACGGGATAGATGAAGGACTCGCCCTTTTGGCTCCAGAGGTCCAGATCCTAATAATGGTAACGTTCTCGGTGTACCCGGCTACCGGCATCAATCATCCTCACGTCACGAGCCGGCCCTGTAATTATTTTATGTGTGGGACCCCAAATGATAATATTCCTTAAATTGCTATGATTCACGTAAATGGGATACACCATGGCCCCTTTTGGGACGGACCGGTAAGCGAGAAAGTTAAACGTGTAATTGGTATCTTTAAAACAATATTGGAAGACGCGATTAGGGCTCATATTAGGGGCCATTTAACGGACAGCAAAACTGACTGAGTGCGTATCATAAATGATAGCGATTCGATCTATGTAACATAGCATATCGAAAAATTACACTGAGACCTGAGGAATCCCAATTTATGACAGTTGGCATAATTTCCATGTTAATCTATCGCTAGACAGATCGAAAATTTAAGAAAATGTTTCATATCTTTAATTATATTGTTTTACACTCGTAATGTGTACAGTGCAACCTAACAGGTTTATTGACATGTGACAATCTCTCTCTCTCTTTGAATAATGGCCGTGAACTTCTATATATGAAGGCGTATACGCCAGTGTCAAGTGATGGTGACAATCTCTTCCAACTAACTAAAAAGTTGTTTAAATAAGCTTTAAGTGAAAATGAACCTGAAGCCTATTTTAAAAATCTTGATGTGAACTGGTATTTATTGTTTATCCTTAATATTGTAAAAACTTTCAATTGTGGAATTTTATAGTTTCAATTGTAGAATACAATTTGGTGGGCTTCTTTATTACATGTCAGCATTTTTTTCCTTTCAACCACAATGGACCTGAAGCCTATTTTAAAAATCTTGATGCGAACTGGTATTTATTGTTTATCCTTAATATTGTAAAAACTTTCAATTGTGGAATTTTTAGTTTCAATTGTAGAATACAATTTGGTGGGCTTCTTTATTACATGTCAGCATTTTTTTTCTTTCAACCACAATGAACCTGAAGCCTATTTTAAAAATCTTGATGCGAACTGGTACTATATTTATTGTTTATCCTTAATATTGTAAAAACTTTCAATTGTGGATTTTTTTAGTTTCAATTGTAGAATACAATTTGGTGGGCTTCTTTATTACATGTCAGCATTTTTTTCCTTTCAACCACAATGAACCTGAAGCCTATTTTAAAAATGTTGATGCGAACTGGTATTTATTGTTTATCCTTAATATTGTAAAAACTTTCAATTGTGGAATTTTTAAGTTTCAATTGTAGAATACAATTTGGTGGGCTTCTTTATTACATGTCAGCATTTATTTCCTTTCAACCACAATGAACCTGAAGCCTATTTTAAAAATCTTGATGCGAAGTGGTATTTATTGTTTATCCTTAATATTGTAAAAACTTTCAATTGTGGAATTTTTTAGTTTCAATTATAGAATACAATTTGGTGGGCTTCTTTATTACATGTCAGCATTTTTTTCCTTTCAACCACAATGACGACCTTCGTGGCCTGGTGGTAAGACACTTGTCTTCCGATCCGGAGGTTGCGGGTTCGATCCCCGCTGAAACCCAGATTTTTTAAAATAGTATTCCAGTCTGGTTAACACTTGAGGCCTATAAAAACATATTTCTGGTTGGTTGAAAGAGATTGCCACATGGCAATAAACTCGCCAGATTAAAAAAAAAATTAACAACTCCGTACCCTAGTCAGTAAGACGTCTATCATCCATCAAATGAGTTTTGGGTTCGATTCCCGTTTGTACTTTAATATTTTCAAATAGATCCAATCTGGTTTTAACTTGAAGCCTTTTCAAAATCAATCACAATAAAATAAATCAAATATCGAGAATTGTAATCACGTTTAAAGAGAGGAATTTGGAAAAAAGTTAAAGAAAAGGTATGTTAGGCTAGAAGAGAATGGAGAAAAGGCCAAGAAAGAAATCCTTAAAAAAAGAGAACAGTGAGCAATTTAAAATTGCGATAAAAGAGCAAAAAAACTACTTAAAAAAGAGAAAATTATAACAATAAAAAGTTAGCTACCCAATTGAGTCCAAATTATAACCATGTATAAATTTTCGGCACCGTGACCTAGTGGTTAGCATGTTTGCTTTGCACTCATGTGTTCCGAGCTGGTTTTACTTTAATTTTTTTATCTGAATTCTTCTCGTTCTTGTAGCAACA
>OX463844.1:16127645-16237094 GCA_949825065.1 Odontocerum albicorne
ATATATATATATATATATATAATATATATATATATATATATATATATATATATATATATATATATATATATATATATATATATATATATATATATATATATATATATATATGATATATATATATATATATAATATATATATATATATATATATATATATATATATATATATATATATATATATATATATATATTATATATATATATATATATATATATATATATATATATATATATATATATATATATATATATATATATATATATATATATATATATATATATATATATATATATATATATATATATATATATATATATATATATATATATATAATATATATATATATTATATATATATATATATATATATATATATATATATATATATATATATATATATATATATATATATATATATATATATATATATATATATATATATATATATATATATATATATATATATATATATATATATATATATATATATATATATATATATATATATATATATATATATATATATATATATATATATAAACTTCTTATTGCATTACCACTGGTAAATTTGAAGCTCAAAAGGGCAACAAATAGCAGTTGTATTATAATAGGGGATGAGGCGCCAGACATATTTCGGCATAATTAGTGCTCAAGTATAGAACCCTGGACTAAACCTTACCTGCTGCCGGCCAGACCCGATGATTGATCACCTTTGAATGTTATCTATTGTGCCAAAAATTAGATTTCTATTTGTATGACCCGAGGCTGTGTGTCGAAAAAATGAGAACGCCGAATAAATTAGGCGGGAAGAAATCGTTTTATAATGAAATTTTGGTATATTTTGTTTTTATCCCTAGAATCGTTAATTATATAAAAACTTTTTCTATATTATAAACCTTATATTTAAATCTTATTTACAACGTAATGCTGGTGTATTAAATTTGATGAAGAAGAGCACGATATGGTTTCAATATTTATTTATTTTCATCAACGGAATAAAGTACCTTACAAAAATAAAAACAATAAAGAAGTGAGTGTTTAATTCATTACAAATTAAAATATTCTTAAAATAAAAAAATAACAATTTATAACAATTATAATAAAATGAACAAAGAGACATCAACACAATAAAACAATTAATACCACAAATAAGAATGCAAGTTCACAAGTCAAAATTACTTAAATCAGCCAATAAACACAGTTGATTATACGATATGGGACCGTTTTGAATCAGGCTGCCCGCACCTCACCACACCAAGTTTTACTCTTGAAATTCACGCCGAAAGAATAATACAGTACAGGTTCAACATTTTATAAATTCTGCAATCAGACTTTTTTTACAGCTCAATAGACAATGGTTTAATATCAGAAATCAGTGGCAATCTCAGAAAATTGACTGCCCAAAAGATGAAGAATGAATTAATTAAGAAATACTAACAAAATAAATATACAATGCAAATGTTTTTGGAAGACGTAGTAGAGGAAGACCAAGGAAAGTAGGATTGGATCAAGGGAATGAAAATTTGAAAGAAGGAAATATCAAAAGTCAAATTGGAGTTATATCAGTAGGTATAGATGCAGAGGGGGCAAAAGTTGTGTCGCGATATGAATAGTATGTACGTGTATGTATTTATTTTCATCTTCAAAAAATGTTCTTCAAACCTTATCTTATTTGATGTACTCACGTTAATTTTAAATTTGACTTTTCAAAAATGTTATTTTCATAAAACTTGGTAAATATTTTAACTGTATAACAAATTGAAAAGAATTCCTTCTTTATTGTATTTTTCCGTTCACTCATCATGACTGCTTTTGTCATTATACAACCATAAATAAATATAACATTTGAAATTTAAACACTTCTTAAAAAATATTTCTTGAGACGAACTATAATATATAGCTTAGTTGGTAATATCTACACTTGTATTCCGATTCGAAGGTTGTGGGTTTGATTCCTTGTGGATCCCATTTTTTAAAGGGTTTCTTTCTAGTTCACACTTAAGGCTCTTTATCATCTTTCTGGTTTGTTGGAAGATATCGTCAAATGGCTGTATAAGACGAAAATGAAAAAAAAATCAGACATTTCGTGAAATAATAAAATTAAGACAGCAAACACATGAAGATAAAGGATTCTTAAAATTTTATCTACGAATTTTTTTCTTAGCCGTGTTCCTAGTGAGACTATTGTATTTTTATTATTTTGAAAATATTGTGTTTTTTCGTTATATAAATTCCTACCTGGGGGTTTATTGTCATTTATTCGTTTTTTTTTTCAAATATTCATCTTATTACAAATTCGTTCATTTTGGTTTCTTCTCTCTAGTATTTTTCACTATGAAAGTCAAACATTCAAATGTAAATTAGCCCTCATGTAGGTAAGTTTTATAAAAGCCTAGCTTTAAGCTCGTATTTCGAGTTTTTTGAAAGTGCGATATATCACTTATCTTGAATTGAGGGATATTCTCCATATTTTTGAAAGTGCGAGTTATCACTTATCTTGAATTGAGGGATATTCTCCATATTTTTTAAAAGTGCGATATATCACTCCATATTTTTTGAAAGTGCGATATATCACTTATCATGAATTGAGGGATATTCTCCATATTTTTTAAAGTGCGATATATCACTTATCTTGAATTGAGGGATATTCTCCATATTTTTTGAAAGTGCGATATATCACTTATCTTGAATTGAGGGATATTCTCCATATTTTTTGAAAGTGCGATATATCACTTATCTTGATTTGAGGGATATTCTCCATATTTTTTGAAAGTGCGATATATCACTTATCTTGATTTGAGGGATATTCTCCATACTTTTTGAAAGTGCGATATATCACTTATCTTGAATTTAAGGGATATTCTCAATTACTTCTATATTACAAGAGGAATAAAGAATTCTTTAATAGATAACTCTGATGACAATATAATTATCATACAATTATGGTACCTACTTCACGCCAATTTGGGATTGTATTGTCATACACTATACACCCAACAGAATGGACATCTGCCTGCATCCTGACGAGAACAGAATTCAAATGTACTCCTTAATAATAGCGTCTACTCGCATTCGCTCTAAATGGTTCAGTTTCTGTATATGGTCTGCATAAATTGTCAGGGACTGTAAAAAATGTATTGGTATGCATAAATTAACACCTTAAGGCGCGAATAAGCATTGAAATTAACACTTTTTCCTGATGAAGACAGTTAATTAAAAGTTACTTAAAATATATCCGTAATTCCGAGTTGTGGCATGTCATGTATGCAATAACACTTCGAAAGTCATATTCATTTTAAAGATGAATTCTACTAAATAAAATCACCATTAAATTCTATCTTTGGTCGTAGAGCACGTGATGTAGGTTACAGAAGTGTTAAAATGAGGAAAATAAATTAGTATTCGTGTGCAGAACATTATGAAAATAATTAATATTATGATACGTGTCTTTTATTTTTTTATATTGATCTTAAAACTTTGTAGAGCCGCATCGAGGATTTTGGCGCACTGCTCAATAATCTAAAATGCTCCAGTAAAACGCATTAAAAAACATTAGTTCTATTCAAAACTTGAAATATATATATCGTTATTTTATTCAATGTTTTTTTGCAGAAAAACATATTCTCGACTTCCTTGGTCTAGTTAGTAAGCCACCTGTCTTCCGATCCGGTGGTTACGGCTTCGTTTCCCGTTGGTCCTCATTTTTTTTTTAAAGGGTATCAATCTGATTTTTGGGTAAGACCACTTAAACTTCTTTCTGGTTGGTTGTTAGGAATTTCCACGTGGCAATATACCCTTCAGGTTGTGTTATTATATAATACAACAAAAGCCCAACCTCATCAAAATCTCAATTTATTTATACATTACATATACATAAATATCATCACGCTGTTTCCCTGCTAGGTAAGCCGAGAGGTCTAATCGCCAAACTTTCTTATCTCGATAAATATATTTATTTCGCCTCTTCCACATCCAAACACCTTCTCAAACAGCTCCTACGATTTCTCTTACTTCTTACATTTCCTTCTTTCAAAATATCATTTACTTGATCCAACTGTACTTTCCTTGATCTTTTCTTTCACGCTTTCATGCACACATTTGATGTATTAGTCTTTCTTCATTAATTCGTTCTACACGTACGTGTACAAACCATCTCAGAGTGCTCTTAATCTATTTCAACACATTAGTTCACGTTCGTCCCTAGTAACTTCATTCAGTATTCTGCCATACATATCATCCAATGTATTCTTCTACGTGTACGCATTTCTACAGTATGTATTCGTCCCTTTTCAGTACTGTTTTACGTCCATGTTTCACTCCCATATATTAAAGTTGCCACTAAAATACTATTGTGGAGTGTCATCTTGTAGATTTTGACTCTCTCAGGTTCGAGTACATGTATTTAAGTGTCCCACTGGTTTTGTTTTCAATCATTACATTTCACTACCATACATGAAAGTTGATACTTCAATATTGTTGTATACTACCATCTTAGTAGATGTTGATACATTTAAAATATATTGATATTTGCATCCTCGTTCGTGGATATAGGGTCAAATTCACACCCAACTTATTACTCGATCCGGCACTGAAATCCAAAGTTAAAAAATAATTAAAATATCGTTTGATCCAAATAGTGGCGAACGGTCCGAGCCGACGGCGGGTCCGTAACAAGATCTTAATGGATCACCGCGATCGGCGTCGGTAAAGACCTAACTAATTTGTAAGTGACAGTTCCCATAAATTTTACTCTTAAGTGTTCGCCTCATTTAATTCCCAGCCATTACTTACTTATAGGTGGAAACAAAGCAGCAATTAACATGTTGAGAGATTATTTGAAATTGCGTAATTATCCCTGGGACATTGAGCTGGCGCTACGAGCAGATGTGTTGAGCGACATTGGTAAGTGCTCTACTAACTGTATCTCAGGAGTCAAGCAGAATTAAGGTTTTGAAGAAAAAAATTTTAAGAAAAATACTCATATTTATAAGTATCGTCGGGATTTTCTTTAAAAATCACATTTGATTTATACTGCAATGTTAATATTTTGTTGAAGTTAATTTTCACTGGTAATATATCAATTAGATTGATCATTGTTTGCCTCAAAATGTTCGAGATCTGGGTGGCATGTGCAGCTTAAAGAAATACTTGAATACGTTCCTTTTTGGGAGGTCTTATCAAAATGTAGTATGATATATGAACACTACACATATACACTACACTACACCTAATTTCGAATATTTTTCTATCACACATCGGAAAATTTGAAAAGGTTTCTTTGTAGTGTGTCTTTCCTTAGTAAGTTAAATATCTTTTTCATACTTTAAAACGTTCGAGATATGGGTAACGTGTGCATATTTAGAAATTACTTGAATACGTTCCTTTTTAGGAGGTCTTATCAAAATGTAGTATGATATATGAATATTAAACTACACTCTATCTAAATCCGATTTTTTTCTATCACACATCGGAAGATTTCTTTGTAGTGTGTCTTTCCTTAGTAAGTTAAATATATTTTTCATACTTTAAAACGTTCGAGATATGGGTAACGTGTGTATATTTAGAAAGTACTTGAATACTTTCCTTTTTAGGAGGTCTTATCAAAATTTAGTATGATATATGAATATAACACATATAAACTATACTTCACCTAAATCCGAATATTTTACTATCACACATCAGAAGATATACAAAGGTTTCTTTGTAGTACGTGGATATACCCTATGAAAGAACTTCACTGTGTTATTGTTATAATCTAGATAATTTTGCAAATATAGATTGCTTCTTCTGTGTCGTGACCTCAATGCTGAGGAACGGGGTCAAAATTGACACTGCTGTATATCGTGCGCACTCTTGTTCATTCCTCCTAGAATTCCTCCGTCCGCATTGCCTTTGGCAAAGAAAGACCCGTAGCATTATTGACCTGGTCGCTCCACCACATTGGTGATCTACTTCTACTCTTCGAACATCCATATTGCTAGTGACCATGAATTTTTATGCCTTCTTTGTGCAAAATATGACCGAAGAACTGAAGAATTTGACGAGCACATAATCTGTGGTTATGCAAATAATGCACTTGTTATTCTTTGAAGAATATAACGCTAGACCTCGTGTAACGCTAGATCTCATATAATGCTAGACCTCATATAATGCTAGACCTAGTATAATGCTAGACTTTATTTCAATTGACTATTTTGTGAAATTGGAGAGATATTTCTTACAAATTAAAAATCAAAACCTTTACTTCTTGAAAATAAAACATTCAAATGTAAGCATTATTTTTATTTCTATTCCAAAAAATCCTGTAGAGTATCGTTTTAACTTTCTAATGCTTGAACTGTAAATTATCCAAATTGGATCAATTACGTTTATTTGAATTAAACTGCCTAATTAATCAATTTAATTAAATTTAACTCAGAAGCATCGGCGTTTAAAAACCACTTGCTACCTAATTGCGTTTGAGAATTGAACCGAGACATTGATGCACCGTTTCTAAAACTGTTCAAAACATGCTTTTTTTAGGAAAAAATACTTTATCGATCTTAATTCATCAAATCTGGAGAAAAAAAAATTATAAACAAAAAAACTAAAAAAATATTTGCCAAGCCATGAGAATTTTCATAGGGAAGTATTATTTTCACATACTCTTGTTAAGTTAAAATTTTAAAACCTACATCTAATCACGCCGTATCCATTCCATAGTACGCATAGATGATAGATCCCCATGCTTTTCGCTTCCTCCATATTCATGCACAACCTTATATGTACTATTCATGGTTCTCATTCACCTTCTGCCAATTTCTGGTCTGCTTCATTCACTGGCATTTTCGCTCGGTCTATCTTTTCTACGCACATCTTACACTTCTGACTTGTATATTCGCTTACTTACTTTTTCGTTATTTATTCTCTCTATATGTTCAAGCCATCTTAGCGTTCCTTTCTTCATCTTACTTACAACATTCAGTTAATTGATGTGTTCATTTCTGTCTTCATTCTGCTTATTACATACATTTACATTTCGCATTTTTTTCTTGGTGCACACATCTATAGTATAGATCATTAATTTTAATTTCTTATTACTCATTCCAGCCTTCACTTCCTTATACCAACACGGACACCAACATACTTTTAAGTACTGAATTTTTTATTTAATGGCTTAAAAAAATTCTAAGACATTTTTAAGCGAAAAAGAAAAAAATAATGGTTAATAGTTCTTGAAAATAAAAATAAATGGTTAAGAGGAGTTCTTAGATGTGTTTTAGGCTAAAACTGTAATATTTAGGGTTCACAGAGGAGCTCTCAGATATTTTATCCAAAAAAAAATTAATGGTTAAGAGGAATTCTATGATATTTTTAACGGCTAAGAAGAACGTTTGAATGGTAAGAGTTCTTAGACATACGTGTATACAATTTTGTAAACGGTTTAATAGAGGTTGAAAACGGATCGTTACCAAGAAATACTTTTATGACTACTCTCTACATGTTATTTCAAGTTACATTATCAATTTTTCGTATACAACATTCAAGATTCTTCAAATTAAACCAATGTTTTATGTGTACGAAACTAATCTATCGATTATTTTTTTCAAATCGTTTCGGTTATATTAAAAATAAAAAATAAATTTAAAAAAATTCTTAGCATCTTGTTTTAAAGTCTATATTTGTTCAACCTTGCGGGTTTATTAAAATTTGGCAATCTCTTCCACACAATCAGAAATATAGTGAAATCCTTTTTGAAAAAAAAAAACGGGTACCAGCGGGAATGCAATCCGCAACCCCTAGGATGGAAGACAGGCGTCTTACTAAATATTATCTGATTATATTTTGTTTATAGTTAAGGCATTAACTTTGTGGAGGTTTAAAGGCATTGTAATTTATTTTATCAAACACTGTTTATTTAACTTTTTTGTAACGGTATAACCCTACCGGTTTCAAGGCTTTCACTTCATCTTCAGGGGAGCACAAACAATACTAAATTCTGTTCGAACTGGTACCGATACACGAGTACACGCTTCAACGGTTAGGGACATTCGGGTTGGGGACTGAGGGAGTCATCCCATGTCGTCCCAATCGTCCCATGTCTCCCTCCGCCCTCAGTCCCCAACCCGAATGTCCCTAGCCGTTGAAGCGTGTATATCGGTACCAGTTCGAGCAGAATTTAGTCTTGTTTGTGCTCCTTTGAAGATGAGATGAAAACCTTGAAACCGGTAGGGTTATACCGTTACAAAAAAGTGGAATAAACAGTGTTTGATAAAATAAATTACAATTATCTGATTATTATATAATATGTAATAAATTAGAAAAAAAATTATTGAAATATATATTCAGGTAAAAAATCTTTGCGTTTGGACAATTTGATTCAAACGTTTGAAGTTTTTGTACTCAGCAATAAGATGTAACATGCGTTTTTATTACGTGAAAGACAATGTTGGGTTAGTCTCACGACAATTATTCTTAATATCATCGTAAATTGTCCTGCGAAAGTTGTGTGCTTGATAATATAATATGTGTGATAATATTTTCATACTTAACAGTCTACGGTTATGCAGTGTTTAAAATTATGTTGCTGGCCCCGTGACTGCTATGGTCTGCCTCAAAGTGTTGGAGTTATGGCTGACATGTGCAGCTTTAGGAAGCATTTGAAGACAACACTTTTTGGGAGATCTTATCAAAATTTATAATTACGTAAAAACAGTAAACATATACGAGTTACATTTCATTCCACCTAAACCTGAATATGTTACTGTCACATATTTATTTATTAAGTAAAATGTATGGTCTTTTATCAACCATTATAAATAGTTGTAGTGTAACGAAATATTAAGCGGTAGCACTTTGTGAAGAGTACTGCCATTTTTGGTCCGCTGACATCTCGAACTTCTCACCTTTGGCCCCAAATAGTTGTCAGTGCATAGACAGCGGCGACACCCCGGAAACTGTATGGGTCCGCAGGCTAAACTTGGTGGAGGGGCACAGATGCTGGTCACTTCTGCTTCTATGATGTCTTTATCCTCTCTACTAATCCTTCCAACTCCTATTCGCATTATAATAGCAAAACAACATTTCTACAACACTCATGCTTTCACTAAACATCTACAAGTGTACATTTCATTTAGGTCCTTGTATTACACCCCAAAATGCTGTGTGTTGGCTGCAGGGCTCACGATATATGTAATATATATAAAATTCTTTTAACCTCTACTGTGGTTCGGAAGGCAATGGTAAGCCACCGTACTATTATCACATGTAATTTCCTTAACAATTTTTGGATCACGTTCCTCAGCATTGAGGTCACGCCGAAGAAGAAGAAAAATGGTAATTAAATTATAATATAATCAGAATTTTAAGTGCGAATGAATACGAAATTCAAGTGTTACAAAAAGGATAATTATTAAAATTACTTACTAAAAATATCAGAAACAAAAATACCAGATAAGAGTACGTACATGCATATTTCGAGATCAACGAAGATTTTCTTGTAGATCGACTTTCCTTGTTAAGTTTTCTTATCAAACATGTCTTCCTAAATATCTGCATTTACGGAGAATCCCCCAACCACCTGCATATCCTTAGACTCCACTTTTTTTAATTGACTGACTGTTCGATTCTCGAGTTAGAGCATCTTTGAGGAGAATCTAGTCTCTAAACAGCGCGATATAAATTGTTCTTTTATTATTTTTTACAATGCCAAAGCAAATATTTTATCACAAAAATAACGTTCTATTTTTGATACAATATTTTGTATTCCTCCGTGGCCTAGTTGGTAAGATGCTTAATTCGTGATGGTACCCAAAAAATTATCCCAATCTGAGTACGTGTGCGAGTATTGTTGCCTCTTCACGTGTGGCAATGTTGCCAATATGTACAATAATGAGCTGCGTGTTTCGTGCCTACTCTAGTGGTACTAAACCCAAAAACTTGATTAACAAGACTGAATACAATATTGTCTCCCAGTCACGCTCTTCAATACGTCCGATATGTTGAAGGGCTTACAAATTACGAATAATCGATATAGTATTATTATAACATTATTTAAATTTAACTCAAAGTACTTAAAATTATTATATTCAGTAAGAAGCGCAAGCATTCTGAAAACGGTCTCATGAAAATACAATTTTCTCCAGTGGCGGACTGGGGAGGGGGGGAATATGAAAACCTCTTTACCTATGTCGAGTGTGTGTACACGAAGACCTTTTCAAACAACGCAGTTTATTAAAATAATAATAAAGGTCCGTGGTGTGGGTCGCGGGGCAGGAGTGTGCCTCTCTTATTATATATTAATCAGTATGCCGGTCCATGCCGGGAGGACTTATGAAGTTATTCCTTCTCCCACCGCCGGCCGCCATTCCTCTCATTCCCACCACATCCCAAGCCCGTTCCCAACCCTATTCTCCATTCCCCATTCCCCACCGTAGACACCCACTCGAGTCCTGATATTATATGAAATGAAGAAAAACTTCTCTTGTCTCTTTCATTCAAACCTTACCCTTGCAGTGGCGCTTTTGTATAATTTGAGGCCCCTAGGCGCAGCGTAATTTTGAAGCCCTATTTCCAAAATTCAATTGTGTATAAAAACTAAATACATATGTTAAGTTTTTTTATATACTCTTCAAGTAATATTCGTAAAGAGTACAATTAATAACAAATATATAATAATAAATATTGATATTGTATTTCACAATCTCTGATGCTATGCTTAGAAAAATGTCCTTCGTGACCTAGTTGGTAATAATAAAAAAATAAAGGACAATTTATAAAGCGCCATTTATAGAACGAACTTTCTTTAAGGGCGCTTTAACTTGGGGTTCGAACCCTCTATTATTGGCAGATTAAAATATTACATTTTTAAAAATAAGTTTAGTGTTACGATATGAAGGTGCTGGCGGTAGCCATTAGATAGAAACTTCCCCGCATCCGCATATGTTTAGAAAAACATATTTACTAGGAAAACCGCAGAAAACTTACCAAAGGATGACGAACTATGAAGACACCTGTATTTTTAACACATTCGACTTCAGATGGAGTGTAGTGTATGTGTGTATACATGGTAAGATGGAGTGTAGTGTATGTGTGTATACATGGTAAGATGGAGTGTAGTATATGTGTGTATACATGGTAAGATGGAGTGTAGTGTATACATGGTAAGACGCCTTTCTTCCAATCCGGGTTTTACAGATTCCCGCCAGTACCCGGATTTTTTAAAAATAATTCCAGTGTGGCTTGTTTTACCCCTTTTTGCTTGATTGGAACAGATTACCACAAGAATTTCTGGTTGCTTGGAAGAGTTTGCCACATTACAATACACCGGCCAGGTTGTACTGTATCCAAATGATGTGTTATATACAATACTTTTCCTGCATTCACTTTAACGAATGTCTCAATTACACAATTAATAACGCACTTCTCAGTTTTGACTGCTTCTATATGCAGAATAGCTGAATTGGCAATTCACTGTTGTCCAACTCATTCTATGGTCGTAGATGAGGTTTTTTTTTACCTCAAGTGCTGAAAAGCGTTCTTCTGATGCGTTACTTATGGAACCAGCTTGATAAATTTCTTACAGCTTTACAACATTTTGAAATGTAGATTTTAATAATCCACGTGGTAAATGCTCATAAATTTTTGTATAACACTTTCGTTGTGTATTGTACAACATGGCAGGTTTATTGGAATATGGTAATCTCTTCCAACCAATCTGAAAGATGTTAAAGAAGAATTACGAGAAAACCAGACAAGAACCTTTTTTTAAAGTTGGGTACCAACGGGAATCGAATCTTTATCCACCAAGTTGGAAGATAGACGTCCTTTCAATTAGGTTACAGATGTCGTCATTTTTCGACACATCTAAAAAATCATCTTCATAATTAGATATTAGGTGTGATAATTAATTTACTTCAAGTTTAGATAAATCGACAAAACAATTCAATATCTTGTTTATTATAAAATTTGCCTTACAGGTTGGGTACTTTTACGTATTTACAGATACGAAGAAGTACCCAATCGTATGGCGTTTCTTCTGATGAACATTTATATTTCCTCTTTCTTTTTGTTTTTTGTGCTTTGATACACCAGATTCATAATATCGTTTCATAGTGTCTTCTTATCAAACAATTGTGTGAGGGTGAGAAATCATAACATAACACATATTTTGCATTAAAATCTTTGTACCTGCTTATTGTAAACCAAGTTGCATTCTTTTTTATCAGGACAATTCACCCAAAAAGACAATCTGTCAAACGATTAATATTATTTGGAGGTTGGGCATGTGCGAACGAAAGGCATTGTCACCATGCACACTTTTCGAACTGTAGGAGGTGGTCATAACGAAGGTTTATACACGCATTGCTGGCAGCAATCGCATGTAAGGGCATACCGACACGTCCGCATTTGTTTCATGAGGAATATTTTTTATATTTAATTTTTTTTTAAAACAACCTCTTTTAAAAATTAGAGGCTCCTAAAAACAGGAAGCTAAGATGCACGCCTGTACCTAAACGCGCCACTGTGGCCATGCATTTTCTTTTTCTTGTCTCTTTCCGATATAGGGTGATTCATATTTTTACCATCTGATTTATGTGCATTATCAAATTAATTCCATACTTTTGATGAGAAAAGAAGAGCTTATCTGTATGCTAAACGCGTTAGACTTTAAAGTATTATCTGCTCGAAGCTCGCAGAGGGCTGGTATCTTCAGAGAAGAATTCTCAACTTTGCGATAAGTTTTTAGGAATCTAAAGATACCCGTGAAAAGTCATATATCGACGATCTCCGTGACCTAGCTGGTAAGATGGTTGTTTGCCTACGTGAAGGTTGTGGGTTCGATTTTTATGGGCATTCGACTTTTTAAAGTAGGATTCTAGTCTTATTTTCACTTTAAAGCGCCTTTAACATATTTTTGGTTGGTCGAAAGAAAAAAAGATCTTTATTTAAAGTAAGTGATTTAACGTGTTTCATTCCTGATTTTTCTGTTCTCTCCACCATCCCTCCCTTTTCCTTTGATTAATTATATCTCACTTTTATTTTTACTATGTATATTGTTCATACATTTTGTAAACATGAATAATCATTTCAATATTTTTTTGAACTGTTCAACTTCCTTCGTTTACTTTTGTCAGGCTGGTTGAAAGTGAATGCCACCTGGCAATACTCCCACAAGATTGTTTTATAATGAGGTTTAAAATAAATAAATAAAGAATGCTATATGCCAATAGGCCGGGCCCGGTATTATAATGAACGAAAAAGTATTACAATATATAATATATTGTTAAATCTTGCGCCTTTTACTAAAGATACTTGTATATTGTTAAAAAAACGATATAAAGGCTTAGGAAACTTATGTTAAAATAATTAAATACAGTTTTTAAGCGTATACAAATATTTTTAATCTTTTATAAATTATAGTGCAGAAGAAGAAATAATTTAAATCGATAAGTAAGATGGTATAGGAAATAAAAATAGATGAATTTGACCTATTGCCTACGATATTCTATCTTTTTTATCTCTTAAGTTAGACTTATGATATATTGTCGTCAGGACATATATCTTTATGGTATATGTCGACTCTCAGCTATCCATCCATCTTTTCTGAGGTCTTCTCAGGGAAAGACTGCCAGCAGGTATTACATGTGCTGTTATAAAGGAAACTCTTGTACTATCCATCCTTTACATATGGTTTCACCAGTGTCTTCTGTGGCTTCCACCCCGTCTCCCAATATCTTCTACTTCACATATATCTCGGACACGGGAGTTTCTAACTCTCTCTCTTAGTGTTTGGCCTGCAACGGTATTCACTGTTTCATGCATAAAATAAACGCAATATCTAGCATAAGGGGCGTTGGAGATCTTTTTCGGGTTGCCGGGGACAAAGATATCTACTCTTAGGTGATATTCAACATTGAGGTGACCTGACATGACACTGGGAAGAAGAAGAATATCTTTTTAACTTGACAATCAAGTTTAGATAATGAAATACTTGCATAAATTTTCCAGATGCAAGAGAAAAATCTTGATTGATTTGGTATTTATTTCCTTTTATCACAATTGCTAGTAAAATAATTTTCTTTAATAAGGGCTGAGTTTTTATTCATGCCATTGTTGATAAGACGTTTTTCTTTCTCTCGGAGATTTTGATTTCAAATCCCTTCGAGTATCAGAAAAAACCCCTAGTGTTATTTTTCATATAAGCCCTTCAATCATCTTTCGTTTAATAATATTTCCACACGACACTAAGTCCGCCAGGTTCTACGGTATTCAAGACGTCTGTTTATCAATTAGATTGTTACAGGTTTAATTCCCGTTGACTTCCAGTTTTTTTAAAAGGTTTTCAGATTGGTTTTTCCTTTACACTTCTTTGACATATTTCTGGTTAGTTAGAAGAGATTGCCACATGAAAATAAACCCATCAGATTGCACTGTTGACAACGAAAGTGCGATACAATACATATACAACGTTATGGATGCAAAAAATATAAACCAACATTTTATCTAATTGAACTTATTGCCAAATTGAAATTTAAAGGGCAAATGAAATACTCATTTTTGTTAGTGACGCAATCGAGTTTGTATGACGTTTAAATCATAGGATTTAATATCTAACATACTTAGCAATTTTTTTTCAATATATCAGTTATTTTGAATTTATAAAATCTCAATAAATTACAGGAAAAATTATTGAGATTCTGTAAATTTAAAATAACTGGTATATTGAAACAAAAATTGCTCAGTATGTTAAGATATAAAACCCTATGATTCCTGTCAAGTTGTTTAAATTGAGGTAAACGATTTGCACGACAAAATGGTGTCACGCAATATAATGCATGGAGCAAAGTAGTGCACGCACAGACGTCATCCGAAATTTTAAAAAAAATGGAATAAACCTGTTCATAGTGTCAATTGACAATCAATCAATATAATTTTATTCCTTCGTGTGGTTTTCTTTTACATATTCACACTAGCGATGCGGACATGTTTAATTGCGTGGCTGGCAGGTAGCATCGGGAGACAATATTGTCATAAGAATTACTATATATGTTTTTTGGTGCCTTTTTGACTTTGTTTCCAGCTCCAACTTGCCATTTAATACCTCGTTCCACATTTTCATCGTCTGAGAACATACTTTCCAAGAAGTATAGTTTTTCAATTCGTTCTAATCTATCATTATGTATTTACTTTTCGTTTCACCCTTTTCAGTTACCATGACTCTAGATTTTGCAACATTCATTCTCAAGTCTTTTCGCGTGCAATTTACTTATATGCTGTAGTTAATTTTCACTTTCCATAGACAGTCCACATTTATTCCTATTTGACTTTTTTTTTGTCACATTTATTTTGGTTTATAATGTTTATTTTAATTTTAAATAATTCATGACGATTTTCAAGATGTTTTAATTTAAAAGCGCAATTGTATTGTTTATTTTTCATTTGCTTTTTTCTTTTTTTTTGTGTAAATATAAATGTTTTTACGATTTAATCATTTGTTCCAGATTCGATGTTTTTCACATTTGTGTTTTTCTTTTTCGTTTTATAACGTGTTTTGAAGTTTATTTGATTGCTGTTTTCATTTGAATTTGGTTTCTATTGTTTTGTTTTTTGTACAACTTTTTTGTAATTAAAATTTGATTTTTAAACGCTGGGCCGTTAAAAATAGGTAAATAAGGTTCTGTTAATCGATCATAATAATATATACATTATTCCAGCCAGTATGCAAACTGGTGTAATGTCATACAAACCATTATTTTATGAAAGATATACAAAAAAAAAATTACATTAGACGCGAACTTGCTATTCATTAATATATTATACACTCAAATCAGTCCGAAATGCTCTGAATTTTGTCCGAAGTGAAAAAGAAATTTAATATCTAAAAATAAAATCGGTCGTCCAAATAGGACATTATTGTCGAAAGTAATTTACGAGTATATACGAGTAGTTTTGCATTGTAGTAAGAGACGTTGCGTTATTTTCACTTTTGTAAATAAAATGAGGCACGCGCTGTAATGTTATAATTCAATTGAATGTAAAATTGAAATAATTTCTTTTTATCCACGTCCTGATGTTATGCTGTAGGAGTATACATAATAATCGGAAGGGAAGATTTTATAGTTTTGACATTCAACTGTTAGTTGATATGTTGGGGAGGTATTGTTGTGTTTGATGCGGTCTTTCATTTGGGAAATTGATATAAAATGTGTTTATAGGAGTAGTTAGTAGTTAACAAGCACCGTTTTATACCATAACATTTCTTTAACAGTTCAGAAATTATACACAAAAAAACTCTAGAAACGTGTATGGTACGGGTTAGTCATCTAGTAATTATATTATATATTGCGACAATACTAACACAGACATGGACTGATTTCGGGTACCATTGGAAATCGAATATAAACCCTCGTAAGACATTTCAACCGCGACTTTCCAACAAGACCACTGGGGTGGGGTCATCATCATAATCATCGTCAAATATTGAAAAAATAGAATCACCCTTTATACGCGGCGCATGCATTTCTCCCTTCCCCCTGTAAAGTTTCCCCCCTCCGCACCCCTCGCCCGGTCCTAGCTCGGCTTAAGAATGGAGAAATCTTCTTATACTTTCTGTTGCCAAGCTTTTTATTCTGAAAACTTCTTAAGACGTTAAATAAATGGTTATATCTTAACTTTATATCGGACTGTTTTACAAATGAGTGTCAGTTATGTGTATTTTCACAGTTTAATTCACACACAGTTTATGATGTATAAAATATTTTCGGATACTTGTTATTGGGGTGATTAGATTTTTATGATATATGTATATTATATTTGTTTTAATTGTATATCGAACGATTACAAAGGTTACTCACCGAATATTACACAGCCTATGTATTAGATACAGTTAAGTCACCAACACTGTCAAATATAGTTAAGCTGAAGAACATACGGAGAGACAGTAGGTTTATGAGATGTGTAAAAGTGAAACTTTTAGCAAAATTGATTTCTCATTTTTTTATATTAATCTGAGAATAACTGAATAATATCTTCGCAGACAATAAAAAAAGATACAGCGCATATCTGTTGGGAAATATATGATAAATACACATTATATCTACGAGTATAATATAATTTATTTTACACATATGCGGTTGCAGTATGCCTTTTCCTTATTTTTTATACATCAATAAATATGTTTGCGTAAATCTAAAAAAATAATCATATAATATTTTAGACAAATGTAAATCAAATTGTGGTAAATTTTAAAACAGTTTTATTACACATGAACTTTTTTTTTACAGAGCATATTTGGAGACTTTTGTATTGTTTTTTCCATATTGTATTATAGAATAATAAAAAAACAATGTGTATCTCACCGTTTAGATAACAGCCTCTTCTTAAGGGAGTTCTATGTCAGGATTCTAACCTTTTATTATTGATAGATTATAAACATAAATTAAAATAAATAAAATAAGTTGAGTGTGTAAAGATGAGAATTTGGTGTTGGAAAGGAAGTGTTGGAAGTTGGTGGTTGGAAAGGAAGGAGTTGTGGTCATTATATACGAGTAGGTACTAACCCCGCAATTTCTTGTGTTTAGAAAATAAATTTGACGAACAAACTACAGAAAACTTTTATAAGATATAACACATGTGTATTAAATATTGACAAATTTAATACTGTGCGGTTACAAAGTTGATTATTAAATACTATGGATTTTATTAATGATACCAGAGGCGCAGAGCGATGTTTCTAGACATCTAGTTTTATTATTTTTCGTAAACCTTATTAATCTATTCCTATTATGCTGTACATGGCTGTGTTCAGATATCTTAACATCAATATTTTGGTTACAATATATAGTTCCGGTCCTGATTATAATGTATTTTTAATTTAGTTGAAACCAAATTCATTTAATATAATAAAAAACTAACACATATTTTTTATGTTTATTATTATAAATACACGTTTAATAATAAATTATTGGCCAAACAACTTTATAGTATCTCGGCAATAATTCGGTAATAATATCACAAAAACAAGACCAATAGATTCTCAACTACTCTGTAAATGATCATTTTAAGCAAAAAAAACTAAACAATTTTCATTTCCACGTGATAGGTTGAATATTTCATAGCCAAAAAAATATTGTTTCATTATTAGTTTAAAAATATCTATGTATTGTTTTTGTATTCTTGAATACCATAAGTGACCACCCCGTATAAACCGATCTAGTTTCGTCACCGCTTTAACAACAAATAATAAATAAATAAAGTTTATTGACAGCAAATAAACGTATTTTTTTGTTCTATTTTGTGGTGTTAAAAAACGTGGACACTCATAAAAATAATAATTATAAGCGTGGGTTTGTCTGCAGAAGAATGTTTCGTAAAAAGTTGATGGACAGAATAAGGAATCATATGAAGAAGTTCAAAGAGATTATCAAAACAATCAAAGGACGAAAACTGCAAAATTTGGAATATGTCAGGCGTAATTTACAGTATTACAACATCTCACAGTTTACTATACAGAAGAAAATATCTAGAAGACGAGAATTTAGCAGGCTGAGAACTTCATATCTGAAGAAGGCGGTAATTCGAATTATTAACAACGTCCCTCTTTTGAGTAGCTGTGAACAAAGTGATGATGGGCAACATGATCACCAATATTTGTTAAATTTATACGGTAAAAAAAGAAGCAGAAAAAATAAAGAAAAGTAAAGCACATGAAATTTATACCAAAGAAATAATAAAATGATATTAAAATAGAAGAAAAAAAGGTATGAGCATTTCTGTTAAATACATGGAGCCTATTTCAAGTAGTCATTGTTGTAAACGATTGTCAAGTGGGTACTTGTTTAATGAAATGAATCGTGGTAATAACCAATTTTTCATTGCAAAGACTTCTAAGGTAAACCTTCAATTCGTGTGGTGTTAAGAGCTGTAATTAGTTAACTCGCTCACTATTTTACTAATTGGCATAACCCAAATGCTGGTAATTCTGCTTGTTAATTACTCAAAATATATAACGTTTAAGTAATTATGAACAATCTTTTTAAAATACATTTTTATCTTTATTTTCTAAACCGTGGTAAGTTTGTGTCAGAGGTCGTGAGAATTGTTGAATACAACTTGACACCTACTTGAATAATATTTTGTTAAAGAGCACATCGCAGATGAAGCAAGGAGAGTTAAGATGGTTTGGAAATGTGGAGATAATGAATGACGAAATACTAACCAATTGAGTATAACATACAAGTCAGAATATAAGGTGAGGAAGAGATAGACCCAGGAACACGTGGCTGGATCAAATGGATAATATTTTGAAAGAAGGTTATATGAACAGAATAAATAATATAAAATAGAGATGAATGAATGTGGAGAAGAAGGTAACGATTGTGGGCTTGGATAGAAAAGTATGGAGATACGTTATCTCTGTCTACGTTACAAATGACAAGCCGTAATGATATATATGCAATTCTCATCTTCACATCTTCATCACATGACTGTTATAAGTCGAAATTATTGTTCATATTTTGGAGATAATTGAGTTTTAATATTATGTAAATATAAAATAATAATGAAAACTTTTAATTATACAATTGTAATATGTTTTTTAGAAGTGGAATAATGAAATAACATAACGCATTTAAATATAACTACCTTTTGAAAAATGTCTTATTTTTCTTCATGGAATGACGCTCAACCAGACTACTAATAAAATGGTGAGTGATGAAATTAAGGAGACTGAAAGAATCGGATGGATGCAAAAGGACTAAAATAGACGATATTAGATAACTTTATTCTGATGTGAATAGACCGGGGCTGATGATGATAATACCATGACACCGTGTCCCTTTTGGGGTAGGTAGATAGGATAAATAGAGAAATGAAAATCGAAACCGAGAATAGATAAATATATTTCCTCTGTTGATGAAATAATTGAGTACTATATCCATCTTTTGCGATATTATTATTTTCGATCATTTTGGAACTTTTTGATATTTTTGGAGTTTAAGAACATTTCTTGATGTATTTGTCAGATATTCGATGTTGGGAGATTTTTTCGAACTTATTTCCTGATAATTGCGATATTTTACGATAATTTGATATATAGTATTTTAGATTCTTTCGAATATTTTAGATGTTTCGTTTTTTTGGACCCATTTAATATTTTTGGTTAAATTGAAAATATTTTCAACGTTTTTCATTAAACTGTTGTATTTTTCAAAATACGCTTCAAAATTTAAGTATAAATATAAAAACGTAAATTTGTGAAAATATTAAGCTACAATAGTAAAATGCGTATTTGATACCAGTCCGTCTTAAAAAAAAAGAAATGCCATATTTTCTCGATCATCTTAAAACTATGTTAAATGTGGATTGGGTCCTTTTTGAAAATTTAGTCCAATTTTTAAATGAATTTGTTAATACTTACATCTAAAAATAATACTTCCTTCATCTCGTTTGTGGAAACGTAGTTCCATGATTTTCCGTTGAATGTAATCTGAAAACTGAAAAAATAATAATATTTTTACAGGATTATAAAAAATATTAAACTTTTAATAAGTGAATTTCAATGGAAAATAATGAATTAAGTTATATAAAAGTTCCTATGATATTAACCATAGTGTGGTTAGTACTTAATGTGATATGTTGTTTATAGTTAAGGGATTAACGTTGTGGAGGTTTAAAGACATTGTAATTAATTTTTATCAAACACTGTTTATTCCACTTTTTTGTAACGGTATAATCCTACCGGTTTCAAAGCTTTCACCTCATCTTCAGGGGAGCACAAACAAGACTAAATTTTGGTACCGATATACACGCTTTAACGGTTGGGGACTGAGGGGTAAGGGAGGCATGGGACGATTTCGGCCAAGAGCGGAGAGATTTTTGGGATATAACTGTTTACCAGATGTTCGGTTCGATGTACTGACTTAGAAATTTCTAGGACCTCTAATCTGTCCAATTTATTTCCGTTACTACTGGTATGTAAGAATTTGGCATCATCGATAGAAAAAGTATGGTTTTCACGGTGACAATGATTTGCCATTTTATAATACATCAGAGGATTTGTTAAGGCGGATTTGTGTTCACGAAATCTCTTTTAAAAAGATCTTCCTGTCTTTCCTATATAGAAATTATCAGTCAGCACATAAAAGTTTATACACACCACTGTTGCTAAGTATTCCATTTTTGCCTTTCCCATTAAATAAGAGTTTCCGGAGATTAAAATTAGTGTAAAAAGCTGGCTTTAAGTGACTTGAAATTTTTTTGGTTATTTCGTATATGTTTTTTTATAAATAGAACTTTGCTCCATTTATAGGTATGGAGCAAAGTCCTTATAGGTGTCGTTAAGTCATGGAGCAAAGTCCTTATAGGCATGCTTATAGGTGTCGTTAAAGATATAATCTTTTATAAGTTTCTTTTTTGTTTTGTTTTTTTTTTAAGTTAATCATTGAGGCTTCCAGGATAGCCATTATTTGTTGCAATTTTTTTTATGGTTATTAATTCCTTTTTAAAATTGTCATCGGTTAATGGGACACTGAGCAATCTATGAAGCATACAGTTAAAGGTGGTGAATTTATGGTTATTAGGATAATTGGAAGTTGCTGTAATTATAGAGTCTGATTAAGTATCTTTTCTATATATATCAAAGTCAAATGTGCCATTTTTCCGAGATAATGTTAGGTCCAAGAAATTTAATTTTCTTGCCTGTTCTGTTTCTAGTGTAAATTTTGTAAAACTATAGAATTTAAATATTTAAGAAATTTGTGTAATTGTCTATCGGTACCTGTCCAAACACAAATAATGTCATCTGCATATCTAAACCAGCACAAAACATTTTTAGTTCGAACAGAATTTAATCTTGTTTGTGCTCCCCTGAAGATGAGGTGAAAGTCTTGAAACCGGTAGGGTTATACCGTTACAAGAAAGTGGAATAAACAGTGTTTGATAAAAATAAATTACAATACTTAATGTGACTTTTTTGATTACTTATTTATAATAGTTTATAAAATAATACAAAAAAATAGACCTACACACCTATCACTTAACATCCGAAAGCTTACATTTATATATTTTCACCTAAATCTACGAGCATTTTTATATATTCAACACATTGACAGCAAAGAGCCCGAACACTCTCGCCTTCTTTAATATTATTTTGGCATTTTGTTAAAAAATTTGAAACTTATTGAACTTATTTGCTTATTGAACATCCCACTTTTTCGATTACACTTTGACAGGAAATTATTACGCAACTTAAAAGTATAGTCTAAGATGAGCAAATCTTATAAGTCTATTTTTACAAGCTGAGATCTCGGCTTGGAATCCAGAACGGGTATGGTTTGTTACTACAACTTCTAAATTCTCCTCTACAGAATTAAGCCAAATTGAGACAGAAAACATCACGTGGAACCGAGACTTTGGACATGTGGATCTATAGCCGTACCCTCAAGATTCTGTAGACAGATCCTGTACAAAATGTGAAAGTGTTTGCCCTTAATGTAAAGGTTCGCAAACTCTAGTATTTCGGTCACATAACAAGAGGTGCAAGATATATTATAACACAACTGATCATTCAGGAAAAAAATGGCAAACGAGGCATAAGAAGACACCTCGTCTATTGGCTTAAGAACTTGCGAGAGAGGTTTGGATACAGTTCTTCTGAGTTGTTGTTAAGTTGTAGTAAACAAGATAAATATTGTCACTATGGTGACCAACCTTTAAATAGAGACTGCACCTTGAGATGAAGCACAATAAAAATTGCTTCATGGGACATTCCTCCACTACGAATAGTAAAGTATTGTGTATGTCTAGATGTATTTATGTGGAGGAAGCAAAAGGAGCGATCGGTATTTTTTTAATTTCTATCTACCTCTAAGGAACACAACGTGATAATTTCTATATATATCCACTTATGTATTGAATATAATCTTTTAATAGTTGTATACATAACTTAATTTAACGATGCCCAAAAAGAAAAGGGATTACATGTTCGAAGAATTTAATAGACTGATTTGGACAGTTCAAAATATGTTACGGAGTTAAATAAAAACACACTCAAACACTTACCATGACCATGTCCAACAAACTTACAATTCTCAGGAGATGAAAGAAATGAATTTGGATTTTAAATGTATTGTATTATCGATACTTAACGATAATGGTTGATCGTGGAATAAATATGGGTTTGCTAATTAATAAACAGAAAGATGACGAACCCATTTTTTTTCGATGTATTTCTTGTCTTTACCTATAATATTGAGGATCTGGTGAAAATTATTCTGCAATATAATCGAAACTATCAAATTAATACGTCATATTTAAACTTTTTTCACTGAATGAAATTTTTCATTTTTGTTTAAATCGAACTAAAAAATTGGTACATGGGAGTCAGAACTACAAAATAAATAGAAAAACTATTTTTTATTACAGTACGGTTACTTAAAATGCATAGAAACAAAATTCAATTAATTTTTCTTTGCTCCGAATCTTAGTAACGAAAGTGATACATTTTTCAATTTAATACTCGTGTATAAATGAGGTAAAAAAAACTGTGAAATAAAATCAAGATTAACACAACATTCATGACTTATTTAAAAAAAAAAGGATTTCATTCTAGTTGCTGTCTTTTTGGTTGGTGGCCTCTTGGTAATAAATCCGTTATGTTGTACTATTTACAACGAAAGTGAAATATAATAAAATATGTTGTTGATAGTTAAGGCATTAACGTTGTGGAGGTTTAAAGACATTGTAATTTATTTTTAACAAACACTGTTTATTCCACTTTTTTTTTTTTTTTTTTTTTAATAATAAAATAGTAAATGATAATATCTCAACCAAATTAATTGATATAAAAAATAAGAACTAAATTGAGAACGACCTGTGAATGTGCATGAATATAACGTCCTTTATGAATAGATGATCTTCGTGGCTTAGCTAGTAAGATGTCTGTCTTTCAACCCGAGGATTGTGGGTTAAATTCCCGTTGGTATTTGATTTTTTTTAATTATTTAGTCTGGTCTGTACTTCAAATCTCATTGACATTTTTCTGGTTGGTTATAAAATATCAGAGGTCGGAGGAGAAAAGGTCGAAGAGCCACATAGCAATAACCCCACCCCGCCTGGGGATATTTTATACAAGTGTAATATAATATCACATGTTACCCTAGCATTAAGTTAGTATTTAAGAAAAAAAATTATACATATATACAATAGAATTTCCCCATCATGTCGATGCTCATTTAAACTCGTATACTCGTGTGGCTACGGTCTCCGGTAAATTTCTAAAGTTAAAAATAATATTTAAAAAAAATGAGAAGATGGAATTCGAAATATCTCATTTGTGCTTCAGTTACGTCCATAAACCACAATATGCATAATCTCCTATTATTAAGGCTTTTCCCTATTACCTCTTTCAGAATTTGATTAATTTGGGCGTACCACCTTTTTCTAAACCCTCGAAAACTTCTCGTACCTTCTGTTATATTTAAAAACATTTTTTTTGTAGATCTTTCATCATCCATTTTTATTACGTGGTGGAAATATCTCAATGCTATTTTTTTTAGCTTCAGCACTACATCTTCTTTAAATTCGCTTTCTTTCCTAATATACTTATACCTTATTTTGTCATATACTGTTTTTCTGAACGTTCATTTAATAATAACTGTAAAGTTATATCACACTCACCACCACAATTAGTTATTCAGGATAAATCCTGTCACCTGCTCATTCTTTCTATATATTGCCGTCCTCTATCAGCATTCGAATTTCAGGGTTTGGATATCTAGCAGGTTTTGGGATATTTGCTTGGTTTGCTGCTGTCGCGGGGATATCATTAGATGACAGTGTTTATCTTCCGTCAATGACTTGTCCATTGTCACTTTAGTCCTTTTACACGAAACAATATATCGATAAAATTTGTCACTTAGCAACCTAATTCTATTACTCCTGGTTATTGAATCCTGCATCTTTGCATAACCTGCTATGTATGTTACACTAACTTTGACGACGATGATTTAATTATTGCTTGTCAAATTCTTCGTCTTGCAGCTATTTGTCATAATACGAGTATATGAAATGCTTTGATTGAATACTTTCCTCTTGTAAGATAGAGTGGAATGTAAGCTTTAATCATTCGCTCGCTTATAGAATATCCATTTTTATCTAACATATATACATACATTTTATCACGCCGTGTCCCTTGCGGGGTAGACAGAGATAACTTATCTTCAAATGTTTCTATCCGATCACACAGTTTTCGCCTTCTCCACCTGTATACATTTCGTCATGCACATCTTCTTTTATTATTCATACTTTCACTTTGGATTATTCCAAAATCTGGTCCATTTAGTCCAGTCACGTTCTTATCGGTCTAACTCTTCCACGCACACTTTGCACTTCTGACTTGTATATTCGTTTAGTTATCCTTTCATTATTCATTCACTAAACATGTCCAAACCATCTTAAAGCTCTTAAAAGCATTAATTATATCCATAATTCATTTGTAATGTCTTCATTCCACCTTCTTTCAAATATTGACACTTCACAAATTTTCCTCAGTGCACGCATCTGCACAGCATTAATTTAACTCTTATCCTTTTTCTGCCAAGTCCAAGTTTCACTTCCATACACCAAGGTGGAGACCAACGCACTATTAAGTATTATTACTTTTGCTACTATTTATATTGCGCGGTGTTCGTATATAACATTAACTGCTCCGTTTACCTTGTTTCCTGTAACTACCCTTCTTTTAATGTCTCTTTCAACTCGCCCATCACCCTTAAATATTCATTGACAATAAGATGAAATTTAGATGGAAATCATGTAGTTTGGTTGTAAAAGAGTCCATAGTATCATTAGATAACAGTAGTTTCGAGCCGAGTTGCTTTTAGTAAACTCAAAATACTAACTACGGATACGACAATTCAAGTGTACCGATATGTCGCCTATGTGAACAGAATTAACGAGATCCTATGAAGTGCACATCATTTGACAATACTCCTTCATATAAAATACATATACTTATATAAAGGACTTTACGACTATAAGTCGAGAAGAAGAAGAAAATTAATATAAATTTTACAAAAATCATTCAAATACAAATTGATCTTTTCTCATTAGGTTTTATTATACGAGTATCACGTGCTTTAAAAACATCTGTTTCTCAAGGTAAATATACATATCTTGGAGGACCGTTTTAAGCTGATTTCCATCAACTTCAACCACCCTTTCTGTAAAAAACAATTAAAAAAATGAAGTCTTGGTTTTGCCAAAGATAATTCTTGATTCCATTCTTTCACTTACAATAGAAAGTTAGCTTAAATATTTAATGTTTATGACAATTTGACAAAATATTGCTCATTTCAGAAATTGATCAAGTACTTTTTATTTTCCTAAGGATTTAAAAAAAACATAAATACATACCATCATACCATTTACCTGTCGGGGTAGGCAAAGAAGATAGAGCGCTAGACTTTCCAATCTCGACACACCTCATTAGCCTCTTCTACATGCATTCAACTTCTACGATTAATCTTACTTTCTACGTTTCCTTCATTCAGAATATCATTCACTTGATCCAGCAATACTTTCCTTGGTCTTCCTCTCACACGATTTCTCACTCTCACATTTGCACTCTATATCTGTTTTGTTAATCTTTCTTCAATCATTCGTTCTACATGCCCAAATAATCTCTGCGTGCTCTTCTTCATCTTCCTTAATACCTCAGCTTTAAGTTTACATTCATCCCTTATCACTTCATTCCATATTCTGTCATACATTGTGACTACATATATTCTTCTCAATCCACACATTTCTACATTTATAGTAAAAAATTCTGATTGTAAAATAATAGAAAGTATTCTGTTAATTTCACAATAATACATTTTGAATTATTATCTTAGTGATATTCACTCTTCAATAATTGCATAAATATCTTGGTTTCCATTTAACCCTACTCAAGTCTTGCAGCCTTACATCTTTGTCTTTCATATAAATGAGAAAAATTAAAGATGGACTCGGGGGGGAATTCAGCGAGATAAAACGGTACGGGAGGAAGGGATGCTGTACGGGCGGTAGAGCGCGGCTGAGGGTGGACAAGGGAGGGTGCTAGGTGATATAAAATTATTGCCACCCCCTACCATTACTCAGGGTGCTACTTAACCGAATGCGGTACGGAATAAGTTTAAGGTACCCTGCCCTATAGAATATTCACACTCCTGAACGTGCGTATTTCTTAGAATTGGTTTATCTTACGCATTTTACTGATGTTTCGTTTATAGAATGTATAAATAATAAAAAAATATACAATTTAATCATAATATATTTATACATCTTTTTTTATTTATAATATTTCTATTTTTATTATAAATTCCACGTAGTCTTCTTCTCTGAGATATTCTTATTAAATAAATTTACTTATTTATAAATTTATATTTTTCAATTAACTTTTGAACGTGAATAAAGATGATGCACATCTGATAACTCTTTTAAGTTCATCCCACAGTTGCGTCACGTGGACTGCAAATGAAGATGTGTATAACGAAGTGGTGTATTGGTATGCAACAAAGTCTTTTATCACCTAATCGAAGAGATTGTCCGTGTTCTAAAAGACAGTGGATTTTTTCGCGAAGGTATGAAAGATAATTGGGATTGCTAAGCACGCAAAATAATGTCGACAGACCGTGCAAGTTCCTTTGCTGTCTGATTTAAAATCTGTTTTGAAACACGGACACGTTATCTTAATTCTTTAGGTGAAATATGGATCGGATGGCAACATTTTCCCTTTATGCCATTAATATTGGGTGGGATAAAGTAATATAATTAATAATAAGAACATGTTTTATAGTATATATCGTTATATTCTAATGAATTAGTATATCTAGTTTGCAAATATTCATGTCTGTAATCAAAATATATTGTATAACTTTCATAACCGTTGGTTAAAATACATTATTATTTTACATAACGAGTACATAAAATACTTGACCGGAGGAAGCAGCTGGCAAGATATACTCGTATCTTCAGTCTTAAATACCAGCATAATAGGATCAACCATTCCATCGTATTACAAAGTTTATATAATCTAGATATCTGTCCATACATCAGATGTTATCAGTGTTCCAGAGGATAGCTATTTATATATTTCCATGGCAATTTCAGGTTTCATTTCATCATATTGAATTTAGTGAAGCTTGTAAATCCCCTTTTAAAATAAATCAAAGCAGTTACGAGGTAATTTTTTTTATTGTACTGATTTTATACTCGTGGATGAATTTTATCTACAAAGGCCTCATTGCCTGACTTTGAACTACTGTACTGGAAGATTTAGAAATCTTCTAACATGTTCTAACGGGGATTGATAAATGGATAATATTTAAAAAAAGGAGAATACTATGTGATGAATGTGTATCTACGGTTATGAACGTGTATCTACGACTATGTTTTTTCTACGGTTATGAACAATTCAGGCGACGTTGGCTGTAGTATCTGATAATCCTGGTTGTCTTGCGTTGAGGAGGATTTGATTCGTTGAACGTCCAGTGCTGTCCAGGTGATAGAATCCTGTGCAAAAATTATTTAGCGCTGTTGATACGTTAAGAAAATGAAAAATGTTTTAAATTTAAAAATTCACTGTAAGGATGTGTGTATTTCTAGAAAAAAATCTATCTATTGAAATGTTATTAGTATTATTTTGTTATAAAATAATCATTTCGACCTTGAATCGTTAAAAAAAATGTTTTAAAAAAACTGTAACGCCTCTAAATTACAACAAAATATCGATGTATACATTTATGGAAACCACCCTCAGTGACTTTTGTGTCTTGATGACTTAAATATATGGAAACCACCCTCAGTGACTTTTGTGTCTTGATGACTTAAATATAAAACGATTTCCTTCGTAATACATTTTTAATTTCGATTAATCCATTCAACTCATAATTCCTGCGCAAACTCATTTCTTTACCTTCCGGTGCAACGATTTAGAAAACCCACGTAGTTTGTTTAACAGGAAAGGGAAGATTGTTATGAAGGGTGGAGGGTAGAAAAAGTAAGGAAAGCAGAAGACGGCAAATAGGGGTTGGTCGTTAATGAATCTGGTAAATATGCGCAGCGCATTCTGGAAGGGGAATGAGGGTCTTGGGGGAAGAAATGAGTTATTGGCCACCTTATTTTTTGCTTCGTATGGAAGCAGTTGCTAATATCATTAGTGATATATGACTCAGGATGATATTCACACGAGAATCATCAGACAACATTTTTGTTTAATTAATTTTTGGAATTTATTTCAGTTTTGACGTTCTTACGAACATTATAATGAAAAATAATTTTATTAGTATACTTCAACAGTACCTATCGACGTTGTTGTCAAGAATAAAAAGTTACATAAAGGGGCTAAATACAGAAGAATCAACTATACATTATCAAAATACATGGCGTATAGTACCATGTGAGACCGAAAATAAATTAGACACCAGGTGACAGAAAAATGACGTTTTCATTATCTTTAAATACATGATAACCTCTTTATAATAGTAATATTCGGCTTATATTGTACTCAAACTATATAATTCAGAAATCAAAATGTTTTATTCTACATTTTTACATAAAGATTATATATTTTTGGAAACAAAAAATGTTAACTATCCTGCCAATCTGGATATACGAGATAATCTCTATAAAATAAATTAGACTGTATATGACAAAATTATATACTTTTAATATGATACATTGCTTTTCCTATTTAATAAAGCTTACCTGTGTATATAATGCATTAAATGTTTTTTTTTTTCATTTTGGCAATTTGCCCTGCTGAGAGTATTTTGTGTGCTAAATGATTATTATATTTAAAACTAATTTTTTGTAAAAAGTTCAAACTAGTCAAACTAAATAAATAAATATAGTTTATGGTAGAATTTTTTACTTATATCCATAAATATCATAAAGCTATCTCCCTATCAGAGTAGGCAGAAAGGAGAAAACGCCAGACTTTCCTATCGTGATATAGATCTCTTGCCTATTCTCAGATGTATTTTATTTGATTTTCAACAAAATGATTGCAAAAATACATTTTTTAAAAATTTATTTTTAGTAACTGTAAAACTTCATTGTTTATCAACACGTGAATTAATACAAAATGCATAGTTGACACTTGCATAATACAAACCAATATTTGTTATCTGTTTATCTTATCGCCAGTTGACAATTTCTGCTATCCAACCAGACTAAAGTACGAGTAAAGAAAGAAAGTTACGTGGTTACAAAAATATTAAAATTATTATTAATTTGCAAAAAAATAAGAATAATATAAATCACAACAAAAAAGTAAGATGTCATCAATAAAAGGATAAAGAAAGGGATGCTAGACAAGATAAGAAAAGCGTGTGACATTACTTACTTGAAATGAAGCGTTTTCTTAATTTCTTATTTCTTAATGAAGCTTTTTAAAACATGCCAATGATGGAGTATGTCCAAAATCGTTCAAATATATATTAAATTGATACAACTATCTAATATCTCTCAATCCTAACTCAAAACAAAGAATATCACATAAGAAGCCTCATCGTCTTTGACTATCGAATAAAGCTCTTTTCTCAAATTATTGCCTCTCATTTTGTAAATTTCTCATTTGAAATTTATTAACGATAAAAAACTAATCTCTATAAAACGAACATAAAAACTTTAAGTTATTTGGTTTTTAAAATGAATTCACAATTTTCAAACAATGTTGAAAATGAAAATCTTTCAAACAACTTTATTACCTCCATTTATGACCAATTCATGAGACGCAGACATTTTATATCATATTTATGACAGAAAAATGTAATTTTCATTTGAAAATCCATAAAATGTCTCCAGAAATAATGTAGAATATATCATTTGATTAGACTACGCTATATTTTGTTGTTGCTATATCTATCTAATTAATTGACCTGTGCTGTGTACGGTTTCTGAGATTTTTAATAACGTTAAAATGTTAGGAAACTTTTATGTTATAAAACTATACTTGTTACTAAAATATTCACGGAGTTAACTACTCACTACCCCTATACAACTTTATAAACAAATTTTACTCCACTTTTCTAATGACGTCCCTACGTAAAACTTAAAAAAAATGTGTTCCATTGATTTAATCAAAAAAAGCAACTAACGTGTCACCATAAAATGAACAAAACATATAACTTGATGTGCGGCTGCGCAATAAATATATATTAATAATAAAAATATATTTATTACATGTAAAATAATTTTATAATATCCCAGCGCTAAATGTTAAGAAAACTACTGTTTCATAATATTGTATTACACTTTCGTTGTATACAGTACAACTTGGTGAGTTTATTGCTATGTGGCAATCTCTTTCAATCAACCAGAAAGATGTTACAGGGGTATCAAGTGAAAACCAGAGTGAAATACTTTTTAAGAAAATCTAGGTTCTAGCGGGATTTAAACCCGCAATCTCCGGGTTGGAAGATAAGCGTTTTACCAACTAGGGCACGGAGGTCGTCTTTATATTAAAAAAAAAATAACAAGCCACCATAAAAAAAGAACATACTTTTTGAGGTTTAAAATAAATGTAGTTCTAAAAAATGTGGCAACGCAATAAATATATATTTATTACACGTAAAATCATTTTATAACATCCCTGCGCAAAATCATCATAAGTCTACCATCTGCAATCATCCTCGCATAAATACCTGCCGATTTATTCAGCCAATTCAACAGTTCACCGTTCACATCCCGCGCAGCAATTTCATTGTGCTAACTCCATAATAACATCTCTGGACCCCGATTGGTATTATTATCCATAATCGTCCAGTGGGCTATCCATTGGTTCGATTAAAAATTTTAATCCCTGTTGCAGGTAAACCCGATCAACATGGAAGATTATGATATCAATCGGTGGAGATAGACGGTATTGTTTATGAGCGGTGCTTATTCCTGTATCGAAGTTACTTAAATATATAGGATTTTATTTAGAAAATAAAAGTATTGATATCCCTTAAATTATTTTATGCATGTTGTTCATTTTTTTAATATAAAACAAAAGATCTATGTTATAGTTTTACAATAGCGAATCAGCTCCATAATTATTATATTATAGTGAAACGTAGAAGTGCAAAATTAATGAAAGAATTCGAATACGGTGAAAATGTGTACTCGTATATTGAGAATAATTTGTATTGTGTCGATGTTTGTAATAAGAAATGAGGTTATTCAGGATGAATGTGAGCTACAAATTTATATGTCAAGAAGGGCGAAATTCCTATATATTTAAATTTAATAATAATAAAAATTTAAAGAGCGCCGTTTAGAGAGCAAACTCTAATTTGGTATTCAACGGGCGTTCTAATTTGGGATTAAAACCCAATATTATTACCAGATTAAAAATATTACTGAAAAACATGTTGAGTTTTAGGTTAGAGAGGTAGTTGCTGAGGTCATTAGATTAAGTACTTCCACGCATCTGCATATGTTGAGTTTTAGGTTAGAGAGGTAGTTGCTGAGGTCATTAGATTAAGTACTTCCACGCATCTGCATTTGTTGAGTTTTAGGTTAGAGAGGTAGTTGCTGAGGTCATTAGATTAAGTACTTCCACGCATCTGCACATGTTGAGTTTTAGGTTAGAGAGGTAGTTGCTGAGGTCATTAGATTAAGTACTTCTACGCATCTGCATATGTTGAGTTTTAGGTTAGAGAGGTAGTTGCTGAGGTCATTAGATTAAGTACTTCCACGCATCTGCATATGTTCAGAAAAATATATTTGGTTAAAAAACTTATCAAGGGAAGACGAACTATAAAGAAACCTTTGTAGATCTTTAAACATGTGATAGTAACACATTAAGTTTTATCAGTAGAATACAGTATGCGTATAATGTTCACATACATGTGTATAATGTTCAAATATATGTATATAATGTTCATATACATTTGTATAATGTTCATATCCATGTGTATAATGTTCACATACACAAAAATGGTTGCCTTTAAGTATAACCTAAAGCTGTACACGTAAAATAAATATAAGGATTTGGATAAAACAGATAATACATTGATTTAGGAAGTGTTTGAACCTTCCAAAACAGCAATTTAAATTACTTACTTGTTAGTCTTTGTTCTCGTTTTATATAATTAATGAAAATTATATTATTAGTCGAGTGTTGTAGCAATTCCTTACAAAGTTCCAGGAATGTCGGTAGAGGTAATTAAGATAATGTTGTTAAGCTTGTAAAATTACTGAGGCTGGAAGAAATTTTAATATTCATTTAAGATAATCTCGTTAAGGCATTTAAGACTGACTGAAGTATGATGAGCATGAGCGATGGTTTCTGTCGGTCTGTTAATATAAAATGCTAAAGATAGTACGATATTTGAACATTACCACGAAGAAAAAAAAAATACGACTAAGTTGAAATTTATGAAAACCTGCAATTTCAAGTGTTGACAGACAAAAAAATAAACCTTAAAAGTTAAGATGAAAAAAAAAACGACAGATAGGTATAACATACTCGACAGATTTTTCTAAAAGAAAACAAAATATAGAGTTTAATCGAACCGGAAGGCGTTTTATATATAAAAAAATGAACAGTAAAAGAAACAATGAAAAAAAAATGACACTCAAATTTTTTTTCTAATAAATAAAATTGTTTCTCCTTATAAATCAAATGAATAATATTTTGAAGAAATACTTTTAAAATAAAGTTTTTTTGAAATTTATTATTTAATAAATAAATCTATAACACCAACATTTGCAAAGGGCTAGACCTATGAACAAATTAATGTCTTAAGAACTAAACTAATTTATATATTGTACTATGAACTAATTTAATTTGAATTTCCTACATGTCATTTAATTTTTAATTATCTTAATATTTCATTTCTTATAAATAGTCAACAGCTATATAGTATACTACTTATAACTAATTATTTTAATATTAATTATTAAGCATGTACATGTCCACTCATTCAGGCTTCTTGGTCCACCCAGCTAATAATGTAGGTGGACTAGTCAGGGAACAGATGATGTTTCGGAAGCCTGTACTTATAACGAAAAGGTTGGTCGGACTTACTCTCGTAAGCCCAATTTATAATTATTTATTTTATAATAGTTTGAAATGGTAACACAACTATTCTAAGGAAGTGGAGTAACCCTAACGGAACCAACATTTTATTGTATTGTATTACACTTTATATTTGGTAGAACCTATCGAGTTTTATTGTATTGTATTACACTTTATGTTTGGTAGAACCTAGCGAGTTTTATTGTATTGTATTACACTTTATGTTTGATAAAACCTAGCGAGTTTTATTGTATTGTATTACACTTTATATTTGGTAGAACCTAGCGAGTTTTACTGTATTGTATTACACTTTATATTTGGTAAAACCTAGCGAGTTTTATTGTATTGTTTTACACTTCATATTTGGTATAACCTAGCAAGTTTAATCTCTTTCAATCAATTAGAAAGATTTTAATGATAAAACCAGAGTGAAACCCTTTTTAAAGTAATTGAGTTTTTGACTAGAACAAAGAGCCGTCTTAAAACATCCGAGATGGGAATATTTCTTTCGCAGGAAAATCTCTGAGACAGGGTCAGAAACTCTCATTTCCGACAGATCTGCAACACAGGGGATATAGTCAGATGGAGCAGAGTGAGAAGGCGGTACTGGCGTGATCATGTGGATAGAATGGGCAGATGCGAAATCCCATACACAGAGACACACGAGATCCTCGCATGATATTGTATGCCAAGAAGTTTGTCTAAAAGGTAGAGGGACAGCTAGTGTTCTCCCTCCCAATAATGATTTGTAATATAACCAGATCTATACTACAAAGAAGATTATTTACCAATTGGAATCGAACTCGCAACGCCCACTAGAAGGAATAAGACTCAAATGTTATTTTGTCTTGACAAATTAAATCAAAGTAAATGAAAATACATTTGTAGCCATATAACATATAATTTAAATTTAAGCATGTAAAATAGAACGACGTGTTATTCTAGATGCTAAATTAAGATTTTTATTACATATATGTTTGTTTGTTACATACTTGTTTGATACACATCAGCTTAAATGTTGGGTATCAATACATCTGCATTATTAAATGGTCTTAGATTTTAAGGCTTTTACTATCTTTGGAAGGCGAAACATTAACGAGCGTCTTGGTTTAATCATAATGGACTATGAGGTATATAGAAACGATATTAAAATAAATAATGAATATACATTATCTTGTAAAGATATTTTCAATATATACGTATGATAATAACTACCTTTAACAAGAAAATACCATATCTATGGCATAATTGGTAAAACGCTTATTTCTATAACGGGATTGCAAGTTCTATTTCTGTTGATACCCATTTCTTAAAAGGGTTTCAAATGTGTGTATATACGAGTATGTCTGAAACGAATGGAAAGTGAAGAAACGTAAACTGAGGTAAAAGTGGAAGGAGATAATTTTTAAACTGGTTTAAGAGTCTGTTTTTTTCTGTGTATGTTACCCCTCAATATATCCAAATTAGTGTTTCAAACATATTGAAGAGCGTGCCTGAGAGACAATATTGTCTTCAGCTCCAGTAATCGAGCCTTTGGGTTTAAATAACCTGTGGAGTTAGGACGGAACTCTTAGTTCGTCATTGAACGTGTTGGTAATATTACCCACTCGGCGTGTTCTAGTATTGTTACCAGACGAACTCTTTTATTGGACTGACACCTTTGTTTTCTTTGGGTACTGCTGGGAATCGAACCCTAAACCCTCGGGTGGATGTCAAAAATGTTACTAGGCTACGGAGGTCGTCACTGAAGGATAAGTCAAAAGTATGAGAAATTGAACATATACGAGTACATGAAGTTCTGGCATATATTTTTTTATTCACAGAATTGATTTCACATTTTTTTAATACGAAATGCATATATTAAAATGATGTCAAAGAGATAAAAACGGGCGCGTTATTGATAAGCATCGAGGGCAGTCGCTGAACTCTGTGATAAAAAAATATTTCAATTCAAACCAAAATTACAAAACCGTCTTGGAAATTATTTGTCAACCACAGAGTAACTCAGTAAAATGTAAAATCTTAATCTGGAAGAAGAATTTATAAATTATTAAATTTCAAACAGATCTCAATGTAAAAAAATAGTACAAAAAACATAAAATAGAGTTTCTTAAAAGTGATGTGAGGCGAATTATGATGTTAATATAAAAGACATATATTTACATTACAAAGTCTAACAGAGATTTCTACGACACACTTATTGTAAAGGGTGTGGATTTTATCCATTTCTCTATCCCCGCATTTTTAATGACTATGTTTGGATATTACTCCTTAAGCGTTAAAAGAGATCTACGCATCTGCTTTAATAAAAAAAATAGTAAATTCCTTGTTAATTGACAATTTTTGTATAATATATTGTACCTGAAAACTACTTAGGAGTATGCCGTCGTAAATTAAGATTGCTTTTGGTGCCGTATTCACGAATTGAGTTATTAAGAGCGTCGCCAATTGCACACGGAATGACCTTGTTGAATGAATGTTGCTATATTGATATTTTTATATCTCGGTGGGTAAAGATTGAGGATTAAGCTCTTTAATAAACTTTTTGGGCATAACTGAACCACTTCACAGGGAAGAGGGAGTATATTTTTCCTATTGTTTTAACAAGCACTGTTTCTTCCACCTTTTCAACTAGTCTTGTTTGTGCTCCAGTGATGATGAGGTGAAAGCCTTGAAATCGGTAAGGTTATTCCATTACAAAAAGTGGAATAAACAGAGTTTGATAAAACAAACGACAATGTCTTTAAACCTCCACAATGTTAATGCCTTAACTATAAATAATACATTGTTTTAACATTTTTATATCTTTTTGTGTCCTATACATTATTAGATATAAAAGGTTATCAAATATAAAATTGAAAAAATAAATTACCTTGTTTTTTTACAACCTATGTAGAACATATACACCTATGTATAACAAAAATGTGATATAACACATATAATAACAATCAATGTGCAAAGCTAACGATTATTGATGATATACTGATTAATTCAAAAAGCGTATAATTTTGCACACACAATGTCTGGTGGTCTAAAGAAAAACATACTTTAGTTTAAAATTTACTTATATATTTAAAAAAATAAACGATACTTAAGAGCCCCTTCATAACAAAGTAACAATTACAAAACGTATAAATATGTTCAAAAACTTTTCAATTCAGAAAAAATATATTTTTTTAAATATGATGCTTTAAAGTATCAATCTATAGTAGTTGTAATTTGTTTAGTTCAACACTGTTTATTCTACTTTACATAATAGTATAGCCCTACCGGTTTCAAGGTTTTCTCCTCATCATCAGGGGAGCACAAACCAGACCACATTGAAACCGGTAGGGCTATACCGTTATGTAAAGTGGAATAAACAAATTACAATATATTTAAACCTTCACAGTGTTAATGATGTAACTATAAATATCATATCAATGTAGTGTTGTGTTTGAAAAGCTTAGCCAAAATTCAATTATGGATAAGAGTTTGAGGAGATGAAACTCACTAAATAGCATAACATAAATGAACATTTCTAAATATTTATTTAATTTTTTTTCTTTATTTGTTTATGTATTAAAAAATAAAGCAATAAAAGTAAATCAAAACATTTTGCTTTTAATTTTCACACCGCTCCTTTTAAAAATATAAATCTTGAAAACTACTAATAAAAATCCCTTTCGTGCAAATGCAATCAAAATGTATATGCACAATCTATATGCACTTTTTGTTTAAATGGGCAATGTACTATATATGCACTTTCTGTATAAATGGACAATATACGAGTACAGGTTGTCCTCGACTTACGACCGAGATACGTTCCTGGACTTTGGTCGTAATTCGAATTGGTCGTAAGTCGAATTTCATACAAAATATGTATGTACTTACATATTAAAATAAAACATGTGTATTTATTTATATTTTTTTATTGTTAAATTTATACTTATTTATTAATACAAAATAAAATATTTACTTCATTAATATTTAAAATCTTTCGTCATCTGTACTTATATAAGTACATATGTACAATCCATTCGCTCATCAACAGAAGTAGAAGAAGAAGCAGTAGTAGTCTTTTTAAAAAACATATCCAATTTTAGTTGAGTTGTTTGTTGTTTTTTTTCCTGTATATTTCTTTGTAGCAAGCAAGATCTTCCTGAATACGGCGGTTTATACTCAAAAATCTTTCGTTATCCGAATACATTTTTGCAAATTTTTGCATTACTTGGTCAATTTGAAGGAACGCTGCTTCCATTTCTTTCAATACAATTTTTTTGGAGATTCCAAGACCATTTCTTTTTTGTAGTCTCTTCTTCAGCCCTTTGATTTTCGATGCATAATAATTCTTCATTTGTAAGATCTTCCAAATCATTTTCTATAAGTTGGTCTATGTCTTCACGATCAATATTAATATCAAGTTTCTTGCAAAGCTCTACAATGAGATTTATAGTGTGTTCAATTTCATTTTCTTTTTCAAATTGCGACTGAGTTATGTTTTCAAAACGTTTAGTAAGCTTTTTCCATATTCCATACATGCACGATGATGTGACCTCTTGTCATCCCTTTCCAATATTTTTAATTGCTTGATGAATATTAAAATTCTTCCAAAACTCTTTAACCGTTTTTCCCCCGTCAAGCGCTACTATTGCTTGGGCAAATGTAGTTTTTAAATAATAGGCTTTAAATGTGGCATTAGCTCCCTGGTCCATGGGTTGCGAAATACTGGTGGTATTAGGGGGTAAATACACGATTTTAACGTTAGGATGTAAATTTCCGATATGTGGTGGATGTCCTGGTGCATTGTCTAGTATTAAAAGTATATTGAATGGAATTGCTTTCTGATTACAATATTATTTTACTTCTGGAATAAATAAATTCAAAAACCAGTCTTCAAAAATAAATTGTGTCATCCACCCTTTTTTGTTTGAGCGGTAATATAGTGGTAACATATCGATATTGATTCCTTTGAGAGCTCTCGGCTTTTTAGAGTGATAAATCATTAATGGTTTCAATTTATATCCAGCAATATTGCCACCCAATAAAAGTGTAAAACGATCATTAAATGCCTTAAAGCCTGGCATACTTTTTCTTCCTTATTAATGTAGGTACGCTGAGGCATTTTCTTCCAATAGAGCGCGGTTTCGTCAACATTAAAAATTTGTTCCTTGACGTATTGTTCTTTCCTAATCAATGTGTCAAATATTTCGATAAAATCTTCAGCAGCCTTGTAATCGGCACTAGCTGCTTCTCCACTTATTTTCACATTTTGATAATTCGGCCGTTTTTTGAATCTCGCAAACCAACCATTATTGGCAGTAAATGTTTGCTCGTAGTTAGTTAGCTCCTTTAATTTTAGGTTTTCAAAAAGGCTCAGCGCCTTTGTCTTTATGGTCACAAGGCTAAGGGGAATTTGTTTTTTTATCAAATCTTCCATCCAAATCCCCAATAGTTTTCCATTTCGTAAATGGGTCCAAGTTTATTTTTTGTTATTATTGTAGATTTTATGGATATTACTCCTTTAACAGCTTCACTGATACTTAGTTTATTCATCAAAATTGTAGAGATCGTTGAATGTGATAAGTGTAGATCGCGAGCTATGTCCTTCACTCTTTTACCACTCTCATATTGTTTCATTATTTTAAGTTTTATTTCTAAATCTATTGCACTTCTCTTTTTTTTGTCACATCTACTCCGTTTGCCAGTCATTATGGGCACGATTTATTGATTATTCACTTCAGATATTAAATGGGTATATGTATTATTTATATCTTATTATATTAATGTGTATATATGTCCATGTTCAAAAACACTGTGTTAACTGAATTATGTACACATAATTTTAAAACAACGAAGGGACGAAGTGAGAAACAAACGACATTCTTTGCGCACATCCCGCGATCTACTGACCGGCAGGAAGTTTTTATGGCATCATTATTGCGTCATCTTTGTTTACGCATGAATCAGGGTTGACAAAGGCGCACCGTAATTAATGCAATTAAAAAAAAAAATTTTTTTTTTTTGGTCGTAAGTGCGAATGGTCGTAAGTAGAACCGTCGTAAGTCGAGGACTACCTGTATATGCACTTTCTGCGTGTTATGAGGCATAAGAGCAAACGTAAGATCATCTTGCAGGTGCTATTAGGGTACGGATTTTTTCGATAACTGAAATTCGCAATATCTCCCCAAACACGTTAGATCTTCTTTATTACATGTATGTATATAATATTTTTCGTAAATCTTTCACCATTTCAAACCATTTGCTTCTTATTTTTTAAATGCCCTTTTTTTATAAAAGTAACACCTGCTCTCAATTGGATTTTTCCTGATATGCTGATTTTTTATTTTATCAAATATTGTTTTTCATCATGTTCCATGCAATACTCTCAATTAATTCGCATTAATCTTACATTCATTGCTCTTTTACCATGTCCAAATTTCGCTTACATATCGTAAGGTTGAAACCCGGATTCCGTTTATATTTTCAGCTGTATTTTTCATTTCGCTTAATACGTCGTCTCAAATTTATTCCGTATTATGTCGAACATTGACAAACTACACGATGTTATTCACAATGCACAAATTGCACACGATCTTATAAGGGAGGCGTTGTTTTCTTTCTCCACTATTTTTGACAAACAATACACAGTTAATTCTTATAACAGGAAATATATGTAGTGGACAGGAAGTGAGTATTGCATTCGTCTTTATTTTTCATGCCAATTAAACGTTATCTCTGGTCAAAAATGACTTTCTTTCCTTGCGTGAAGTCTTTTTTACACCTGTTGAGAGTGTAATACTTGTAGTACCTCAATAGAAAGGTCATGTAGGGTTTTTAATTGCATTACCAATGCGCAAAATTACATTTGTTATTAATAGAGTAAGGGTTACATTAAAATAAATATGAATTTGAAAGTTTAATTCATTTTCATCAAATATTATTCACGCAACGATATAACATAGTCCCTATGCAAACAAATTGAGAAAACGAATTTATGCAAACGATTTTTTCAGAAAATTATATATATGGTTGGGATCCCTTAATTTTTTTATTAACAGACTTGTTTATTTTTTAAATGTTGTGTTGAATAAATTATCCTCAAGATCTCTCGGACAGATTGTGTTACACACGCGGAAGTTTTGTTTGCAATTTACAATACAAGTTCTGTTTGCAATTTACAATAAACACGAGTATATATTGTAAATTGCAAAAAGAAAAAAATAGAAAACTCTTTGTAACAATTGTAAAATAAAACAAATAAATAAGGATCGATAACTGCTTAACCTTTCAGGCACGTATGACGTGCACCGCACGCGCATCAAAACCAAAACTCCCCACATGGACGTATGACGTGCACCGCACACGCACCAAAAATCCCAAACAAGGATGGACGAAAATAGTGCCCTGTTTTACCATCTATTTATATGAGCAATAGTTTAACGATTTTGTCAAAAACGATCTTCATAAAAAAAAATTAAACGTCCTTGGGACTGAAAAAATGTTTTAGGCATACGGGCCTGAAGGGTTAAAGCTGTGAAAATTCGCAAGTATCTCAGTCACATAATGAGAGCTTCAAGATACATTATTACATAACTGATCGTCCAAAGACAAATAAATGGCAAAAAACTAACAAAAGGAGAAAGACAACGCAGTATTTCTTGGCTTAAGAACTTGCGGTAGTTTGGGTGCAGTTTTACTGAGTTGTTTCGAGTTGCAGTAAATGGAACAGGGATTGCTATGCGGGTGTTCAGCCTTCGATAGAATACGGCATATCAAGAAGAAATTGAATAAATTCACATGAGTAGATGGCAAGTCTTAAAAATAATTAACCACAAATTTTTAAGAACTATTTTATTGCTGAAATAATAATTTCTCGACAAAAAGAAAATGGTTCAATTATTATTTTTTTGTCGCCATTTAGATATCAAATATTCCTTCAAGGGCCTCTTATCTCAAATAATTTGAACTTAAGAATCAAATGAGACGATTTATTGTTTAGCAAACACCATAAACACTTAAGTTATTTTACTATAATTTTGATATATTAATTTTCTCGTGTATTTTTAAATACATTAAGTCCTCTGACATTCGAAAACTAATAAAATAATGGCTGTATCATCGCATATCTGTGCCTGTGGGCTATATTTTTACAATTTGACAAAAAAAAACATCTTATAATATATATGTCATGTTATGCAGAGAGAACTGTTGATATGTGGGTACATTTTGTATTCACTATATTGACAATTGAACACTATATTGACGGTCACAATGCTCTGAATATATTTTGTACAGTATTGTTACAAGTTTGTCTTGCCCTATATAAGAGCAAGCCATGTATCACTTGTGTCCCGCATTAAGTACACTTAACAAGAACAGTTTCACTTTCATACATTCCAGTTGTTATAATATGACACATAATATACTCGTATTATATGAAACAAATTTCAAGATTCAAAGTGATTTTTTTCCTCTCTACCTTTTCGTTGACTTTCATTCCACTTTGACTCAATTTTTTTGAGATATCCGTAAATATATTGAAGTTTCGATGTGCTTTTTTAATATTTGAGTGAGTTGATTATGTAGTATTTTTATCACTTTCTTAGAGTATTTTTTTCTTTCTTTTTGTATGTTAGGGCTTTTGATTGCCTAAGCCTTGACCTGTATCAAGCTCGTATTATATGTATAGTGGGTGGTATGTACTATATATGCTTACTGCTTTTCAATATTTTTTTGTATACAATAAATGAAAATGTTTATAACTGTGACAAGTTGTATTTATATTAATGTGCACTGTAAATTCTAATTTGAATATTGCTCTTGTAACCTTTTTTAATGGCCAGTTAAATACCATACATTGTAATAAAATAAATAAAAAAGTTAATTAAGTTGTTTTGTTGACCTTTTTTGTGTGAATATGAACTTAAAAATAAGATTCACGCCTGCCTGTATCCTCCTCTTAATATCAGCATTCAAATTGAAAAAAAATTGTTGAACAAGTTGAGGGAAATATGGAAGGTAATCTTTTTATAAGCATTTAAAACAATTGTTTTCGAGTGCGTTAAATACCATTGTCCATTATTTATTTATAAGTTCATTTTTTTCTTAAATTCCGGAAGCGCAAACGTCGCAATTCATTATCGTGCTTATTTTTTAATATTTATGAAGTGTTTAATCATTCATTCGACCTGTTCATGCCCTTCGCGCTTAAGGAATGACATTCTTGTGTAATAAAATTGATTCAACCAAAAGGTGCCTTCATAAAATGCTTTTATTTATGTTTTTTTCCATTGAATACAATCAAGTCATATCTGAGCTCGTCTTGAACTAGATAAGAAACATAAGCTAGAAACTAGATAAGAAACGTAAGTTAGAAACTAGATAAGAAACATAACATTTAGTTTTTCGAATATATTTACCAATATGTTACTGGTAAGATCCAGTCTGATTTTCATTTAAATCATTTTTACATTTTTCTTGGAAGAAACTGTTACATAGCAAGAAGTTCGCTAAGTTGTATTATATACATTTAAAATATAATACCGTGCACTACACAAATATACAGAGAACTTACAGTTTGAAAAAAAAATTGTAAAAATACGAAAATTCACAAAGACAATGTATGAATTAGGTATATCGTATGCCTATCTAAAACTAATTTTCGATGCCAGTCAGAGCATTTAAAAGCAATACATATTTAAAAGCAGAGAAGAAATGATTACTGTCGCAGTCCATCGCTTGTCACATTACACAAAGAAAAATAAATAGAATGGCTGCCGTTGAAAATGAAACAACTGGAATGGCTTAATGGAAAAGTTTACCGTTAATTCGATTATGTCTATCAAATCATATTTACTAAATGTATCCTACACGGACCAAAGTTTTGTATCTCAATTGGCCGCAGTTCGCCAGATGGATTAAAGTTATCAAAGTGCAGGACAGGTACCTGAAATAAAACTTTTACATTCGCTGGAAGATGTGAGATTTCCGTTACAGCGAAATTGTTTAAGATTTTTATAAATAAACACATGTTAATTAAAAATATTACGTTTATTAATTATACAAAAATACACATTTATTCATGAATCAAAACCAAGGCTTTTATAGATAAACGATATAATTCTTAATATATATATATTTTTTTTAATAGTTTTAGAATTTGAATCAAGGTATATATTTTGTTTTCGTTTACCATAGAAAAAACCATGGCTATCCAAAGAACCATAGCGTATGACTGATACAGTAAATTTAATAAAAAAAATGTTCACGACAGTGTTGCGTGCAATGGTTACATATTTTATGCAATGGTTACATATTTTATGTACATAATATATTTAAATACACTTCAAAAACACATAAATTGCAGAAAATACATTTAAGAGAAGCTATCAAAAGGTCTGGGCTCATCTAATAATATCCGCTCGGCCAAGATACACCCCACCAATATAGGGCGAGCCAAGCCATGGGGACACACCTTTGAACATGTAGAATAAGAAGAAAAAAAACAGGAAAGAAATAGATGGCAGAAAAAAAACAAATCCACAAATACCACCTCAAATTAATTCAAACAAACAAATAAAGGTTTCCTGACAGCAACACAATGTGTACATATAACATATATAATAAACTTATTCAGAGTATCTCACATACATTTAAAAACAAACTGCAGAAAACACATTTAAGATTGAAGACATTAAAAGGTCCGGGCTCATCCCATGAACATTCCCCCGGCCGAGATACACCCCACTAATATAGGGGGAGCCCGACCGCAAGGACATCGCGTAACATAGTATAATAGTAAATAACTGTGGTAGTAAACCACAATGATTCGCAAAAAATACATCCATAAATTACACACAAAAAAGGAAAAGAAAACTACTTCAAGGTTTTCAAGATTTATTGTGAATGAATAATACATACGAACGTACCATCAAACTATTTCCCTGTTGGGGTAGGGATAGCACAGAGCAACAGACTTCCATATCGCGACACATATTTCACTTCTTTTAAAATAAATTCAAACACCTTGTATAATTCCTACGATTTATCTGACTTTATATTTTCTTCTTTCAAAATATCATTAACTTGATCCAACCATTATTTGCTTGGCCTTCCTTCTAGTCTTACACTCACATTTTCACAATATATTTGTTATGTTAATATTTATTCATTCATTGGGAAAGTGGTATGTATGGTTAATCCACCGTATTGCTAACATTAGGGAAATATACAAAATAAACCTGTCAACTATTAAAAATAGTTTTTTTTAACAATTCTTGAATATACAATAATAAAAAAAAAACACTATGAATGATACCTTCTTTCTATTAATAACGTTTTGCGTAAAAAGTTGTTTACTTATGTTTTAAATATATATATAATTATTTGTTTACCTTATAATCAAAATAACATATCTTTTATATTACATTGCTAGAGGATTTCATTTTTTATTTAAATATTCATATTCTTAAATATTATTTTGTAGCATTATGTTATATTAAATTAGGTTTTGGCTATACTATTTTCATTGATTTTAACTATTATGATTAGAACTAACGTATCATTACAAGAGAACTAAAGCTGGCTGCTGATAATGGAATCCCAGTCCCAACATAAGGACACAAGAGAAAACAGAACGTGGTCAAAAATATGAAAGAAAGATAAATGCGTCAGAAATGATAGCATTGTACAAAATGTGTGGAAATTTAATCTGTGGAAAAAAAGAATGATAACATTAAGAAATTTTGCGAATCGAAAGAATATGCAGTGTTTAAGATGAAGAAAAGAGCACGCACAAAGAATAAATGAGGAAATATTTACAAATATACTATAAACTAATAATATACAAGGTTCAACGTAAAAACACCTGTCATGACCGAATTAATCGAATTCTTAAAGATAAAAGAGTGAAAAGTCTTTATAATAGGAGAGTGTGTAGGATAAGATATATGGATGACGTGGCAGAAGCAAATGATGTGTTTCAAAATAGAATGAAGTAGAGCTATCTTCTCTCTGCGTACTCCGAAATGAACTGGCGTGATGGTGATGATATTGTTATCAGTGAGAATTCAAACAGCGTAGTTTTATTATAATAATGTTAATAATAAAGAACAATTTATATAGCTTTATTTAGAGACCAGATTCTCCTCAAGCGCTCTAACTCGGGATTCGAACCGAGTATTATTGACAGAATTGGAATAAATAGTACAAAATAAATATATATCAGTTAAGTGTAAGGATAGGGTGATTTAGATTAGGTACTTCTCACATCTGCATTTGTTTACAAAAAAATGTTTGGCAAGAAAACAGTAAAAAACTTAAAAAGGAAGACGAACTACAATCAAACATTTGTAGATCTTCCGATATGTGATAGTAACACATTTGGTTTTATTTATAGCGTAGTGTACTATATGTTACGTGTGTAGTGTTCATGTACATATAATCATGGATTTTCTTATTAGCTACCTTCTGCGTCCGAGTTCAATGCGGTTCAGTTCTGCAAATTTTATTTTAAATTGATTGTTTATTCATAGATAATCTATTTATGAACTTATCAAATAAAAAATAATTAACTATAAACCTACATTTATATAATTTTATACAATACAGAAAGTTTCAAGAAATGAATAATAAGCTATCGATATTGTTAATAGCTTCAATATGATAAGTGCAGGAATATTAGGGATGGCAGTGGGTAATAATTCATAATTCAGTCGGGAGCTGGGATGATATTGTTTTATCCCATGATTGGCTGTCCAGGGTGCCATCAAGCCTAATTAGTGTCAGACAACACAGCGCACAGTTCCTGCTAACTAATTATCTATATTAACTAGTAGATTAACTCTCTTGCTCCTCTTCTTTCTTACTCACTTGCTGATAATTAAATAACTTTATAAATAAATAGGGGGTTTAATCAATTCACTTTGATCACTTATAATTGAAAATCAATAACACTTATGGTGTATTTGAGTGTGACGTGGATGTAGAAAAATAATTAATAGAGCCAATTAAATAACGCAGAAATACGTGCACTGAGAATATATGATATGAAGATATATGATAGAATACGAAATTATGTGATTGATAAATTAATGTAAATTGGAAATTATGTAAGAAATGGAAGCAACAAGTGTGCTCTGAGGTAGTTTGAGCGTATACTGAGATATTGATGGATGAAACCATACATACTCGTACATACGTTTATACTATCACGCCATTTCCCTATCAGGGTAGGCAGCGTCAGACTTTCTTATCTCGACTTAAATTTTCTGACTCTTTTACATTCATACACAACCTTATACAATTCCTATTATTTATCTGATTTTTTACGTTTACTTGATCCAATAATGTTTTCTTTGGTCTTCTCTACCACACCTTTTACTCACATACGCACTATATATTTGCTTTTTTTAATTCGTTCATTCAGTCTACATGCCAAGACCATCTCCGAGTGCTCTTCTTCATCTATTCAACACATCAACCTTAAGTTCACATTCATCCCGTAATCATTTCGATCCGTATTCTGTCGTACATTGTAACTCCATGTATTTCTACAGCGTTCATTCCTCTCCTTTCAATCTTTATCCACGTCCACGTTTCTCTTCCATAGATAAAAGTTGGTACTGCTGTGGATTATCATCTTAACAGATATTGATCCTGCCCAGTTCGACTAAATATGATAAAGGCCCCCAATGACTTTGTTTCCAATCGCAACACGCTAACTCTTTCATCATCTGAGAAAATAATACCTAAATAGTAGAATTTCTCAACCTACTCTACTTTCTTATTATTAACCCATGAATTTGTGATTTGTGTATAATGTGATATGAGAAGAAAATGTTGAAGTTGAAGGGGTGAAATATTTAAATAGTGCTGTACAATTCTGGCGCTCGGTCCTGTCTGTCTACTCCTACTAGGGAATAGCATATTGTTTTATAACGTAATATCTGTTGTTAGATTTCATAAAGATTCTATGGTTATTTGGTGAGGTACTTTATAAGGACTAATAATACTCGTATGTATGCAAAAAGCCAATCTTAACTATAACTGCTATGATGTACGAGTATTTGAGTATATATGTACTCGTATGTACGAATTGCAGGTTTACGGGGAATGTATTTTTGGTTAAATTTGGCTAAATTCAACGAATTATTTTGGTCAAGCATTCCATCTACAATATTATCATAAGGAAATAATTATGCAAACGGACCTTTTAATGGATTAAAGTTTAAACTGTTAAAATACTTAATAAATACAATTATACTTTCAGAATATTTTTTTTTCATTTTATACTCTTTATTTTTAAAAACTTTAAATTTAATAATAAAAAAACATTAACTCCTAAAATTCCTATTTGTATGAACATAAAATATATATTTTGTGATTCTAATTTGAAAGACATATTTTACGGAAATAAGCTAAAATAATAAAACTATGAATTAATGAGATAAAAAAAAAGAATACTTTTTTTTTTATTCTTAATAACAAAACGTATTGTATAATATTAAATAGAAATCTTATGAGACTGAAATATTGTGAAAATATTGCTAAAGCAATTGACAATAATAAAAGAGTAAATTTCTCGAGTTACTTCTTATCAGAGTTCAAAGAACCGTTAATGAAAATCTTAGGAATATAAATCTGGATAAATAATTTAAAATAAATGTGTAACAGTATGCACTTGTATGCAGTTTTCGATTTCTCTCTCCATACTGGGTGCATTAATCTCGTTGAAATTACCTAGTGACTGTGACTTATGAGCCGGCACACCATCATTTCATCGGGCACTTCCCCGCTCTCGCCATATCGCGCGCGCTCTCCCTTTTTGCATATCGATGGCTAATTATATTGGAGGCTGCGGAGTAATTCTTTACGCTGCAAATTATAGTATACTAAAGGTTCCATAACTTTATTATAATGAATTACATTAATTTTGTCTGCACGAGTGATTTTCAAATAAGCATGCTTGTTAAGCAAATGCTCTTCACGGACTTAATTTCCAGGTTTTTCCAGAGCCTTTTCTTAGCATTTATGATTTGGAGAGTTATAAATCAACAAACAATAGCGGTCTATAATTCTTCCCAATCAAGAACGAAGTATTAATTAAAATTACGTTTTTGAACATTTCACTTATAGTTTAATAATCTATATGAGTAGTGTAGAGGATACGAGAAGTTTGGTAAGATCTAAAAAAATGCCATGACCAAATAAATCAATACGAAAGTGGGAAGAGTGAAAGACCTTTATAATAAAAGAGTATGCTTGACGAAAGATGTGTTCTAGGATAGAATGAAGTTAATGTTTATTCTCTCTGCCTACTCCAATAGGGACATGGCACGATGGTGATGATGATGAGATTTGTTCGTATTCCCGACATTTTACGTTTTAGTCATTCATATATTAAAAATACGCTTGATGTCACATTGTTCAAATATTATTGAGCGCTGGATGACAGCCTAATTTTTCGACTGAATGAATTTGCGAAATAAAATATCATACCCAAAATCATCGGGAAACCAGCGAATTGGTCGGAAATTTCATGTTTTTGCTTGAAAGATTTTTAATCTTATTCTTTACATGAAAGGAACCCATTACAACTCCCCTTTATATGGCTTTTAAGTAGGTACTCAAAACGTTAGTTTTATATAAAAAATGTTGTTTATATTTTATGTCTTTTTAGATTCAACTCTGTTGTTTCTTATTACTGAGGGTCGTGATTATGGGATATTGGTGGTACACTGTCTCTGCTTTTACTTTCTAGTACACTTCTTATGACCATCAATTTGTCCTGGTTATCTGGCTAACTTCTAAAAATATGTCAAAAGAACCATAGGACACGCTGGAATCATACTGAGGACAGCCGTACCGTCACATTCAACTCCTGGAGTATAGAGACATTCGTTCTTCTGACGGTATTCTCAGCATCTGACGTTTACACCACATCCCAGAGGAATTGATCCTTGCACGTTATCGGGCTTTTATTGTCCTTGTGCCAGCGCTGTATAAGATAAGAGGAAATATTCAAGTTAGGTCTAGTTTTCTTTTCGTACGATTGGAAATTCTTCATATTCTTACTATGTATCGAGTCAAGGCACTGTTTTTTTATCCACCTTGCACGGATCTCTCCTGTTACACTAAAAGGGTATGTTTCTAGCGTAAGCTTATTCGTTAGGAAGAATATCAGCCAACATTCTTCTCAAACTGCTAGACGGTACCGAGAATATTATATATCAACAGTGTCATTCAGTTGGTTCAATATCTCTATACCACGCGTGACTGAGTGTTTAGCCATGATATTCGTCCTGTAAGTTGGTATGTAGAACAGAGGGTGATTCCTTGCACGGCTATATTTATTAGGTACATATAAACTTAGTGCTTCTAGAATCACGGGACAGTTAAAGCAACCTTGAAAAATCTTAAGTAGAAATATCGTAATGGATTCTTGCTTTCTTGTTTCGAGGCTTCTATAGTTACACACCGTGAGAAGTTCGGCATGGTGAGCATATTTTGGGTAATCGCCCTTTGTTCTGTACCATAGATGTGTGAGGATTTTTTGTAATTGTTCTATGTTGTTTTTATATTTGAGCTGATTAAAAGCTTAAACTATAGATGCATATTCTAATTAGATAATTATATAAGTTGGCAATTTGTATTTGGCTCTTTATTTCTTTTTCAGAACCGCCGTCTATAGCTTTCAGAGAACCAAGGTATATGAAATCTTGCAATATTTCTAGGTCACTTAACCTACTCGACGGCTGTAGGACATAAACTTTATCTTCAATATAATTTAAATAAACATCTTATTTTCGATTTATCTATCCTTCTTCATCCTTCATATCCTTTGTCTAATATGCTCTTATGATTATATTGTTAGTCTTACTTATATATTTTTAAAGATAAAATTACAAAAAGTATTTTGGTATAAAAAGGGACATTGTTTTCACAAACATTAGACAGATGTTTAATTTGACAAATAATTTTATTTTTCAATTTGTTGGCCACGCGACTCGGAAAGAGCATCCGTAGTTCCCCTCTCCGAAGAAGAGAAAAGGTAAGATCCCCATCAATTTGGATTCACCAAGTCAAAACTGTAGCAGGGTCTTCAGTGATGGTAGCATTTCGGACAGCGGAGTCTAAGGACAACTGAAGGAGGGTCGTGAACGGAGTTGATTAGGCTATATAAAGAATGAAGAATAACAAATTAAATCTTCCAATTTTTTGATCGATTACAACTGTTCATCAAAAACATTAATGGACGACTTCATTGACCTAGTTAGTAAGACACTTGTTTTCTAGCACAGGGGTTGCGGGTTCGATTCCCGTTGGAACCCAAAAAAAAAAAAAAAGTTTCAGTCTGTTTTTCACTTAAGACTTCTTTTATAAAGCAACTTTTTTTATTACATTTCTATTGTTTACGTTCAACCTAGAGGGTTTGTGACAATTTGACAATCACTTCCAACCAACCAGAAAGATGTTGAAGAGGCCTGAAGCGAAAATCAGATTTAAACCCTTTATAAAAAATCAGATCAAACAGGAATCGAACCTGCAATCCACGGGCTGGAAGACAGGTTTTTAAGCAACCAGGTCACCTTTCTGGTCAATCGGAAGAGATAACCTAATGCCAATAAGCCCGCCAGGTTGTATTGCATACAACTAACTTGTAATACAAAATAATTTATAGTGTCGAAATATGTTTTAAATTGAGAAGGATTGGTCACGCACCCGCCCGATTCGGTCCGATGCAAAAGGCATGGCAATTCAAGTTGATTATAAATCGAAAGCTGCTCTTTGATGCTACATATTAATTTTATTATGGTTATCTGTATCCGAGACACACTACGAAACATTGTTTACCCTGCAATAGCAGCCGCTTATTACAAAATGCCCTGCTACGCTGCTCCACGACCTGGGTGCTTATTATACCGGTATTATGAGCCTTAAATCAGGGTTGACGTTGGAGGGTACTACTTTTGGCAGGCCTAGAAATTTTATAATAAAGTTACTTAAGCTGGTTGGTCATACTAATAATAAAAGGATAATTTACATATCGCAGTTTAGAGAGGAAACTCTCCTGAAGGGCGCTCTAACTCGGGATTCGAACCCCCATTATTTCCAGATTAAAAATATCATAAAATAAATAAATATACGTTGAGTATTAGGATATGATGGATGTGGCTGCGGCCATTAGATTAGGTACCTCTCTGCATCTGCGTATGTTCAGAAAAATATATAATATTTGTTAAATAATCGCTGAAAACTTAGCAAGGGAGAATAACTATAAAGAAACCTTGGTGTATCGTATTGTATTACATTACAATTTTGTTGTATACCGCATAATCTGGAAGGCTTATTGCAATGTGACAATATTTTCCAACCAACCAGAAAAATGTGAGAGACCTTAAGTGAAAACCCGACTGGAATCCTTTTTTGTAAATCTGGATTCCAACGGGAATCGAACCCTTAACCTATGGGTTGGGAGATAAGCGTCTTTTCAACTAGGCCACGAAGGTTACCTTTATCACTGTTATACAAAATATCTTACGATATGTGACAGAAAAACATTCGACTTTAGGTGAGCTGCTTTATTTATATTTAAAAAATACAGCGTTCATGAGATGCTATATTATTACTAAGTAACGTTGTAAAAGTTATTTATCTACCTATATGATAAATTTGTGTATGAAAATGATCAATTCTCGACTTATCGGAATACTAATAATAAATGGAGAAAATGTGTGAGGGGGGGGGGGCTGAAAGGAATAAATATGAAAAATGTATGACACAAACACAAGTTTTGGCGCTCTGTCTTCTTTGTTTGCCCCGACATGACATTTTGTTTATACCAATTTTTCAACATAAATTTTATAAGTTTAAAATACAATATCTACTTCTGCTAATCTTAACGGTTAAGTTATGTTTTACTAAATCTTTTTGAATATCAAGAATATATATGTCATATAAGTATATTATTGGAAAGTTTGAATAATTTTAACTCTTACTTCACATTATTCGACTAGCCCTGTTTTGGCCCATTAATATCTGTCATGGACAATTATTTGTATTTAAAAAAGAATATTTTTCCAGTTTCTTATCATAGGGAAATAAATTTCATTCAATAGTTATGTGTGTTATGTTACATAAACGAGATTAAATTATGAAAATTAATTTAACAAGATCGGATAAAATAAAACGTATAATTATTTATTGTGTTTTTAAGCGCACAACGTTGGCGTGTTATATATTTGTTATTTGTATTGAAATAAATTATTGCTTTACAAGAGCCTTTAAATATTATCTCATTTAATTGTTAATGTTCGAGCAGTTGATAATACCGATAATTTGCTCCATAAATATTATCACAATAAGTTCACGGAATTTTAAGGAACTGTGAATTTGTCCCTGTGTATTGGTATGATTATGGCAGGCATGGTACGCTGAGTTTGTCTGGGTCTCAGATTATAAATTTCCTAATTCAGTTGAATCGATCAAATATACTCAGTTATCTTAAACGGGCTTAAAGAGTGATCGACCCTACACATGGAATAAACGTTCTCTCAAGTATCGAGTGACTGAACATATGGAAGTATGCAAGATGCTTCTTATGTTTACAAATGTTAATACATGGTAAAATAAAACTGAAGCACCTTACTTTGATGGCATTATACACACACATTTATTCATTTATATACTAGAACGTTTTGTAAAAAGTTTATTCTGGAGCCACATTTTTCTCAGTGTTATCTTTATCATAGAAGCAAAATCATAAAACTTTTTTTTGTTAAAAAAGATTTAAGTTGGTATCCACACTTCAGGTCTCTTTAAGTTCTATTTAGTTGGTTGTAAGAGATTGCCACATGGTAATACATCCATTAGGTTGTAATGTATATAAATAAAGCGTAATATAATATAACTAGGTCATGGAGGACGTATTAATGTCTTCTTCTTTGTCCTTCCCATCTGAAAACATCTTTTTCACAAATTTCTCGGATACGGGTATCTCTTTCTCCATCTAAATACATAACCAATATTACATTTCCTAAAAACTCCGATTGTTAGACCCCCAATAACTATAAATCCCTATATAAAATAGATAATACACAATGCCAATTACTCGTAACACACACCCATCATAATGAAGGTCGACAGACAAATTGAAAATAAACTTATTTAACTAATGTCTCAAAATTAAATAATGCTACTTGATCCCGGTTAACATTTTATTAATAAAAATGCCATAAATAAATCGATGAATGAGTTTGGATTCGTATCGATAAAGGCCATTTATGAAAGATGAATGTATGGGACCCGATACGTATCTTGGCGCGATATTGCCCGTAATAACGACACAGCACTGTGCGAGGCCGTCATAAATCTCGGTATCATTATAACCACTGTTTACTTGTTATAATGTAACTGGACCCATCATATCTATAAATTGACTCCTCCTGGCATATACACGATTAGTTATTTCATTTGATACATGGCTTATGTACTTTATTTAACTAGATTTTTTAAATAAAAAAGGGGAGACATGAATTAGTACTGATAAATCGTACTAACTGAATGCTCCTAGGGATATATAATCACCTGCCCTTAGTATGAAATTTAGACATAGTTTCACTAAGCCTCTGGAATAACCGACCACAATTGCTAGGATGAACAAGTGGAGAGAAACATCAGGCCCCAGTCAGTGGATTTTGCCTGAAGATGCGTTACCATCTAACTCTGAAATGCCATAACAGGTTCAGACCTGAAAATCTCTTAACATGCTGCAAACATCCATTGGGAGAACTAAATACAAAAACAGCTGTAAGAATGGGAAATGTTGCATGATATATCGACTTTCTGTATCCGCGGCGAGAATCAGTCCATGCGACATTTGCGATAGTGTCTAAGAAACCTAGTGTCTTGCATTAAGTAGAACTTAATTCTTAGAACTACTTGAATTCTTGGCGGAAATAATTTAGTGCTTTTGATACGATAAGACGAAGTGAAAAATTAAAAAAGAGGTAAGAATTATCCAATAACCATGGTGAGGTGGTCACGATCCTCAGAATTGAGAGAACGGCCAAGAATAGGAAGAAGAAGAATTGTCCGCTATGAACATGCTCTTAAATGTAAGGGTCGTAGGGCCGAGTTCATAGCCTCGCCTAAACACTAATTTTCAACATTAAAATGTCTAAATTAGTGTTTAGAATCGGATTTGTATTCAGAATTTATAGATTCCATTCCAATCAAAAAGAAAGATGTAACTATGATAGCATTAGGGTTTCTCTTAAGCAGGTCTTTTTCAAGCAGCTAACGGGACACAGTGGACATACCATCAGGTGCAGCATTGATTGTATGTCGCCACACATGCATAGTGGTGTGTCCGTGATGACAATTTTCCATCTGAGGAGATTTTCCCATGGTTCTCCCACTGGCGTTTAACTGACCTCCACGTGGCCCATGCAGGATGGTATCCAACCGAGGCAGTCCAACGACTATATCCATGTCTTCAAGTTTCAGTTCTAGCTCTCCAAAGAGAGACTGACACTCATATTCCGGAGAGTCTTCAAAGTGGTTATGGGTGTTCATAAAACCCCTTCGTGACCTTAGTCTCGGCAGGTAATTTGCCATGTATAAGGTGTTATTTTACGATCATTTCATCGATCTATTAGTGGAAACAAAGTTATTTTAGGAAACCAGTGGTTACATTCTTAGTACATACTGATGCTGGGTGCATTATGGTTCAACACAAAAACAACGTCTATTTTTATTGTAGGATCTTAGAATTCATTACCATATAAATTTTTGATAATCTCTTCGAATTCGGAGTGTAATTTCTGAGTATTATAAAAAAACGAATACATGCATAAACGCCATCCTTCCACACAATCAAAATCCATCGCGAAAGATTACCTATCATTATTATTTGAAAAGTAAAAGGAAATATTAAAACACTCTAACATACACAATACTGGTTTGGTGGTTTGGTGCTTGGTTTTTCTTTACTTAAATCCTAATTTTTATCCTCTTATCAGCTCATAGTATTTTGGAATATTTTTAAAGAGCTTATTCATTACTTGGTATAAATTAAAAAAAAGCTTATTTTATAAAATATATTTTACAATGAAACAGAGCTTTACGATTTTTATTATTGTAGTATACGTTTTTCAAATTTCAGATAATTTGCATGTTCAATACGGATTGAAAATGAAACATTTTAGGATGTAATTATACGGATTGAAATATAATTTTAGACTTCTTATATAAATTTCATAAACACTAAAAAAAATACAACAATATGATATTCGTTAGCATTTACGAAAGTGAGTTTTCAAATTTCAGATAATTTGCATGTTAAATACGGATTGAAAATGAAACATTTAAGGATGTTATTATACGGATTGAAATATTATTTTTAGACTACTTATATAAATTTCATAAACACTAACAAAAAATACAACAATATGATATTCTTAAGCATTTACGAAAGTGAATCTAGCACAATTGTTATGAGTGTGAGAACATTTATATATTTAGCATTGTTTATTAAAAAATATACTATACTCGTATATAAACAAATCTGAAAGAACAAAGTAAATTTTATTTACAGTATCTTAAATAACGTCCAAACGGTTTCATTTAATTTAATAAAGGTTTCGGTCTTGACTTTGTAGAGCTTCAAATTATAATATTTTAAATAAAATTAAATCGTTATTATTACGAGTACACCAAGTGTTACTATCTCATATCTCGAGACTCTCTTCAGACGAAATGATATGATAGCGTAATTATATAAAGCGAGTTTAAAGCGAGGTTTGTTACGAAAGCAGTGTTTAGGTCAGATTAGTGTCATGTTTCATCGGAAGTGAGTGTGATCTGTTGACCCAAAAAAAAAAACAATTACAGGAGTGAAACCTTTTGCAATTTTTGGTTTTTGTTTACTTTTTAATTTTGCATATGGCCTTGTGTATGTCTAATGTTTTTAAATTAATCGTTACTAGTTGCAGCCCGTGAAATATTCATGGAAGTAAAATATATTCGTAAATATAGAATTTGTTTATATATATATATATATATATATATATATATATATATATATATATATATATATATATATATATATATATATATATATATATATATATATATATATATATATATATATATATATATATATATATATATATATATATATATATATATATATATATATATATATATATATATATATATATATATATATATATATATATATATATATATATATATATATATATATATATATATATATATATATATATATATATATATATATATATATATATATATATATATATATATATATATATATATATATATATATATATATATATATATATATATATATATATATGTTTATTTTAGGTTTTCAGTTACTTCGCGAACTGTAAATATTGGATTCTGACATCAGATCTACCTGGAGATCCCTCAGCAGCTTCCTTACAGCATTTTTTATTTTTTGGCCTGGATGACTCTTTAGTAACATTGTTCTCTGTTTTGGATATACAGGAGACAGTATCTATTATAATTGGTATTTTGTGGGCTTATGACCACCTTTGAAGGCTGAGTTAAGTGCTCACTTTATGCCTAGGCAACATTCCTCATTATACCATAGATTCATCTCTATACATCATTTAAATGTTTTTATTCTTAGTGCAGACAAGATGGTGTTTAGTCTTTATGCCATATACAATGTTACTAAAGAGTCATCCAGGCCAAAAAATAAAAAATGCTGTAAGGAAGCTGCTGAGGGATCTCCAGGTAGATCTGATGTCAGAATCCAATATTTACAGTTCGCGAAGTAACTGAAAACCTAAAATAAACATATATAACCCTTCGCTAAAACCAAACAAAAAATCATATATATATATATATATATATATATATATATATATATATATATATATATATATATATATATATATATATATATATATATATATATATATATATATATATATATATATATATATATATATATATATATATATATATATATATATATATATATATATCATTTACACATTGTCCCCTTGTACACTAGTTCAAAAAATGTTAGCTAGGTATTTAAAATTCATTCAGTTATCACGGACCCACCGAGATTCAAATTTCGAATCCCTTTCGGAGAGAATCCAAGTATTCCTCTCTCGCTCTCTTGTATTCAAAATTCAATTCTCGTATTCTTTCTTTGACGACAACCATCGTACGGGTTTTGGCCTATTTATATTATGATATTTTATTTTACTTTCTATGGAATTATGATTCGCCTGTATAAAACGGTACTAAAAATGTTAATAGATAGGCAAAGTTTATATGAGTATTCTTGCATTATAGTGTGTATATTATATTTTATTTAACTTATTAAAGAGTTTTCTACAAAAAATATAATTCATGTACTTCTTCAACCAATCATATATCTCAACCAATGGATAGGTGCGTAGCATAGGGGGTAAAATATAGGTGTTGTTATACCCCTTTGAGTGATAAATAATCATTTATCCATATAATATGCATTAGCAGCAATGCTGGTTCTACCAAAGCACCCCTCACTAAATGATTTGATCATATATCACTTTGATAAAACCCTCATTCGCTGTACATAATCTAAAAACTCGCTTTCAATTCGTTGATCTTTGAAAAAATATATTTATGTATTTCGTATGTAAGTTATTTATTTTTTTATTTATCAATGATACATAACAAATTATTAGTACTATAATGTAATTCAATTATTTTTTTTGAATTAAATAGTGACTTAAAACATTCAATCTTAGAGATTGTATTGTTTTGCCTTTTCTTTTAAATTTATTTTGCTCTATATCAATTAAATAATTGTTTACATTTAAAAAAATATTAGTTTGAATCACAAGTATCTCTTTGTTATGAAATATAAAATATTTTTATTTGACATTTGACGTAATACGTCAAATGTCAAATAAAAATATTACGTACGTTGTGATAAATATATACATTTTAAGTGAATATATTATCTTTTGACAATAGTTTTTCTAATTATTGTTTAACTAACTTATACAATTATTTCGTAAACAGTAAATTATACGAAAAAAAACCAGTTATATTTTCTATAAAATTATATGCACACACTAATGTTACGTTTTTGTTTCGTTAGCCTACCAACTATTATAAGAATAAGTATAAACTAAACTGGAATACTTTTTATAAAATCTAGTATTAATGGGACTCGAACCAGCTATCCCTGGGCTGGAAGACAGGAGTCTTATCAACTGGGCTATGGGAAAAGGAATTGAATCTATAACCCTCGGGTTGAAAAATAGGCGTCTTCAACTTAGTCGTGTAGTTGCGAACAGTACAACCTGGCGGTTTTATTACCATTTGGCAATCTCTTTCAAACAACCAAAAGCCAGACAGGAACCTATTTAAAAAAAATAATTACGCAATATAATTGAATTCATGACCACCGGGCTGGAAAAAGGGCGTCTTGTCAACTTAGCCGTTTCGTAGCATACAATCCAATTTGGCGGTTTTATTGCCACATATCTTCCAAACAACCGTCTGGAACGCTAAAAAAAATCAAACTCCCGGATTGAAAGACAGGCGTCTTATATACAAGACCACAAGGATGTTCAGATAATTCAATAAAATGGATGGTATTTTGATGAATTTCAACTCATTTGTTTGGAGTATCGTAGTGATTTACACTTCCATTATATGTAGTACAATCTGGTGTGATTATTGCCGTATGTGAATTTCTTCCAACCGTCCAGAAATACTCGTATGTTTAAACGTCTTACATGAAAAACTAGATTATGGCACTTTTTTATATCCCATATAGAATCGATCCTGATACCGAGGTGGGAGATAAGCTTTCTTTCAATTGAGCCGCGGAGGTGGTCGAAGTATTATATATTAATTTAGAAATGTTAAGTGACATAACTCGTAAAACTAGGAACTCGTAAAGCGAGACATGCGTATTAGAACTGCGTTGTACGACTTGTTCAGTTCTACACATGTGTAATGTAAGCTAACTCGGTGGAAAATTTAATTGCTCTTTATGAATATTAATGTTAATGAAAATCAATCGAGTAGCGTATAACTCATGTGTAATTGCTACATAAATTAAACCAATTTGTGGCAAGAAATAAATACGTTTAACCGAGTAAAAGCCTGTTTTTTGTGCAAAACTTGATGTATAAATTTCAACACTAATGTCTCGGGAATAAGGAATTACTAAAACGATTTATGCTGTTCATTATTTCAATTACATTACAAGCGGCTCGAGTGCTTTGCGTTTATTCGATCTCTGGAAAAGTATTCACCGATTCACTCTACGCCCTTGCTTTAACATCGAGACCTGAAAGATTACCTCAGTAGTGATTCACAACTCACTTTTAATTTATTCCGCAAACATTTCGAATACCTCAAATAAATAAAAACGTAAGAGTTTAAAATTACTTACAAGTTTTAAGATGATCTCTTTTCGATGTAATAAAGAGTTGAAATATATAAATGCACAGTCCACTTAATTTAACTTCGATATGTTATCCGATCGAATTAAGGTTATTATACTACACATATAGTATACCTTACCTTTGCACTTCCGCTAGCTCAGTGGTACTGAAACAATGGTATCTGAAACAGGGCTGGTCCGCGAACAGTTTGTTACCGCGACAATATTTAATTTCAAATTATGTAGTTTTATATAATACGTTAGTAAAATTATTAGATTTAAAAACATTTTCAAAAGTCTCTTAAAAAATGTTATTTTATTACTTTAATTAGAAGCAGATAAGGCAAATTAACGATGAATAAAAAAGCTCGTTTGTGAGATTAACACTTGCCTTACTGTGCTAAACAATTCCGCCAGCCACGGTGCTGGACGTTAAGCGTCCAGTAAAAAATGTATGTTTTAAATAAAAATTATGCAAAATCTGATATGTAATTAGCTATAAAAATCATTTTATTATGTATTATAACGTCAAATAATAAAATAAAATATAAGTCCTGGTCACTCGCTATCCATCACAGGGTGGCAAGTGTTAAAAATAACATATCAACTTGTTTTAAAGATTTTGTAGTAGTATTATTTTTATATTGATTATATTTGCATCCACATTATAAACATAATTGCATCATTCTTATTATTGGTTTTGTAATTATATTTTTTGTTATTGTATTTTTTTCTTAAGTCAGTTTAATTTTTTTAAATGTATCTGAACGCCGATCTTGTTATTTTAAAATAATTTTTATTTAATTTCACAAAAATACTTGGCAAAAAACAAATGCATGTACTGTATTAATAATGCGAACGTATGAGAGAATAGAACACTGCCATAACATCAATCAGTGACAGTGTTAGAACACCATTTAGTGACAGTGTCAGAACATCACTAAGTGCTTGTACTTGAGGTAACCTAAATATATTAGAGAATGTTTAACTTTTGTTTAAAGCCAGTTTTCAAACTAGATTTATTACAAATTATTATTTAATACAAATCACTAGCTTAGAAATTTTTTCGGAGTTTCGAAGTTTTTTCGGAGTTGTTGGAGATGGTAAATATTTTGCCAATTATCAAAATGTTATTTAAAATCAATAAATTATCTGGGTTCCATTCTACTTAAATTATAAATATATACATATTTTTGTAAACGTACTCATTCATAAGAAGCGTTTCATCAATGGCTGGTACGAGTATGTAGGTTTTAGGAGTTGCGCATTAAATAAGTTTTTTTGTATTAACGCCATATCAGCCATCTAGAGCTTATACTTAGATTTATTATATTGTATGATATCTAAGATTCTGCATAAAATGAATTGATTGTGTTAATTAACTCGAATTTATTTGTACTGGTTTACAAAATGCGGGTAAGGATAAATTTAAAAGGCAAAATGTGGTAAACAAAATCGACAATAAGTTGATCAAAAACTCAATCACATGTGAACCAATTGGTCCATGATTAATGCTCAAGAAGCAAATTGACAAATTTATACTATTTCTGGGAAATACAGGGCGAATGCAAAATGTAACTTATATTTATTTATTTGTCTCATACAATTTTGTATAAGAATTTTGTTGTTTTTTTATACAATAGTTTATGTGTATATTTTTTTATTTTGCAAATTATTTGCTCTAAAATCTGCATGACGCAAATAACACTCGATTGAAAAAAATTACGAAGTTTCGTAAACACAACAATAAAAATTATTTCAAAATATATTGGGTCATTTGATAAGTATTTAAACATTATTATAACAATATTATTATTAAAGAAACCGTGTTTTGAAATTGTTTGAATGTAAATATGATACACCCTTTAAATTATTTCCTAGACATTCTGCCAACAAATTTTATTGTAGATTGTTAAATGAGTTTGTGGTTGAAATTTAATATAAATATATAAAGCTTTCATATTCAAGACCCATATCAAATATCCATTCATTCTTTACTTAGTTAAAACTCAACATCACGTAGCAGTGCATGGTCAGGGGGGACTATTGCGCATAACATTTTCTCCAAGTGTTTAACAAGCATTTACTATACAATGGAGAAAATGTACATTCCCTCGGGAGTTCAAAAATGAGATTTACTTCGAAAAAAAAACTACACTTCAAACGTGTATTTATTTAAAGTAAAATTTCAGTATAAAAATAATTTGATATTTAAAATGTAATAAAATTATCATAATAAATATTTAAATGCATTTTCATAAAAAAAATCTCACCAGGCTTTATTTGCATCAACTGAAAATTATTGCAAAAACAACAAGTGGGAATTCAAACTCGTCTCGCTTAAATATTTTACCGTCAACATCATTAACCAGTTCCGTAAAAGGATCACTTTTTTCTTGATGACACTGTTCTCTCCCTTCCATTTAAATAATCAATTGTGGCTATTTTATAACACCCGATGAGTCAAGAGGGCCGATGCAGGGTGCACATTATCTTGATAAACAAAATGTTTTGTATTATGAAATATTTTAGCCGGCATCATGGCGCGACGTCTAACACATGGGGGTAGTATCGATACGTATCCCACGATATATGTGATTGATTTCGTATTTATTAAAAATAATATACAAGTTTGCTTATAATTCCTAAATACATGACTGTATAATTAAGTTTATTTATACTCCATAAAGTTATACTTTAATGTTCCCGGTGGAGTGAATTATGTAAACAAATTGGCAGGAATTTTTAAGTTCTGCTTTATTATTATATATGTATGTGATTTTATTTCGTTATCGGGAATGCAATGATATAAAATAATTCAAAATATAGTTAAATGTCATAGTACTGCACCTTCGAATTGCAAATAAAGTGCGTGCACCGTTTATTTTCCATGGTTATTGCCACTTACGTCACTCTGCTTTAAAAATTCTTTATTTTCCATAACAATAAAAATATTTGCGATAACTTTCAATTTATTAGTTTTTTGGTACTTCGATAATTGTTTTTCATTTTTAATTTATGATGGGATTATTCTGAAGGATGAAGAGTTATAACATACAGGATCGAAAATTTGTTTTTAGTTGCCTACTGTTGAAAGTTTGTCACATCATAAAAGAAATTTGTTCAATCGTTAGTGATGAGCATTATCACATTTTATTTTTCATGTATGTTACATGTTAAAGGCTCGTTCAAAATTAAAGTTCAATAAGCGCGTTTAATAAAATAATATAGGAGATCAGTGCACGTTAAACAAAAGTCAGGGGAAGGGTAGTAGGGATGTGCACGTGCAGGTAAACCTCATTTGGTCAAGCACCTTATCGGGTCGGACATCAGGCTTAATTGGACTGTACTATAAATCTTCTGCCTATGTATAAAAACGTTTTTTTATTCAATCATTTCAAACTTTAATCCATTAATAAATGTTTATTTCTCTGGTTTTTATAATACCGCACAAATCATCCTCATGTGACTCCTTCATCCTAAAATGCACGTTTTAAAATAAATACTATAGTTTGAAATATTAAAAACGTTCACAAATACTTTTTATATGATATTTTTATCAAATGATTAAATGGTAATGGTTGATCAGATAAATTATTGTATTATGTAGTTTTAACGTAATTTTACAAATATTTATGAATAGGAATGATTTTCTTATCGCCTATAACGAAAGTTCACTTTTATTTTTTAAACAAGAACATTAAACTTGCTTTTGTTTTGCTAATTCAAAAGCCTCATGAGTATAAAATGTTTTTTTTTTGCTAGGATTCTCGATCAGAATTTTCGGATATTATATAATACAAATTATTATTATTTAATAATATCAACATGAACTTGAATAGCGTACCTGAAAAAAACGTTTTCTTTGTTTTCTTCCACTATATTTATTAGCATATCTCTTGTGTGTTTTTCAACACACACTGTCTCTACCTCAGGTGAGTTAATTAAATTGAATTATAGATTACTTAAACAATCATCTATAGTAAATGTTATATATTGTCTTATGTGGAATAGAGTAAGAAGTAATTATTTAAATATTGACTATGTTCTTTTAGGGAATAGAGTATGAAGAGGAGATTATTTATGAAGAAAAGGAAGTCAAGTATTTAGTTTGCATTATATTAAATATGGATTTCACAAAAGTAACGCTAGAATTATGTAAACCAATTTCCTATAAAGTTTCGGTATCTTGAACAAAAAAAATTTGGACTGAATTTATTTTCTATTTGGAACATTAAAACTCCTTAAGCAAGTAAACCATTTTCGTAGCATGTCAGTGTGCAAAAGTTATCAATATAAATTTATAAATCCTTAAGTGATTTATAAAAGTTCCCGTTCAATAGAATAAATAAGAGGAATCGTTAAGGCGGATTTGTGTTCACAAAGTCTTTTTTTAAAAGATCTTCCTGTCTTTCCTATATATAAATTATCGCAGTCAGTACATAAATGTTCGTCCGCACCACTTTTGGTAAGTACTGTATTATTGTCTTTACCGTTAAATAAAAGTTTCCGGAGGTTGAAATTAGTATAAAAAGCTAGCTTTATATGACTTGGAATTTTTCACTTATGTGAAAAATTCCAAGTCATGTAAAGTCGTTCGTATGTTATGTTTTTTATAAATAGAACTTTATACCATTTATAAAAAAAACACAATTCTGATTAGTTGAAAGTGTGTTTGTATAAACAAACACCTTTTTGATTAGTTGGAAGAGATTACCTCATGGCAATATATCCGCCAGGCTGTACTGTATACAATGAGACTGCATTGTGATACATGAAAACAATCGTTCGTTTTCGTAATGATAAGTGCAAGATTCTCGGTTAATGTTTTGAAATAGTTCAGAAAACTGGAAACTTTCTCATTATCAATTCATTCATCTGCCATCGCAATTATTTGAAAAATCTCTTGAACATCATAGTTGTGTTAAAAAAGTGAAGAATTCACATAGACTCGACACTGTTTAATTTCGTATTCACAATGGCAGTATGTCTGAGTAGATAATGTTAATATCATTTCTTGCACTCGAAGCAGAGGCGGTGAGAAGAAATAGTTAACTGAGTAATCGACGCAGGCTTTATATTTTTATAGGCTACCAGATCATATCCTGCTTATGATATTTAATTTTAAAATGAAGGGCAAAGTTTTTGAAAATAATAATAATTTTGATGTAGTGGCATAGTAAGATGCCTGACTTCCAGTGGAAGATTTTGCGGGTTCAATTCCTGTTGGAAGCTAGATTTTTTTATAAAGGATGCTGGTCTGGCTGCCAATTGCCTCGTTTATATCTTTCTGGTTGGTTGGAAGATATTGCCACATGGAAAAAAGCTTGCCAGCTTGTATTGTATACAGTGAAAGTACTCGTATAATTCAATAGTTTAAAATGGCAAATGAAAAATTTATAATTACGGCCATTTTTACTATGTTAACTCTTTTTCAGCAGTATTGCAGCTCTGATTCATAATGTTTTGAAGTAGGTAAAACTCTCTCAGTCACCAACGATTATTTTAGTTTTTCATCCAAATTATGCAAAAGTGTGATTGTCAAAGACATTTCATATAAGATATATTTTTTTGATAAAAATTAACTGTTAAAAATAATATTTGTATTAGTTCCTAATTGAAATCAAATTGGAAACACATTACGAGAAAAAGGGGTCAGATATAAATACGATATACCTTGTGGAGATAATGAATGACGAAGAACAAGGAGAATATGAAAGACTAAGCGAATATATAAGTCATAAGTGCAAGGTGTGCTTGGACCGAGAAAAACATGACTGGATCAAGAAGAACATATTTTAAAAGAAGATAACGTGAGAATCATATGAATCATAGAAGATTGTGCAAGACGAGATATATGGGTGTGGAGGAGGTCAAAAACAGAGATTTATTCGCTGCTAACTCCGAAAGGAACGGTGATGATGTATATATGTATATTCCTTAATGGTTTGTTTAATTCTAATTGGAAATCAGATCCGAGAATAAAATATTCAATATAAAATTAAATCAATAACCAGGTGGCATAAGTCCAATTGGAAATCAATTAATAGTTTTCAAGGTATAACTTATCAAGGTGTAACTTATCAAGGTATATTTAATTGTATATGTTAGTGATTTGTTTAATTCCAATTGGAAATACATCTTTGAGCGAATGGAAACCCTCCAAGAGAATATAATCTTAGCTCTTGATTTTTTAAGTAGTTTACTTGAATTTCATTTACTTTTAATACATATTGCAGTGTTGATATTTATATTGAGAATAAGTTATATTCAATAATGCAAGCAGTTATTAAATATCTCCGTGGGGCATTGGGGGTTATGTTAAAAGTAAACATATTCGTGGAGTTAAATTTTGACGCAATAGGTGCCGACGCCAACTATGTATTGGAATATTCCTATTGACTTTGTTGGTACATGAAGGTGTCAAATGGCCGTATAGAACAGTGCCGGGATAGAATAAGGTAGGACGGAGCAACCTTTCGCGAAATGATCCATGATATATTAGCACGGATAGATTAGTACAGTGCTGCAACTCTGACCCTAATGGAAATGGAGAGCCCCAATGAAGGTTTCCAGATCCATTGAACATATTATGATAAATATGATCCGCAAAAATGTTTGACCTAAACTAGGAGTGATTCGTTTTCGAGTCCCTTAAATTTATGGAGTCCCTTAAATTTATCGAGTTCCTCAAAGTTATCGAGTCCCTTAAATTTTCCTTTATTTATTGTTTAAATGTTGATGCATGTATTATATCATGCATCCAAATGAAATATTTCTTTTGAAAATGTCTTGATCTACAAGTCTGATGTCACTTTTCAGTGGGTCACGTATAACAATATTGATTTGTACAAAGTAACTCAATAGTTATTTTCAAAAAATGAGATCGAATATTATACATAAACAATATTACACGATTTCTTTATAGACGTAGGCAGAGAAAACAGAATGAAATACTTTCCGATCGTAACTCATATATTTCGCCAGTTCTATATCCAAACATTAACGCATACAATTCCTACGATTTTTCTGACTTTTTACATTTATTTCTATCAAACAATCATTCTCTTGATACAACCATTCTTTCTCTACCACGCCTTCAGCCCAAATGTTCACTATACATTTAGTTTGTTAGTATTTCTTTGTTCATTCATTATTTTATACATGCCCAAACCATCTCAGAGGGATTTTCTTCACCTTACTTAATACACCAGTCGTATTCGTTCTCTTTTTTATTCCTTTTTTTTTTGTTTCTTTTTTGTGTTCCATCAGAAATCGAGTCTGAAACCACCAGATGATAGTCAAACGTCGTATCAACTAGGCTACATATGTCATCGACAGTAAAAACAGAACAAAAAGTAATTTAGAATAAAATTTATAAAGCAACAAAGAGAAAAACAATATAATAAAAATTGCTAATTAATCAAAATTCCAAAAAGACAAAAACTTCATCATCATTAATCTCACCCTCACGCGTAATGAATAATTTTTTCTTCTCTTTTATCCAAATTATTGATATTTTATTCCTATCTACGCTACAGTTGAGGCTTATAAGAGATTTAAACGTCCCTGGTTTGATACTCGTATACCATCCATTGCTTGAGAAGATAATCATCTCAATGCGGGTTGATTATAATTCAGAAGTCTGTACAGCGGAGGTGCATACTGAATATTTATCTCACAAATAAGAACAAGATATTGTGTATTTGCACACACCACGGAGTACTGAACTCGTTTTATATGCACGAGATCATTGTTGACTGCAGCCGAGACTGATGCAGTCTCTCTCCGACCAATCGCTGCAACTGGCAGGGGCGGAGGCGGAGTCTGCATTACTCTTGCGGCTACATTACTATGCATTCTGCATTGAAGACTCTTATCTTTGACTGTCACAGGAGAACCTTAAACACTTTCGATCCCTGTTTTCAACCTGCATTTGAAGAAACACACTCCTTAAACCACCAAGAAAACTATTCTTAACCATATAAAATGCCACAAACTTTATATATTCTTTATTTGGTATTCTCTTCCAGCCAACCAGAAATATGTTGAAAGGCCCTAAGTGAAAACTAGACAGGAATCCTTTTAAAAAAATCTGTTTTCTAACGGGAGTCAAATCCGACGCCTGTCTCACAGGCTGGGAGACAGGCGTCTTACCAACTAAGCCATGATGCACCCGACATATCTAGCGAGCTTATTGTAATACAGAAATTTCCTACAACCAGTCTATCTTGGATAAATAAAGTAACTAAAAAATAAAAGAAAAAACTAATTTGTGAACAATAATGGTTATACTATGTAGAGGAAATAAATATATTCAAGGATAAGGAAGGGAATCAAAGGAAAATTATGATGAAAAAATATAAACCTTAATTTTTTGTGTCGTTTTAAATATAGACAAAATCATATTTTGCTGTGATTGTTTAAATTGTAAATATATTAATAATTTAACCAATATCTTTCTGGTTGGTAGGAAGAAATAACCATATGGCATTAAACCCGCCAAGTAGTACTGTATACAACAAAAGTGTAATATAAAACACATTTATTCATTTTCATTGTGTGATGAAAAAACTACATAGAAAGTGGAAAAAATATTGGAATTGAAAGTGTTAAGATCCGGATGAAAAAAACTCGTTGGTGGAGGGAGATCAAAGGATGAATCACACCGATCTTCATTGTGGAAAAAATGTGGAATTCGAGAATGCCATTTTAAAGTACAAGGATTGATTAAATTTCATCATAAATGTTGATTTAAAAAAATGTTTTTATACGTTAACTTGCACTTTTATGAGAATCTTTTTACTACAAAAGAAAATTAGTGGAATTATAAGAAAACAAATAGGTAGTTTACTTGAATTGAGCGCAATTGACTTTTTTTAAATATTTATAATTCCTGTTTATAACTGTGTATTTAAAAGAATTGTCTTTTTATTTATTCAGTTTTTGGTTTATCAAGGAGTTTAATAACAATAAACATCTTTAGATTAAAGTTTACTTTTATTTTAATTTGATGCTTATGTTTGATTGAGAATGAACCAGTATTTTCTTGTTTCAAACAAAACAACAAAAATTAATTGTCGAACGTTGATTTTTGTTTTCACTCAAAACATGTGGAACCCAAGCGCCGAACTTCTGGACTTTTCCCATTGATTTAAGATAGCGGTATACAGTCATGTGACTACAATTCATCTGCTCAGCAAATTCTAAGGTGGTTTGAAGGGGATCTTCATGAATAATATGGTTTAAGCGGTCTTCATCGAAGTTCACTGGTCGTCCGGAACGCTCCACGTCTTTCAGGTCGAAATTACCGTCATTAAAACGCAAAAACCATCGATGAGCTGTCCTTTCATTCATAGCATCTCCACCGTACACTTCGCAAATATCGCGAGCAGCTTTAGCAGCGTTATTCCCTCGATTGAACGCGAACAGAATGAGGTGTCGAAAACGCTCACTTTTGTCTACTTGATATTCCATTTGGAAGGTTTGTAATCAAATAAAATAATATATATAACGTAAAAGTAAACACAATATCTTGTAGAGCAGAAAATTTTCTTTCGGTTGACGTATAACCTTTACCATTTTGTTTTACTTTTGGTGCTCATATTTAAATTACTCATATTTAAACGGACAAAACTTATGTTACCACCCAATACATTTTATTAAATATTTTAATTGAAAATCGACCTCTGTGACTTAGATAATGAAAAGTTTGATTTCCATCCGGGATTTCGGATACGATTATCGATGGTACCTAAAAAAAAAAACAAGAAGTTTCCAGTCTGATAAAAGAGTTCGTTTGTCAACACTTTACTTGCAAGATAGTATTGCTAATACGTCCCATGACGAACCGTGAGTTTTACCCCTTCTCCAGTCTTCCTTAACCTACCTCTCGATCAATGGGGCCGAAAACAATGGTGTTCCTTGTCCACGCTCTTCAACACGTTCGAATCATCAGTTGGAATATGTTGAAGGGTACCATACGAATGAAAATAAATCTACGGAAGATTTGTAAAACAAAAACATTTTTTTTTTTAAATTAAAAAAAACAAGCTACCATATTTATGTTATTATACTTTCCAAGATAATTTCGAATGAAACTTGGAACTTACAATAAAATAAACCAATAAACTCTGTTTTAGAATTATCTTCTTCTTTTAACAGTAGATTCTCGATCTGTTTTTTTTTCTGTATTATCCTCAGGATTATGACTGCCAGCTATCTTTTCATCTATTTGGGGATCTACTTGGTGGTTGGATCCTATAGGGTGACCATGAAAACTATACGGAGAATACCGGTCTTATTATTTTTTTTGAAGTCGTCCCGCCTAAAACATCTCCTTCATCTTCTCTAACTTACAATGTCTTTAGTTTTACACCTTCCTCTCATTATGTATTTTTATTAAATTTAATATGTAATCTATAATATTATACAAACATTGGCCAAAGATTATGCCTATACACAAATTAATATCTTAAGAATTTATTTAATTTATATATTGTAACTATAAACTAACTAATTTTAATTTCCTACGTGTAATTAAATTTTTTAATAATCCTAATGTTTAACTTCTTAGGGATAGTTATAACATCTACATATCAACTTATAACTAGAGGACAATTCTTACAACTAATTATAATATTTAACACGTTATTATGTATCCGAGTATTTTGCTAGTCAAATATTAACGTGTAAAATTAAACGACATATTAATTAATTTTTTTTCACTGTAATTTAATAATAATTGATATTCATCGATTCGAGTATATTTTTGGTTAAGAAATATACGTATTTGGGAATAGTTTTTTTTTTGTCTAATTGAAACATGATAATTGTATTAAAGTGGACATCTTGTATTGTACACACTTTCGTTATTTACAGTATAACCAGACGGGCTAATAGCTGTGTGGCAATATCTTCCAATCAATCACAAATATGTAAAAAGTGTCTTAACTTAAAATAAATCTTGAACCTTTTGTAAAATTATCGGGTACTAGCGGGAATGGAGCTCGCAACCCCCGAGTTGGAAGACTAACGTGGGAGATATTCAAAATGTCGAATATTCAATATAATGTAAATATTTGGTTACCTAGTTGGTACGACGCCTGTCTCTTACCCACGGGGTTACGAGTTTGATCCGTTGTACCTCAATTTATTTTGAAAAGGTTCCAATCTGGTTTTTGTTTAAGGTTGTATTGTTTACCACGATAGAGTAAAAAAATACAGCAATTACAGAAGTTACAAAAAAAAAAAAATTGAGATTTTTTTACTAAAAGATATTTGTGTTTATTTATTTAGTTCAATAAATAAAATATACATACATACCATCACACCATTACCCTGTCAGAGTAGGCAGATATAATAGAGCACCACTTTTTCCAATTTCGACACATACCCATCTATATACCTTCTCATTCAACTCCAACGATCTCTTTGACTTTCTACATTTCCTTTTTTCCAAATATCATTCACTTGTTTCAATCATGCTTTCTTAGGTATTCCTCTACCACGCCTTCCACTCACACTTGCACTATATATTTGTTTTGTTAGTCTTTCTTCATTCATTCGTTTTACAAGTCCAAACTATTTCAAAGTGTTCTTCTTCATCTTACTCAACAGTTAAGCCTTTAGTTGACATTCATCCCTAATCCCTTCAATCCGTATTTTGTCATAAATTGTCACCCCATATATGTTACTCTTCATAGTGCACGCATTTCTACAGTATTTATTTGTTTCCTTTCAGTCTTCTTCCACGTCCACGTTTCCCTCCCATACATCAAAAGTCGGTCCACGTTTCTTTTTGTAATATATACAATTAAATAATAATCATATACTTATTTTAACCACATTAATCTACATCTATAATCTTCATAAGAGTACTTAGATACGTTATGTTCACTTCAATAATACTTTTTTTTAATTTAATAAAGTAATCTTTAATACAAACGTTTGCCAAATGCTACATACAAATTTATATCTTAAGAACTTATCTTATTTATAAATTATAACTATAAATTAGCTTAGTTTTAATTTTTCATACCTATGTAATTTTTTTTAATCCTTATATTTAATTTCTTAGAAATAGTTAAAATTTGCATACTATCTTATAACTAGATAACAATTCTGTTAACTTATTATTGAAAAGCAATATTTATATCAATACTTAACATATAAAAAACCTAAATAAATAACAAATGGTCCTGTTATTCTCGGCTTCTTTAACACTATTTGATACTGGTATTTTATTAAAAAATCGAAATCTTTAAGGTATAAAATGTTTTAACTTTTTGTCATTTTAGTTTTAGGAAGACGAAAGTTATCGCTACCTCTCGTGAGAAACTAATCATGTAAGTTTTTATTTCACATGAATCACTTTGTTAAAAAAGTGATTACGTAACTTAAAAAAATATAAGCTAAAAATTGTAGATTGTTTTACAGAGTAATTCGTATTGTAAAATACGTGAAATTTTCTGAATAAATGGTAACCTAACAGTTTATGATCATCGCATGCGATCAGAATAATATTAAAAAAAGGGAAGTGAATCAGTCTTAAAAACACCATAACCTCATTTTAACACCTGCGACGAATTGGTGACAAAAAGATAACTGCTTGTTATAACATGACAGGCGTTTAACTGCTGATGCATATCATCATTTCAAGTTGTATTGGACTCGAAACTTTTCTTTCTTGATATTTTATTCTTCTGACAAAATGGACCTCTAATACCCTCGACAGTTCTCTGATTTAAAATATTTCATTAATTGCATCAAATGAAATACGAAATATAACACAATATTAAATAGATAAAATTCTAAAAATAATATGAATACGAAAAATTATTTCTCATGTTTTCCTGTGAAGTGGTCCATTTATGTTCACAAAGACTATAGCTGACCTAAATGTATTCAATGAGATATCCTTGTCGGAAAATTCATTCATTCTGTGGTAATTTCGAATAACTCCATTTGGGAATACTGCACTAAAAACCAACCTTAATTCACGATAGCTTAAATCATTGTAAGGTGCATTAAACAAAAGTTTGTCTAACAAGGGACTGTTTTTGTATATGTCAGTATTTTTTTTTTGAACAAACAGGTGCGTGGATCTCTTGTAGCACTAAGGAAGTAGTAGTCAAATACATAATTTAAGTATTTTGTGGAATACACATGTGTAGAGGCATGTTTAAATGATTTTTTTGAGGAATAAAGGTATCGTAGAAACCCCTTTTGGATCCACCCAACTATCAGGGAGTTTTGAATTCCTCTTGGGTTTTGTACGATTAAGCTGGACTCCAATCCACTGCCAACCATTAAAATATCTCATGACAACATCACTACTAAATTATTTATTCGTATATTTTCTCAGTTAACCTTTTAAGTATGTATTAGCTGATATATAAGAGTGATACTTGTATGTGGAAAAAGAATGAAAATGTTAAGTAAGTTCAAAAATAACACTCTGAGATGATTTGAACATGTAGAACTAAGAGACGACGAAAGACTAACAAAACGAAATATATTGCAAATATGAGGGGATGCTGTGGTAGATTATGACCAGGGAAATTTTGTTTGGATCAAGTGAATTATATTTTATAGGAAGGAAATTAAAAAAGCTCAGAAGATTGTAGGAGTTTTTAGCTCAGAAGATTGTAGGAGAAGGTGTATGGATGTAGAGAAGGCGACATGTGTTTAGCGATAGGAAAGTTTGGCGCTCTATCCTCTCTACTTACCCAGGTTACTTAGGGAAACAGCGTGGGGATTTGTATACATGCAACATTTAAATCTAAAGTGGTTTCAAAATTCGAATATTTTTTTATCAGAGTAAAGCTGTTTGTATTTTAATATAATAATTGGATCAGATATGTATATTAAAGAAAACAAAACGTTCATTTGATTTACACTTGTGATATTCAAATGGCAGAAATTTACCACTTCGCTAAATATTCATACGAAAATGCAGAAAAAAAAAACCGCAGAATAAAATTGGAAATCAAAACGTGTCCCACCAGCGATATGGAACGAGTTTTGGTTCCGAAATATTCGTTGATGATAAATTTAAAACAATACTACCTTAACAACCTTAAGGAACTAAAACCAATAATATTTTATGTTCGTAAATTGACCTATGCGTATTTAAGTTATGATAAATGATGCCGAGTGAAAATTTTAAGTGGTACATATAATATATCTGTGAAATGTGAAAGGGTGCCTTATAATATCGATTTATTTGACTTAAATTTTGTTTTTTTGGCAACAACCCGGATATTATGCATTTTTTTAACACTGTAAATTTACGATGTTATTGAACTTGTACAAATGTTTTCTTTGCGGATTTCCATATAAGTTTAGTAAACTTAAGAAAAAGTGACTTTAAACAATTAAGTGACTAATTATTTAAAGTTACTTTTTTGTCACTGATATAGGAGATTTACAACACAAATCTTAACATAATACAATATATTTATTTACAAAGTGTTTTTGAAACATTGAAAACATTTTGTTCTTCATTTTAAATTGTACAACAATTTAACAAACCATTAAGGCTAAAAATACACTTGCATACATAATTTATCTTTTTTAAATAGTATTTTTACAAACTCTACAACTAAATTAAAAATGTTTCCAAATAGCAGCATCATTTGGTTCCAATATCTTTATACCTGAGTTTACAGCTATTTATTAGAATACTTGCACCATAGGTTCGATTTCTAGCGATTTCTCTGGTATTATTTTCAGGCCGTTTTTCATATTTATTTGTTATGCTGGTATTTAGAAACTGCCTAATATTAATTCTTGGAACATTCCTAGGTGATAAGTACTACACGACAATTGAATTAAAGTCGCTGGGTTTTTACAAATACTATATTTCATACTAACCGGAGAAATACTTTTCAAGTGATAAAAATTCAGAAGCACTTTTGTTTATGTTCTCTATAGTAACAGCAGTGTACAAAATTATCCTATATTCTAATGAAATTGATTAACGCGCAGTGACGCGCGGTTTAGAGACATTGAACCAATTGACCGATACAGAAGATATTATACATTCTCGGCACCGTCTAGACGTATGAGAAGAATCCTCCTTTGTATTATTCTAACATATATGAATAACCATTAATCAGACTCATAGTATGAACATAAGAAATTCGTATAATATATAAAATTAAAAAAAATGAGATTCACCGATTAATACACTAGTAATTGCAAGCGATGAATTCTAAATGGCAAATTTGTTATATTGATTAAATGCTGCGAGTTAACTGTGGAAGCTCTCTATTGCCATCTCTAAAAAGCAGGAGGCGCTCGTCTATGAGGAGTAACCAGGTAAAAAGAGTCTCCTGACATAAGCCTTACATGAGTTATCAATAAAGGATATGATATCTAGCCTAGTTGATACAACCAGTCTTGCGGTTGCGAGTTCGATTCCCTTTGGAACCTAGATTTATAAAAAAGATTTCCAGTCTGATTGTAACATAAAGCCGGTTGAAAAATATTGCCGTATGGCCAATTCGTCAGATTGTATTGCATATAACGAAAACGTAATATCATACAACGTAAAAAGGTGAAGAATTAGCTCGAGAGAAACACTTTGATTCAGGTCTTGGATCGTGAGCACAATCATTAAGAATGATTCTTAATGAGTGAAAAGATGATAATTATGAAATATCAGCCACTTAAATATTCTTTTTGTATGAGGTTTTTTTCTACGACGTTGGATGGGGTATGCTTGGTGTTCCTTTGAAAGCTCAATTCTGTGGACAGACGTTTCATGTCTTCTCAGTATGTTTGGCACTACTTTTTTCGCCTTTATTTAGATGTTTATGAGTTATCCTATTTTGATTTGAAACAAAATATTAAAATATTTTTTTTAAAATTTGCTTGATAGATCACTTAAACCAGTGCTTCCCAAACTTTTCCTTCGTTGATTAAAACTGCTTATCATAAAGTTATTTTTACCTTATGTAAGTAAAAACACTATTAGCTAATAATTATATAACATTGGTTATTTCTGTTACGCTGTGATACACGGGCGAGAGAGAAGACCCGAAGAAATTAATCTTATGAAAAATGTCAGCCATTTATGAATTGGTTGTTTGATTCGTGAATAGTTTCATATATATAAGAACACCCCTTTACTACGAACGACGTTCAAAGTTCCCACCAAAGTTTTGTACTAACTGTTTGATCTCATTTATTTTTTCAGTAGTGTTGTCAGCTCTTCATCAGGCCGTTCAAGATATTCTAAAAATGGGTTGTGTGCTAGTGTTGTAGTGTCTTCATACGCGGGGTAGTATTGCCATCTAGGGAGATGACGATTCATAAATTCCATATATACTAAAGTTGTTCTAAACACGAAGACTTGACGAATGAGGCCGAAGGTAATAATGTCTCCCAACCATGCTCTTCATTATATCAAAATCACTAATTTAGATGTATGGAAGATTTCCATTCAAATAAACAAATATAAATAAAAACTTTACCAGTTTCTACTTTAATTTTAACGAATTAAAATTTAATTCGAAAATGCGGGAAAAGCTATGCATGACTAAATATTTAAAAAAAATAAACAATAAATAAAAAATGATATTTTTGACATTTAAGATCAATTGTAAAGCAGTTAGTTGCCTCAGTTCAAAAGAACTTAATTTTATTTACGGAGAACACAGCGCATAAGGTATGCGCGGGTATGAAAAAAATTGGCTGGTTTTTATTTTGAAGTAAGTTTTTATATTTGCATATAAAATATCTTTTTCAAATATATACATTTTATGGTAAGGAAATCTCAGTAAACTATTCAGCTGAAATTATAATGATTTTTCATCATCTTCTATTCATTCTTTATTACATGTCTGTTATTCAGTTTTTTTTAAATTTCTTATCCTCTAACGATTCAATTTTACTGGAGTATACTTCATCCTCATAAATATTATAGTATTCTCATATTAGTTACAATTGATCGTTGATTATACTTTCACGTTATTCCATTTATAAAACATCGTTCACAATAAACTAATAAAGACTGCACATTTTCTAGAAAAACATTACCGTTTCTTTCAGTATAAAGCACTTGTACATTCTGAAGTTAAAAATCTTTATAATTGAAGTTGTATTATGGCAAAACCAGAAAGTTAATTATATTCATACAATAAAAACCTTAGAAGTCCACCATTTTCTTTCCGCGGTTAGGGAAAAAACTCATTATTTGTAGGATTTTACCTTAAATGTAATTGCATTCCTGTTGTGAAAATTATGTCTGCCATTTCCATTCAATATGTACATTTTTTCTTAATGCACTTCTAAAATGCCCATCATTTAACGGTTGGATTTATAGCAAAAAAATAAACAGGTTTCAAATGGAATCCTGTTTAAGAAAAGTGCAAATGATCACATTGAAATTAAATACTACAAACTGATGTTACAAATCAAGATGTAAAATGTTTTACTTCGAGTGTTTTTTTTCCTTTTTTCACATTATTTATAAGGGCGTATATTCGTTTTAAATATTAAATAAAAATTAAATAAAGGCATTGTAATTTTTAGATCATGTTTTAATTTCAAATTGCATAAACGAAATACCTTCAAATATAAATTTTCACATTATTTATAAGGGCTTATATTCGTTTTTAACACTAAATAAAAATTAAATAAAGGCATTTTTATTTTTAGATCATGTTTTCATATCAAATTGCATAAACGAAATACCTACAAGTAAAGGTGTCTCGCCAACTATACAAAATGAAATATTAACAAATTTTAATGAATGTTTATTATGATAAAACGTCAGAAATGTTACATTAGACATTGCCTCTGAACTTGGTGTAATGCAATTAACCTGCATAAAAATTCTAAATTTTATTTGCAGTTTTATTGCATTACTTTCATTTGAGCATTTTGAACTCTGTTCATTTTATTCCTAAAATATTTTGAATGTCAAAAGTCAACGCACTCGTTTGTTGACTTTTCAAGATAAAATTAAAAAATATTATAAACTCAGCAGAAAAGAAATCAATGATACAGTCAAGGGTAAATTTATCACTTCGTGGATTTTGAAAACAAAATCACGAAAAGGGAGTTAAAATATTTGGATATATTATGAAGGTGTGGGTGATGAATGAAAGCGATTCGATAAAGTTGAATGCGCAAATTGACTAAATCGGAGAAATTTGTGAATTGTTAGTCCTAGAAAATTAAACAAATTGATGACAGCTGTGGCTTAGTTGATAAGGCGCCAAATTTTCAACCTGGGGTTGCAAGTTGGATTCCCGTTGGTGCCGAGTTTAAAAAAAAATATTTCAGTCTGGTTCTTATTTAAGGCCTTGTTAACACATTTTGGGGGTTTGAAAGATATCGACACATGGCAACAAACCCGCAAGGTTATACTGTAGACAAAAAGTGTATAATAATGAAAAACATTAAAAATACACTTTAAAAATCAAAATATATAACAAAAATCGCAATACATGGAAAGCACTTTTAATTCCAATTTATATTGAAACCAAACATTCCGAAGTATTAAAGTATAAATGTCTTTAATTGCTATTGTAGTCATAAAAATAAAAAATATTAAAAAGTGGTTCAGACTTGAAAAACTTCTATTCATTTACATCAACTAATAAAAATTTATGCCATTTTCCAGTCGCCTTTAAGTGTATCATTCTTAGAAAGATGGGCAATACTCATCGCCTCTCAGTTCCCAGGCTTCCTGCTTTATCAAAGGTTTGTTGTTCTTGATAGTGATTAACTCCTTAAATGGAGAAATGAGTGGAATTACTCCCTTCCAGATCATGTCTGATTCTTATCATAGCTGCGAGCATAAGCGATGTGGTAAATGCTCATCACAAACTAGCAAGTACTTATGCATGCAGACCTGTTGAATATCTCAGGCGACTTCCATCTCTCCACTAAGTAAGGTGAGGGGAATTGAACCAAGCGTGTTAGAAACTTATATATAAAGGCTTTTATTTAGGAAAATCTTAAATAATTGTTCTATTACTGATTTTATTCTTTCCAAAGAAAGTTTTACAAACTTTTCGAAGAATAAAATTTGAATTCATACCCCGCTGGCCCAAATACTAAACACTCCTTTCTAAAAATATTTTTTCATGATTTATATTCAGAGTCGGAACAAGTACGTTCGAAGATTTAAAATGAGGTAATGAAATCACGTGACTCCATTATTTAAGGAAACTACAACAAATTTGTACGAAAGTTTACTTTAAATACAAATTTCCTCAGTAAATGAATAGTTAATATTTAGTATTCAGGACGAACTATGGATTAAGGCCTTAGGTTTTCCTTCTGAAGGATTCCTTTACAAAGTATTTCAAATATGCGTGAAATTTCAGATATATCAAAAGATTTACAAATTAATCTATTTTGTACCTTTAAAATATATTTCTTGTTGACTAATGGACAATTGAGTTCATATTGTTTCTCAAAAGAAATGACAAAAAGGTAAATTGATGATTAAAATAAAGAAATTAGAATAAAATTGATTGTAGTAAACCAAGATTACTATTGGAATTATAAAACTATTCTATACTTCAGTTATTAAAAAAATGTTGACGCACTTTAGAATTACGTTAAAATGAGTCGCGGAAAGTCGTCACTGAAGAATCAAACTAGACTTGATCAAAATATAAGATTCAATTCAGCTTTGGATTCAGATTAATAGAATTCAGATATAGACGGATAATAAAACTTGAACCTATCAAACAAGATTTTCAAGTTAATTTGAAATATAGAGCAAGCAAATCTTATTCGTTTCATTCTTTGATAATCGATTTTTTTTTATTAATTTAATTAATTTTAATAATTATTATATTGTACAATACCAAGTTCATAAATTACAATATAACATATAATTAAGATTAGTTAAGTAATAAATGTGTATATAGGTATAGCCTTAGCAAATATTTGTTCCATATATTACTTTGTTTAATAAAAAAAAATACAGTAATACCAACATTAAATAACGATACATATCTTTTGTCTTTTTGGAATAGAACAATCTTTTTTCTTTTCTGGATCAATAAAACAGTCTTATTTTCTCTTTCGGATAACAGTTTTATTTTCTGGATCAATATTGCGATGATCTTCTAGTCAATAATTTCTGAAGGGATGTTCATTTAGCTTTTGATCTTTGAATCGATTAACTATTCCGATCTAGTGACGTCAAAGGATAGTTTTGCTGCATTCGAAGCTTCCTGTAAAAGTATTAGCATCTTGCTGAGCTATTTGATCTCCAGGCCTTAAGCCGCTTTATAAATATTAACAATGCACCGAGAGTCATTTTTCTTATCTCGTGACGTCGGACCTTAAGTCCGTCATTGCTTCTCTCGTGACGTCAGAGCTTGAGTCCGTCAATGCTACTATTATTGTCACATTCGGTGTGCCGCCACTGTAAGATGAGTCCTTTTGGACAGCTTTTTCTTCATCATTGAGTGAGGTCACGCTCATAATACATAAGATTTCGATCTTCCAGTGTAGTCGTAGATCGCTCCATAACAGTGTGTGTTATGATGGGATTGAACTGAACTGTTTTTATTTCCTAAAGTTTATTGATATCCAATCGTTTTGCATAAAGTGACAAGTAACGCTATTGAGACATATTTGTGGTCATATAAACTATTTATAAATATAATATATTTGTGGTCATATAAACTATTTATAAATATAATATATTTGTTGCCATATAAACTATTTCTAAATAGAATGTATTTATGGGCATATAAACTGTTTATAAATAGAATATATTTGTGGTCATGTAAAGTACTTATTTTTGGCAAATTTATAAAGAAATTTTCCTTCGGAGAAGAGTAGGACTCAGAGGTCAACTCCGTCTTCATCTAATAAATGATTATTCCGAAGCGATCCAATTGGGTGGGGTTGAATCATAATTGCCGTTGCTGGTCCTGTAGCATGGAATGTCTAAGTGTAAGAAATATGGCTGGCGTGTGCAGCTTTAGGAATCATTTGAAGACAATCGTTTTATCAAAATGTATGATTATACAATATATGAACACTAGACATACATACTCCACCTAAAGCCGAATGCGTTACTATCACATATTGGAAGATCTACAAAGGTTTCTTTATAGTTCGTTTTCCCTTGGCAAGTTTTGTGCGCTTTTTTGACTTATGTTAATATGTTTTTCTGCGGTTTTCTATTGAGAAACACCTAATCTAATGACGGAAAAAACTATAACTGATTTGAATTGAATTCTTACTACAAAGGTTTGTCACAACTGACATAACGCATTCATCGGCCTTCGTCGCGTATTTATATCAAGTGGATCCAGAGCAAAAAGTTGACATTCAAGTGAGGGGGGGGCGGCGCCCGCGGGGGGCGCGTGTGCAGTTATGTGCCCCAGGCTACGGTCTGCGGAGCCCTAAACCAGATCGGGGGACAACGAACTGACATTTCATCGACATTTTTTTATTACTGCTGTAACACTTCATGTCATTTCCCTACATGAAGAACCTCGTTTGTCCAGAACTTCTAATACCACGAATCTGCGGAAGTTAAATTGAAAGGTTGATTTTTGCCACATCGATTTTTGAACCCTAATGATTACAATGTGCTATTTTTTGGAATCTTTGTTTTTTTTTCATGTTTTCTCTCAGCTTTTGCTCCAAAGTGTGATCTTTTGGATAACATGAAACATTGACATGAAACATCTAATGGGAATGAAACTGTTACTTCAAAATACAGAATTTCTTCTGCAAAAGAGTTTCATGGTCCAATAGTTTCCGGCTTTAACAAGTTTGAACTCTTTCGAACAGATGCCTCGTCCACCTTGTGATCAGGAGATGTTACAGCTAAAATTTAATACCTTTAATCTCAGTCGTATATCAACAAGACCCAATAGAAGACATATGGTTTCATTGAATTTTAATATCGCGCGGTTATCAAGTTTCTTTCAAAAGAAGGGAAAAGTCCGGCAACATCTAAACGTCGTTTAATTTTGACCGCAATTTTAGTTTCTTTTTTAAGAAACTTGATAACCGCTAGATTAAATTTTTAGCATTTCAGAATATAACGAAAAAACAGGTATTTTATGTACTCTAGTTAACATATTACTGAGGGTAGAGGTACCCAATTTTAACTGTAATATCAACTGACTCACCATAAGTGAGCGTGGCTGGTTTTACATTCTCTAATTTCTTACTTGTTCAGGCTGGAAACTATTGGACCTTAATGGAAATTTTAATCTTACATATGCGAATTTTACGTCGATACATATTCTCCATACTTCTCTATGGTGTTGAAGCATACACTTCCTCAGACTATTACAAATAAACTAAAAGTTTTTTAAATGTGGTACTATCGAAAATTAGTGAGAGACTTATGGGTTGACAATGTCCGTAATAATGATATCTCGAAACGAACGAATAAAGATATATAAATACCATCCATCACCAAAAAAAAAATAGTTACAGTACTGTAGGCATACAATGTGAAGAGAGAATATGAGATCCTTCAACTGATATTACAGGGGAAAATTCAAGGTAGAAGAAGTGAGGAAATAAGACGCACCCATTTGTTGGAGTATGGTAGTGATTTGACTATGGTATCATATACTATATTATACTAGTTTAGAGCTGCTGCTTCAAATGTCGAGATTGCCGTGATGATCGCCAACCTCCGAAAAGTAGAGGAACTTTAAAGAAGAATAAGAATTATATATCTATTTTCTTTCCTATTTCTCTTCCTTACTTTTCCACCCAATCTGTCGCATGCTGTGCATTATGACTATTATTTTAGATTTTTTTTATCTGGATCTATGATTGTTTATTTCTTATTTTCGCGGGACACTTAAAGTGTTTTTTTTTTTACATATTATACTTTATTTATAAATCTCGTTTAACTGTTAAGTTCCCGAATAAACGATAAATAAAATACATAATGTATAATTGTTTTGAATAATAAAAACTTGGAAAAATGTGTAAATGAGGTACAAATAATAATATTAGAAAAAAATATACGAGTTTTCACTGATTTAATGGTATATTTAAGTCCACTTTTAGTGTTTTAAAAAAACGCAATGCTTTGTGATTGAGGAAATTTTTTATTTCGTCTGTAGTTCGAATACGTCAGGCCTATTATCGGGTTATTGTGTAGTCAATATTAAAATTAAGAGAAAAATACAGTCTTGACAGATCAAACCTGGAATTATGACCGGAAGAAGATTCAGGTTGACCAAAGCCTTTTAAAAGCTATTTCGTTGCATATAATTTAATCAACTGTATAGCCTTCCTCCGGTTATTGATAAGATATGCAAATCATATAATTAAATGCATGCATATATAAATTATTACATATGAAATGAAATACAAAAATATTAATTCATTTTTGTTACGATTAAGTCCTTGGGCAACTAGCATCTACATCAAATTGAGATTGGTAACCTTGATGAGGAATATACGCAAATTGTTTTTCGTTTCCAGCATTAACTTCTTAATTTTATTGTGTGATTTGTTGACAGAGATAGGCACCTGTCAATAAACTCTTGGTACAATGAAATACAAATAGAAATACATTTTTGTAGAACGATTTCCACTTCTGCACTGAAATGTTGAACTTATCTAAAAGCTAGTGAACTCAACTTTCAGATATTTAAGATATAAAGATTTTTTTTCATATTGTACTCTTTTTAATATGTAAACATGTGATTTGGATATATTGAAGTACATAACCGTGAGACAGCATTGTCTTCGGCCCCATTCATCGTGCCATCAGGTTTTAAACCAATGGAGTATGCACGGAACTCTTGATCGTCATAAATACTACCTCGAACGTCATACGGATAAATAAATCACTTGCAATATATTTTAGCATGTTCGGATGTACTGAAATTAAGAAACTCCCACGCATCCGTTTTATATTAATAATTAGAAAAATGAATTATGCGTAAGTATTCCAATATTTTCAACCTCGAAACAGTTGAGAATTGATTAAATATTCATTGATCTTCCTTCAATATGTTACATCAAGTACTAACCAACCTGAATACCTCAATAAGACATTTGACTTATTCCACCTTATGTATTCTGGGCCAACTTGATACATCAAACTTGACGCTGGATTTCTAAACATCAATGAATATGCTGAAAAGCGTTGACCATGGATACTCGGCTCGAACCAGGAACAATAGGTTTCAAGCAATCTCAGCGAATTATAGTATATTGCCATTAGTAATAAAAGAGTGGATGATCAGTCTTCAGTCCTCCTAGACCTTATTCATATTCAAAGCAAAACTCAATACGGAGACAATCTATTTGGTCTCCACCTTGCCGTAGGCAGTCTTCTTGCTTACGTCGCCCTTCAATTTTTCCAGTAACTACTGGCTTGTTCACACTGTTATGTTTTCTAGCAAATTTTCCAAACTATGGCAGTATACTGTTCCTGAATGTCATTGTTATCCTTTATTTGACCTGAAGGACCTGAAGAAAGGTACACCACATCACGAAAGCACATCTCGAAAATATACAGCATATTCGTCTTTTTCCCTTGCGTGCATGTCTTCACTGAGAAAACATGGAGCTTCACTTCAGCTATGGAGAAAACCAGAGTTCTAACTAGATTGACGGTGTTGAAAAGTTCATACCGATTATTCTAAATCTATTTAAATGCTCAGAATGAACTTAATATTTAATATGTGGAGTATTCGAAAGGTTAGTTCCATAGTTTTGAGTTTATACATAAAGGTAACATTATATGAATACCTTTATGAACTATGTATGTATAACAAGACATGTGTATACATATTCTTTTGTCAACTATGACAAAATTAGTACATGGACCAAGGATATATGAAAATTTTTAACACATTCGGCAATTAAATCTGCAAAACCCGAGAAGGTAAAGCTTACAAAAAGTGGCTCTGATGATATTGTAGGCTTAAGCAATCAGCTACATGTGACTCTCACGCCTTTTATGAAAACAACTCGCTTTGAAATATTTAATTTATTCCATATCAATTTAAATGTATGTGAGAAAACCAGAGAAATTTAATCTCGACTCATTTTCATCAATTGAATTGTTTTATCGGTTGAATTGTTACGTGATTGTTCTATAATATTAAAAATGATAAGGGAAAGAATACTTTCTTCGTGGATATAAATTGGTGTTAAATTTGATTACATTTTAAGTGAGTGATATTTAATAAGACCGTTATTCAGTGAGTTGTCTGACTAAATTGTAAATGACTCAAATAATAATTTCGCAATAATGTAGACATCTATCTCAAAATCCCAAGAATTATTACTGGGGCCAATCTCTTGAGAATTGAAAACTTATTATTTATTAGCATCCCGGTTTTTAACATTTTCAGACAACGTTCCACCTGAATTTATTTATTGAACTAATTAGTTAGCTTAAAAAATACAAAGTAATCTTATAATATTACTTGTAGCAAAGGTTTGTGTGAGCTCTTGAGTGTGGTGTTTTATTGTTTTTTTTTATGATTATGTGCGTATATTATGGGATGAACGTTTTGGTATGTCTAGAATGATGAAGTGTGAGGAGTTTGATTTCGCGTGATGTATACATATGTAATTGAGTGTCACTGTTTGTCAGTTGACGAGAATGTGCAACGGGGTTTTAACAGATATAATCAAGAATCGGAAAGAAATGTCGATTTATTTTTTCATGATATATGTCCTAAGTGAGATAAATGCAAAATCCTAGTTATCTGGGGATACAACAAATGAAAGGCAACAAACCCAGATTCATTAAAATTGTGTGTCCAAATTAAATTATCTGTTATTTTTTCACAAATTATGTATATTTCTTGTCATGTGTAAAATAAATAAATCTCGACTTGACAGCGTATTATAAAACAGAGCTATAAAAGTAATTGAATCTATTTAGTTGTAATACTCGTAAGATATCGGTTACGACTATGAAAATAAGTCTGGAAAATATTCCAATATTTTTTAATGAAATTAATTGCAACTGTACGGAAAATGAATGTACCTCATGAATGTGTCTGAAAACTTGAACATGGACGTAACAAATGGGCATGTGTGTGTATGTGTGCGTAATTATATTTATTTTTGAATTCGGCTGTCTGCTTTGATGTGCCGCCTCTGCCGGCCCGATCGTAAAATGTTGATGTTCTATTGTTGATAGAGCAGGGCTGTATCTGAAACATATTGGATTTCACTGTGAAATGTTCCAACTTTAAGTTTGTGGAACAGAATATTTCGCAAGTTCTTTTTTTAATTTACTTTGGTTAATATAGAAAAAAAAAACCTAATGTTATCATATGTGAAAATACAGTCTAAATTGAGTCGACTAAAGAAAGCAAAGTGGAATGAAATCAATTTAACTCTAAATGGGAAAATTCTTTAAATAAGGTCAATAAATAATGTGAAGATTTGTTTATTTTATTTACTCAATTATGGATACGCTGTGAACGAATAATAAAGTAATACCATAGTCAAATTGTTAGTTACTAAGTAAAAAGGTTTATATACAATATTTCACAGTTTATATAAAAAAAAATCGTTCTATTCATATCCCAAATAAACTCTTTGTTAGGTGTACTGATAATAAGGCCGTGTGTGCAAAAAAAAACATTTCTATGTAGTTAATTAATTTTAATTTTATTTACACGTGACAAGAAATATACACAATTTGCGAAAAAACAACAGGTAATTTAATTTGGATACACAATTTTAATAGATCTGGGTTTCTTGCCTTTCATTTGTCATGTCCCCAGTAAACTAGGCTTTTGCCTGTATCTTACTAAGGATACATCACTAATTCAATGATTTCAAGTGATGAAAAAAAAATGGAACGGGTAATATTAGGGATGTCCCCCCAAACGGAAACGAATGTGTTAGAGAAATAACGAATTCACCAACATTGTCAATTTGCGGTTAAACTGAAGTGGCAGTGGATGGGTCATACAATAAGAAGAGATAAAAAACAACGAAACTTGAACACGAGATTATAAGATTCTGGTAGTAATAGATCCAACTACAAACTAGGTGGACGGCCGTCAACCAGGAAGATGAACGATATTGGGGCAGGATGATGAAGATGGACACGTATTGAGTTGCGATGAAAAGCTATGGGTGAGACCTGTTTTCAATATTTGATCAAGAAATGCTAAGAATGATGATGATCGATACTTGTAGAGCAATACATTTTATCTTTTAAAATGGTCAGAAGTAGCATATGTTAGGTCCTCACAAATTGCTTTTAATCTTGGGTTGAACATAACCAGTTTCTAATTAAGGGAAGCCGCATTTCCTTAGAAATACAACCGGTCTATTTTGTATTTAATATTTTTAACCGTTGTGCGAATGGCTATTTTAAATATTTTTTAAAGGCTTGACTTTTTTCGATGGTTATACTTGTTCACTTTAGCAATCATTCTGCCAAATTTTACACATATATTTCGAAGTCCATTAACAAATAACTTGTTTTATTTTATAATCAATAACTACAATTAGAAAAACAAATATAGATGATGAGATATATTTACTTTTGATAGGTAAAATGTATTAAACTGTTTTAATACAAAACATAAGGAGCACTTTTAAATATATTCAGATACACTTCGAAAGAAAATGACCACAACTTTTTATGGTATCTCAATTTTTTAAGAAAATGGATACGATTTTTTTAGAAAAAGAATAAAACATCTCTCTTTGAGGAAATCTCCAATCCCGTTTGTTAAATATGTTTTAAAAATTCAATTATTGTTTTTCCCTACAGGTATGAAATTAAAAGGGCCGGGGTTTCAACGTTTAGACGACGTCGACGACGACGTGACGTAATTATTAACTGTTTTCAGTATAATTAATTATTCAAAATATATTTTTAACTTACAGTTTATTTAAACAAAAACCATATTTAGTCACGTAAATCAATTGACGATATCTTGTGCACTTATTACAACGACATAATTTAAACAATAACAATCAAGGCTATAAAGAGTTCGAGTATAAAATTAAGAAAAAATATCTACATCCGCCCCTGAGTAGCTCATTGGCCGAGCGCGCAGTGGTTAGCTTGGCCGATATTTATTACGCAGTCTGGAGTATTTTTTGCCAGCGCCGGCCCTTGTCAAGGGCCGAAGGCTCATCCATAATTGGACCGAGCCAAGCGAAAATGGATTATTCAGCCAGCGCACGGGAAACGGCTAAGGTAGAATATGGCGTAAAGATCACCGATCTGCGGCATTTTCTCGCTGTTGGATTATTTTTGCATAAATAAAGTCGATCACCGGGGGGAATATAAATACACGAGCCAGTCCAGATTTCAAACGACAAGACTCGGAAAATGAGCAAATTTTTTTTGTCGTAGCGTTAATTTCAATTGTTTTTTTTTATTTCAGAGCAAAGTTAATAACTGTTCAAAGCAAAAACAAATAAAATAATAATTAGGAATTCTACAAAAGGGAATGTTCGAACTTTCTCTACAATTCTAAGTAGTACTCCGGTTGTTAAAAAACTATTAACGTGGGTTATGGGCATGAGAAACAGACAGCACTTTATGGCAAGCTTAAATTTATTTCTCAAACACCATTCAGTGACTATAATCACTTCAAGGGAGTTTCCGTTATTATGAACAATCTATAAAAAGTGTCAACTTAAAACAAGTTTTTGATAGCTTATACGCAATCAAGATAGAAAAAACTTCAATTGTTCCGTTTCGAAAGACCCGTCAGTCCAAGAAAGCTTCATGAATTTATGTTATGCAGCTACTAAGCGCCAGTCCAATAATAATCTTAGATTAAAAAAATACAATAATAAAAATAACTCTTAAGTGTTCATACATTCTTTGGGTAGTGGAACGTGTAGTTCCTTGTTTTAAGAATTTATTACAAATTCCAGAGGGAGTAGTAATTTTTTTGATGTCATGTCTTCAAATTTAAAAAAAGATGTATCAAAGTGGCTCATTGACAGGGGGAGAGCAAGGATCGAGAAATAAGTACGAGTAGTTTTTGGGGGTCACATAGACATGTGAGTGAATGACTGATGCAAATGTACATTCTGTGATGAGAAGTTATTGTACATAATTTTGACGTGGTTGTTGAGGTTATATGTGTATGTGACTGGAATTGTGTGTGATACAAGTAGCTTGGGATTAAAGTATGTGTAAGGATGTGAATGTTTCACTGTTTTATTATTGAGGACAAATATGCGATTTTTGTTAATTAGGAATATGATCACTTTATCACAGGCCTTTTTTTTAGCAAAATGGTTCACAAAACAGAGGATTTTTAGTATTGTTATGTAATTACACACCACTTTTCGCTTTTTCATTGTGAATCATAAAATATATATAGCCCGCGAAAAATTTAATTCGTATTCTTCTTATCTCGACTTGGTAAAAATCGAATGAAAAATACACATCAAAATAATAAGCATACAAATATACCATCATGCAGTTTCTCTGCTGAGGAAGGCAGAGAGGACAGACCACCAGACTTTTCTATTTCGAAACATATTATATTTCACTCTTCTACATCCATTCATATTTTACAAAGCTCCTATGATTTATCTTCTTTATTACTTTTCCTTCTTTTAAAATATCATTCACTTGATCCAACCATACTTTCTTTGGTATTTTTTTACCATGTCTATTATTCACATTTGAGCTTTATTTTTGTTTTGATAGGTTTTCTTCATTTCTTTATTCCAAGTGCTCAATCATCTCATAGTGTTTTTCTTCATCTCATTCACCACATCAGCCTTAAATTCACATGTATCGCTATTCGCTATCCCGACTTGCCAAAAGTAGAATGAAGAAGAACCACCAAACTAGTACGTGTATATAAATACATAGCGAAATTGCACATATGTATGATATATCTCAAGATAAATAGCAGAAAATACATTTTACGGGGAAGCTATCAAAAGGTCTGGGCTCATCTCATAACCTTCCCCGGTCAAGATACACCTCATCGAAATAAGGTGAATCCGGCTGCGAGAACATTAGATGTTTTTCCACCCACACCCTTGTACATGAAGATTATGAAGAAAAAAATAATAATAAACAACACAAAAAATAATAATAAAGATGATAGTAGTTCAAATTTTATTAAAATTAAACCACAAATAGAAATTGACGTTCATACATACAAACTATAATACAAAAAATACAAATAAATAAGATTTGATAAAAAAAAAATATGAGCAGAGAACACACTCAACCCCCGGATTCACCGCCAGCGAAAAGAAAGAAAGCAAGCAGTCCAAATTAAAAAAAAAACAAATCACAAATCAACTATTTAGAAGGTAACATTTCAGAGCATTTCTGAGGGTGCAACTCTTCACCCATAATATAGTGAAATCATATAATGGAATATTGTGCGCATGTCCAGGAATACTCAAGTAGTAAAAAAATCGAATAAATCACAATTTACTTTAAAAGTTCAAACAGACCAGAACAAACCACGTAAGTCAGTTGCATTACCGCTCTAACGTATGTAAGGGTAATACGATGTTTTTAAATTAATAGAATGAATGGTGCGTTATACGTGTGTTTATCGACAGAAATATTTTAAAAGGCGCAAAATTGGCAGCCCATAATGGTAACTTAGTCACAACAATAAGATATGCAAGTTAATCTTGGATTGGTAAAAAAAATATTAAAGTAAGATAAATGTGATAGAAATAAATACTGCGTAGAATGTGTGGAAAAACAATATATTACAGAATAAGGAATGAGGACATTAGGAAATAACGGCGGATTGAAAGAAGGTGCAAGACTTAAGATGGTGAAAGGAGCATAAATGAATGAAGTAATAAATACAAGTCCAATTGTATAGAATGTACAGTGCCCGGCGGTAAGTAATACACATCGGGCTTAAGAAAGAGCCTGTCGGTCATAATCGGCTAACTTCGACTTTGTAGAGTGTCGTCTCACCGAGCGACCACACCCTAGAACGTTTGACAACGACTGACAAATCGCGACGGAGCACGTGTGTGAATGACAGAGACGACGCTCTACAAAGCCGAAGTTAGCTGATTATGACCGACAGTCTCTTTCTTAAGCCCGATGTGTATTACTTACCGCCGGGTACTGTACGAGAAGTTTGGAAAGACGTGACAGAAATGAAAGATGTGTGCCAGGATAGAATTGAGTGAAGATCTCTTCTCTCTGCCTACTCCGATAGGGACACGGCGTGATGGTGACGATAATGATGAAGTTTCGTAGATCATCATGCGGATTAATAACTGATTGAATACATTCGTTCATCCTTCTCTAGTTAAATGTTATATGGTACGTAACAAAAAATCAAACACATTTGATAAGAATAAATTTTAATTTGAAAATAAATAATAGTTAAATGATTAACTAAGAAAAGTTAATGGTACATATACCTATAAGATCGTTCCTATGTTAATAGTACATAAAATAACGTCCACAGTGTTTTTCTAGAGACAGGACCCCGTGGGACGAGAGTTTAAATAAATACGGAATACGATTATGTAAAAATAAAATTTAGATTTCATAGAATCCATAATACCAACGGTAAGAATTATCTCAATAGATAAATAAACAAATAAAGAAATACTATTTTCAAGAAGACAGCTTTATATACTTAGATTCAATAAGTTTGATCATGAAATGGATAATTTTGAACGTTTCTTATCAAATTTGTATTTCATACATAGGGAAAGCGTTAAGGAAGTGGCAGTTGGTCATGATAGATTTGTCAACCATTCTAATCAAGATGCTTATAATTCAATAAAATTTACTTTGTGGAACCATATTAAGCTTTTTTTAACATTTGTATTTTTTTCACTTGTACATTTTGTTAGTTTAAAATATTACACAAGTGTTAAAATATTACACAAAGTTTAAAAAACTGTATTTTTTTAACTTACGTAAATACAATGTTTCGATTATTCTATTAACAGAAACCGGAGGATTGGAAAAGAAAAGTGCTACAAAAATAATTCTCAATCTTTTTTATCTCAATTCAATAATTTGTCCTATGGTACTTTTCAACAAATCCACATTAGTGGTGCGGAAATGTTCAAGAATGTGACTGGGAAACAATGATGTCTTCGGCTGTCCATTAATCACGGCGCCGGGTATAAAGTAACAGCCTCATAGACGAACTAGTAACTTGACTGTGATATATTAAAAAAAATCGAAAATCAAATCCAGAAACGTGGGGTGGGCGATAAGCTTCTTAACCAACTAAGTAGGAGATCGCCTAGTGAGTAAAATGCTTGTCTTCTGAACTACTCAAAAACATGTATTCTTCGTGCGAACCCATATTTTTTTATGGTTTATCCGTACTAATATAATTAATTTTGTCCAACAATATTTTATATATTTGGTCGTCTTTAATTATCTGTTAATTATTTTTTAATTATTAATTGACAGAAAGAATTTTTGTAAAAAAATTTCATCTTGCTTTTCCAAATACACTTTACTTTCCAAAATATCCAATGAATGAATACATAAATTAATCAATATTGACTTTTTAAATTAACTCTTTAGAAATATCATAATTCAACTGCTTCCTTTAACGGAAATGGACATATGCTATTCTTCTTTGGACATAACGAAACAAATTGGCAAAGGTTTCACATACTTAAAAAAATAAACGCACTTTGTAACCATTCGAAAATACACAATTTATGAATGACGGTCAGTTGTCAAAGTAACTTTTGTCAAAACGACCGTTCGGGACGTGAATTTGGAGATGAGGTAGGGAGAAATTTTTATTATGTGCAAACAAACATTAAAAGAACTACATTGTTTTAAAGGAAATCAATTTACATTAAACCGTTTTTTTTTTCATTTTATCATATATTTTTTAGAATGTGTCGATTCATTGACGAAAGAAGCATGTTCAACCGGTGGACCTCTATCTGATTTCTCTCGACCAAAAACTGATATTTTACATAAAATTAAACACGATACTTGGCACCAGTGGATTCAGATGTGACTGGTGTAAATAAAGAATCTACTCATAGATAGTAATATATTCCCATGAAACTTATTTAAGATTTTGATTTTCTAAAAAAATAATTCGCAGTATATAAAGGTGTAAATTTCTTAATATTTAATTGTGTTACATTAAAAATTATTTTATACACAATAATGTTAATTATTAGATTGTAAAATCATTAGGCTAAACTAACGTTAATTTTCTGACGAATATAACACACAAAACTAATTATTTTTCATTTGTTTTTGAAAACTTATTTAATTATAATATTAACCTTCGTTTTGCCATAAAAGTAATATGTTGCTTCAAAGCAATTTTTTACATTTAAAGTTTATAACGCAAAACGTGTTAATAAGGCAAAACGTTTCTCATTAAGAAGTATCCGAAATAAGGTATTTATTATTTATATCATGGTCATATTACCTTTTTAACTACATTTTATTGCATTACATTTTTGTTGTATACAATCAGATAAGTTTATTACCAACAAACCTAAAAGATATTAAAGAAGCTTTAAGTGAAACCCAGGCTTATTTCCAATTAGAATACAAACAATAGGAACTTATATAACAATTGTATTTATCGGTTTGTTTTCATAAAACAAAAATCTGATGATAAACTTATTTCAAAATAGCATATTTATGCCTAATTTGGGTATAAATATAATAATATAATCGTTGGTGCTTGGGTGAGCGTTATCATTTTTTGTGAATGTTGACTCAGATAGAAAGCGCTGGCGAAGACCAAGAATTCATAATTCTCAATTTTTCATGTTTCTTTTTTAATCATTGTAATGTATTATATTTTCATTATGTACAAGTATAACTAAATTCGTAATGGAAAAAAATACGATGTCGAAGGTGGAAAAGATATGGAAGAGAAGAACTACCACCATCACGACGAAAATGCACCTCGTTAAGTCTCTCGTCTTCGTAATATTCATGAATTTCGGATGTTACGAATTCCATGGACATCAAGGCGAACTAACGCCTCCATTCTCAAACAACTGAGAGTTACTGACAGATTGTCGACAATATGCCTTCCACGAGTCCTTCCATTCATTGAGCACATTGCTCTTGGTCAAGGTTTGGAGAGGTTTGTGGTTACTGGAGACGTAGAAGGACGACGCACAAGAGGAAGAATCTCAATGACTTGGATCCCTTCCCATGGACTGACCAAGTGAGAGACGAAAGTAGACTGTCCTTAACAACTGCCCTTTGGGGTTGGATGGAGAGGAGTCGTCAGAGGCTATCACCATAAGAGTCACGATGCTCATTCATGAGCTATGCGATAGAATGGAATGGCCAATATAACCTGATAGACTTATTGACATTTGGCAATCTCTTCCATCAACCAGAAATATATTAAATAGGCCTTAAGTGAAAACGTTTCTTTAAAAATAATTGGTACGAACGAAAATCGAACCAACAACCTTCAGACTGAAAAACACGCAGGATACCAACTAGACTACGGAGATCATCATCGATGATAGAAAAATATGTTATCTACTTTGTATGTAGATTGAATTAAAAAGTAGTATTTTAATATGCTGCTTTTATTTATCCAAAAAGAGAAGAAAAAAAAATACAAGCAATGAGATATCGTACCGTCTTAGTCTACTTTCAAAATAGTTAAATTTATCGAAATACCATGATTTTCTGTGTTCAATATTTTTCAATAAAAAAATACAATATACGTTAAACTTATTTATTATATTGTTATATAGTTGTTACATACCAAAACTGTAAATAAATAACATAACATGGGGAATGGAGAGACGTGCCGAGATCATTAATAAGCTAAATGAATTTTATGCAGTTTACTCGATTCGAAGAATGTCAAACAGGGAAAAGTGTACTTCTCAGTAGACTGCTTTATATAGTTAACACGAGTGATAAATTTCATTCCTTTTTTTCTCAATAAAAAAAGAAAAGGACAGGTTAAACATTCTTAGCATTATATTCTATCTCTATGGTGAAAATAATACTGGCAATTACAATAACCTTCTTCTTTTTCGATATGGTCTTAAAAGAGCTGTCGTGGTCACTGAACTTGATATTGAGAGCGAATTGACAGCACTATAGAAATAATGATTCACCTCTTTTTCTCACGGTCAGTAGCATTTATATTACACTCTTATAGCGAGCTGTTGGTTGCATTAATAACAATGTACAAGAAATATTTAAACAAGAGTATTTAAAAACGGTTTTATTTTTTAAATAATAGATTCATATGTTTCCTTCACGCACATTAGGCGAAAAAAAAAACGGAACAGTTAATTGTTAATATTAAAAACCATGGATATAATGTGGGCTTTCAGTAAGATATAGGCAAAAGCTTAGACAATGCAAGGCAACACACTTGAATCTATATATTTTGTTTCTTCCGTATGGTATAATTCACCGTGATTTGGACATATTAAATAGCGTAGCCGAAAGACATTATTGTTTTCGTCCCCAGTAATCGATACTTCGAGTTTAGCATCTTTGGATTAGACACGGAACTCGTGATTCGTCATTGTTTGTGTTGGTCACATTACCGTACGCGATTCACGCACACACACACTCGGCGCGTGCGAGTATTGTTACCTAGCCAACTTTTTTACTAGACAAGAACCCTTTTTTATGGTAGGACCTTCGTAATAATATACATTCAGCAAGTTTGGAATGAAGTAAGTAACGAAACTTTTGTCCTAACGACATCTATTCATGAAATATAAAATTACTTTCCGGACAATGTATTTTATACATAATACTTCTCATATAAATAAATAAAAAATCACTGTTCCACTGAGTTGATTGACCCTTGATACTGCTCAAGCGACTTTAACAATAAAAAGGCTATTAAAACTAGACTAACAAGATTTAGAGCTTTGCTACTGTTTTTTTTTTTCACTGCAATAGCTCTTGATCACAAATAGGACCAGATCCAAGTAAGGAGCTCTCATTTGAGTCGTTGCTGCCGCCGCGTACTGATCGTATCTGTAGTCATTCAGAAGTGGCTGGTAATGGGTAATGACAGGAATGTTTGCAGCAATCAGGGAATATTGCAGACTTAGTATTCATTATCCATTAAAGACGAGAGTCCTTTCTTATTTGTATCTTTTAAGTGGCTGAGAGTAAAGTTGAATTTATAAGAATGAACAAAGACAAATATGTTATGTAAGATTTTGGATTTCGTGTTCCATTTCACATTACATCTCTTTTCAGTAATGTGACGTTTTTTAACAGTTTTCTAAACCTTTTCTTTTCTCATTTTCTCCAGAACCTGTACTATAATGACATTTTTTCTAAGTTTGACAACTTTTTACCCTAGTTGATAAGGGACCTGTGTCCTAATCAGGGGGTTATAACCCGATTTCCGTTGGTACCCAGATTTATTTTTAAGAATTCCAGTCTGATTTTCTCCTAGACTTTTTAAATATCTTTCTGATTAGTTGAAAGTGATCATCACATGGTAATAACGCCGCTAAATTGCAGTATATACAACGAAAGTGTAATACAAAACAATACAACATAAGTAACTTTTCTTATTTGACTGATGATGAAGAATAGCACTCTATGATAGTTTTGTGTTTGTTGAATGAATGAATGAAGACAGAGTAACAAAATAAATATACAGTGCAAATGTGAATGGAAGGTATAGTACATGACGATCAAGAAAAGTACGAGTATGTTTGCATTAAGTTAATGATATTTTGAAAGAAGAATATGTAAAAAAATGATAGACATCGTAGTATTGTATGAAATATGTATGGATGTAGATGAGGCAAAAGATGCGTGCATCGATAGGAAAGTCTGGCGCGCTCTATCCTTTCTATCTACTCCGACAGAGAAACGGCGGATGATATGTATGTGTGTACAAAAACGAAAGATGGCTTAAATAGATTTCCTTTATTCTTCTATTTCTCGTTGAATCTCTCTGATTCTCTTAATCTATTCCCCTTTTCTTATACTTTCCAGACCCCATAATATTGTGAGTATATATAATTTATTTGATTACGCCACTGTACATTGTACAATTTAACAGGCTTCTTGCAAAAGGTTGCATTTTCAACCAATTGTTCAACAATTTGTATCTAGTGTTGGAGAAAGATTTACATTAGAGCTTTAAACATAGAAAATGAAATGATAAGACAAGCAAACGATAAACTGACTTGCATTACCAACAAGTTATACATAGTAATTTGACATGTTATAAAAATATATTTACATCACATTTATTAAGATAATGGTCCAAATTGATGATTCTGGCAATTCCTCTTAACCATTAATTTCTTCAGCTATTTCGTCAGTCAGGGAATCTGAGTCCGGGTGGAAAGTAAAGAACATTCCTTCACATATCACTCAATTTTCACATTTCACCACACTCCCTTAATGGTGGCTTTATCATTCTCCACTTATGTACTACGCGTACATAACACTTATGTCCACGACGCGCTTGAAGAAGCGCCGAAATTATTTGAATAACATTGTCGTAGTATGGACCCTTTAGCGTAGTTGTACCTTTGTTTTTACCGACACTTATTGTATTTCAAGAATCCTGTTTCCACATTTTCACTCGTTGAAAGAATTACCAACTTTTGGTTTTAGTGCTTTGCACAAGCTGTAGTTTCTGTACTGTTTCGAAATAACTATTTGTTTTTTACATAGTCGTACGCATTCAAGGCGTGAATTCTCACACTGAAATAGGAGATTTATTTGTATTGTATTACATTTTCGTTGCATACAGTACAGCAGTCATCGAAAGAATTACCGACTTTTTTTGTTTTGAGTGCGCTGTACAAGTTTGTTGTTTCTGTACTCTTTCGAATTAACTGTTTATTTTTTACATAGTCGTACGCATTTAATGCATTAAGTCTCACTGTAAAATAAATTATTTATTTGTATTGTACTAAACTTTTGTTGTATATAGTACAATAGTCATTGAAACAATTACAGAGTTTTGATTTTAGTGCGCTGTATAAAGTGTAGTTTATGTAGTATTTTGAATTGACCATTTATTTGTTTTTTTTTACATGATCGTTGTATACATTCATTGCATAAAGTTTCACACTGAAATATAAGATTTATACATAATGTATTATACTTTCGTTGCAAACAGTACAACCGGGAGAGATAATAACCGTGTGCCAAGTTGTTCTAACTAAACCTAAAAGATACAGGACTTAAGCGAAAAGTTTTTAAGAAAAAGGATATCAACAGGAATTGAACCAGCAACCCTCGGGGTGGAACGAAGGTTACGGAATATCATCATTTGCTGGTCATTCGAAAACCCTTCTTTGAGGATTCTTAAACCTAGTGACATATGACATACCAAGAGATTTCTCTTTGCTATCTCAATTATTGTGGCTGATCTTTTTGAAATAATATTACCATGGGTTGATCATGTACAGAGCGTTAAACTTTAAGACTTCCTTACACTCAAGACAGTTTATACTGGAATTTCAACTAGTATTACAAAATAGTTAACGTATGCGAAGGGCTGATAATATAGATAAAACGAGATTGTACAAGCCTGTAACTTAAATAATGCAGACGAATACTTGTAGACATGCGGGACTGTAAAATGCTCAGAATATTGATCATTAAGTTTTCTGTGTCAGAAAAGAAAGTAAGATTTCGTTTTTTGTTTGGTTAATTTAATATAATTAACGAATAAGAAATATCCCTATTAAAAAGATGACAAAATTTAAAGGAGCACCCCGAACAAGATACTGGAATGTACACCTGAAAAGGGTGGACATTTCAAGGATCTCTCATATTGCTTTGCCTATAAGACCGTTTTGAGATAATCGTACTGGAACACCATCTTCATTTTCATCGCGTGCTTAATGTTAAGGGTTGTGGTCCTCCGCTATGGCTGGAGCTTGGTTCACCAAACATCTCTTTCATTCCCGGCCCGAGGCCATTCTGAATGCAGCATTTGAAAAGGATCCTGTTACCTTCATTATTTAGTCCATCCCATTGATCCCCAGCTGCTCCAGATTTTCGTTATTCTTTCTGGCTACATGTTCAAATTATGTAAGGGTTCTTAGAAAGAAGAATATCAATTAAGGAAATACATCTCGGATGCAACGTCCCAAAAAAGAGGCATTATTCCTTATGAACAAACCTTATGTCTAACGTAGAGTATGTTTTGCCACCACCTTTGCCACCGCCACACACAACTTATTTCTAATGTTTCAATAATAATAGTGGGTTCGATTCACGGGTTAGATTACCTTTGAGGAGAGTCTGCTCTTTAAACGATACTATATAGATTGTCTTTGTATTATTATTAGAAGAAGTTTTCCTTCTTGAGAAAACTGAATGCCTACAAAAATACATTATTTTTAATAAAATAATGTTATTTAGATTTTTCAGTGTCATTTATAGAATGTCACACAAGAATACAAGTATAAATACCATTGTTATTATTTTGTTCTTGAGATTTAAATCATCGCTCACGCAAAATAAATTCACGTATGCATATTGCAGGTACGGTGAACAATTTTCTTTGAACGCTGCAATGTACGCAATTTATTTTAATAAACAATTACTTATATCATAATATCACGGCACTGCAATTTAATTACTGTGACGTTCCACTTTGTTGAGCACTTCAGATTAAATTATCATTGGCGTAACTTTATATATTTACATTATTTTATTTGTAATTAGATCCACCTTTTAAGCAATGAATTATATTAATGTGTATATTTACAATATATTAATCTATGTACGCAATATTTATTTCAACACACCAATACTACGATTATCTGTTTCACGACACACATATTTGTTCATACTTAAACTTTTCTTACACAAAATAAAAATACACTTTTCTTACACAGTATAAAAATATGCTTGTCTTACACAATATAAAAATACACTTTTCTTATTCACAACAAATTTTCAAAGTAGTGGTGTGGAATGAATTGGAAGAAGTAAAAAAAGGTGTAGTCATTATATGACTACTAAAGAATATTAACTTGTAATATGGTTTGAGAAGAAGGTGTTACAAATTTTTAGTCAGTATTCAGAGACACCAGCGTTTATAAACTATCTGGGGTTTTTTCTCAAGCAGGCCAATCGGATGTATCATCGTTAGTCATAACAATATCGTATACTCCAGAAATTTGCCTTAATACCGCAAATAAATAAATAAATAATAGGTTTATTGATAGCAACATAGTATGTACAGATTATATTTAAATAACACTTCTAAAACACATAAATTGCAGATAGTACATTAAATACAGAAGCTATCAAAATGTCTGGGCTCATCTAATAACATCCCCTCGGCCAAGATACACCCCACCAATATAGGTCGAACCCAGCCACGGGGACACCAGATGTTTCTCAGTCCACACCCTTGAACACGTAGAACAAGAATATAAAAAAAAACACAGAAAATAAATAGATGACAAAAAAAAATAATTCAAGAAAGAAGACACTAAAAGGTCCAGACTCATACCACAAATATTCCCCCGGCCGAGATACACCCCACCAATGTACGGCGAACCCAACCGCAAGGGCATCAGGGGGCTTCCATCCTACACCCCCGCATATCTAGATTAAATAATAAATAGAAAAAAAAAACAAAAACGTATGGCAGAAAACAAAATAAAAAGTAAGCCCACATTTACCACCTCAGGTTAACTGTCAGCAAGAACGAGAAGAAAAAAAAAGAAAAGCCTCAAATGACATTATCGATACGAAAAAGATTGTTTAATAGTAGACTTGTTATTTATTATTACGATCTCGATAAAAAAAACCGTATTAGGTATACCGATACCAAAATCAATATGTAAAGTAGTATATACGTGCGTATGCTCCTAGTCGGCCAAACCAAATATTGAAGTATTATTTGCTAATTGATAGTCGAAGTTATAGTTTTTAAAGGAGACATGTGTCTAAAGGTACAACATCTATAAGGGTCGAACGGTGTCATCGAGGAGGTTAACGTTCTTTTAAAATTACGTACATGCACATCGGAGGTAAGGAACACTGAATTCTGTTTTTTTTTTCATTTCCTTTATCATATGTATGACGTTGGGAATGAAACTTTTTTACGCGCGCAATCATCATTTATCATCAGAATGAGTGAACAAGTTTTACCTGTCTTGAATAGATAAGTTTTTAAGAATTATTACTCAGATAACTAGACAATTCAAGCTGATCGTATGACCCATCCGCAGGAGAAATACGTTCTGTGTTCGCGCGCGTAAAATCTCTATGAAGAAATACAACCATGTTGAAGCAACTGTAAAAATCTCGAATTAGTATCTACCAATATCTTAGTGTAAAATATATATGAGTATTTCTCGTTCCAGTAATCAAAGAGTTCAAATAATGTTTAAAGATGTTTTGTTTAAATACCCATCATATTTCACAAACAATATTTTGTACTGAAAGTAGTTTATTTCTTGGAAATATGTCTTTTTTGTTCAGCAGTTCCCGCGTTAGTGTCAACGAAGTTTTAACAAAATCCCTCTGTTGAGAATGATAAAAAATATGTTACGATACTGAAAAAAGTCACATACTTATCTTTTGATCAAAATCCGTTGTTAATTTTCGCATATCGTGACTGAACTGGCTGCAAGTGTGTGATGGAAGAGAGTCGGACTTATTATAATGAGACGCGAGAAATTCTTCAATACAAGAGACATTTTTGCAGTCACCCGTGTTAAATATGTATTGCGTGCAGCAGGTACAACGGTCTCGTTCTGTGTGACAAGTTGTATTTCTCATTTTTAACACCTTATATGCAAAAATTTGCATAGCAACGAGGCACTTCCATGTTGAACTACTTCTTGAAAATGTTATTAATTTATTAGACACAAGCAACCTCCGTGGTCTAGTTTTAAAGATGCTTGACTTCCATCTAGGGATTCCCAATGGTATCCAGGTTCCATTCCCAATGGTATCCAAACAAATAATATTTCTGGTAAAAGAGTACAACTGGTAACAATACACGCACGCACCGTGTACGTGTGTGTAAGTGTTGTTGCCTCGTCGTGTGCATTAGTGTTACCAACACGCGCTATTTTAATCATTGCATTTGCCTTGAATAGCTGTAACTAACTTCATAAATATTTGTAAGACTTCAAAACAATAATACTTTATTGTGTCACTTTTCAGTTATTGGTACTATTATATCTGTAAAGCTTATTTCCATATTTTTCAATTTATCAGACATTTGACAATTTGCGGCAATCAAACACAAACCTCATTGCAGAAGACTAATCTTCCACAAACTAGACAACGGATTTCACATTACAATGTATTTTCTTCTTCGACATCGTTCCATAAGAAGGAAATGGAAAGTGTTCGCTTAATGATTTAATGAAGAATGTGTCATTAGCCGCAATGTACCTTCTTAAAGTGTGCATTAACTGCAATGTATGCGAGATGCAATTAACATGACTGCAGACAATTTTTTTAGCAATATTGGCAATTCATTAATTTATTCGTATATTACTTTTCAATATACTCGTACCTGTATTATGTGAAGTGATGCAGATTTTTGAAGAGTGTGGCCCAGAGATAACCCAGTTCCCCGAACCCGTTTAATCAAGTCTTCATATTAGAACCATTGACTACCTCCGTGACCTAGTTGGTAATATTCTTGACTTCCACCCGAGGTTTCGAGGGAATTAAAAAATAAATAGCCCCAGTTTAGTAAAAGAGTTCGTCAGGTAACAATACTCGGACGCTCTGAGTACGTGTGCGAGAGTTATTGTCTCTTCCCCAACAAGAACAATTTTGAACCGCGAGTTACGGGCATACTCTAGTAATTTTGAACCCCAATGAGCTGAATACAATATTGTTTCCTAGCCACGCTCATCAATATGTCTGAATAACCAATTCGGATATGTTGTAGGGTGCCATACGAAAAATATTAGAACCACTGGAGTATACGTGTATTCCGTGGACGAACTTTAACCTGATAACTCTCTTTCAGGCACCACGGGGAATCGAAACCGAAATCTCTGGGTGGTAGTCAAGTCTTATTAATTATGGCAACAAGGTCACGGATGATGAAATACTAACATTACATAAAGTTCACTGTTTAGTTGTTTTGAATACACGCACTGCATCAGTGTTGCAATACGTTAATAAAATAAATACTCATTGAGTATTCTTTCCATCATTCCATCAACATGCGCAAACCAATTAATTACATTTAACAATGCAATATGCACAGGACCGTCCGTAGTGGATAGGCAAGCTAGAAGGTGTTTAAAAAAATAAACACGAAATTGTAGCAATAAGTTTTTGTAAACTTTATTAAATGAAATATTGTGTTCATTATACAATTGAACATGAACACGTAAAATTATAATATATAAAATTTTAATTTAGAGTAAAAAAATACAATATTGTCAATTGCCATTTAATTAGTTCGGATTTTTAAAAACATATCTGTTGTGAGATGAGTTCAGGCCTTTTGATGGCTTCTGTCTTGAACATGTGTTCTTTTTCTTTGCCTTAGAATATGTGTGTATATATTTGTGTATCTCACTTGTCAACACTATCAATAAACTATCATTTTTTTATATATAATTATGTCTACTCCAAATAAATGTACGTATGCTATTAAAATGTATGCATAAGTTTTCCTGAATATTTTTTTAGCAAAGTAGATTCCGCTCATATTAATTGATAAACTTTTAGTTATTAGTTATTATTTTTTAACACGTGTGTTATGTGTTAATGTATTAAATCTCGCGAATTTGATAGGAGTAGGTAAATCGCGAATATTTTTTTATGTAAAAGTATATCGCGACAACAAACAAGTGGGCCACCCTTGATATAAATCAACGAGGCAAGTTAAAAAAAACCCCGTGTATTTTTTAAATACATTTGCTTCTGGTTGGCGAATAAAAAAGCCTTTTGCAAAGGAGCAGCACGTTTGCCTGGAACGGCTCTGAACATGAAATTGCAATAATCCTGCATTTTCATCACATGTTATTTATTCACTGCAATTGCTTAATAATACATCTATCATGTCAGTAGCTGCCCGTAAGAATTACTAATGCAAATACATAGATGTGTTTACCATGGATTTACAATGTAATTGAGTAGTTTATTATCCGAGTACTGAATTTTAATCATTTTCATTCCTAATTAAAAATATGTTTTTAATTAGCTTACTTATTAAAATACTTTTTTTATTCGCGATGTCTTGAGTTCGGTTTGCATACATATTTTCACGCTTCACTTTTAAAGTAGGGGAAGCAGTATAAAACGACCTTTGCCGACGTTGCCGACCTCCATAGCCTAGTTTGTAAGACACTTGTCATCCAGCCTGGGGGTTGAGGCTTTGATTGCCGTTTGAACTTTGATGTTTTAAAGAAATTTTGCAGACTGATTTTCATTTAAGGCCACTTTACAACTTTCTGGTTGATATGGAGAGATTGCCACATTATAATAAGTCATATTGTTGAAGGGGACAATTGGCGATGGGGAAAGTTTGTCGAGAAAATTCGGGATATGCACCGATAGGCTATCCTTCATGATCGAGTAAGATTGTTAGCCATTCTGTGCATGAAAGGTGCATGTGCGTATATTAGTTTATTGTGTGTAAGCTGTTGCACTTCAGTAAGCACACAGTTTTGACATTTCGAACCCAAAGCTCTGATGGCATGGAGATTAAACATACAAGACGATTGGTAGATCTGCTGCGACCTTTCGTTTAGCAGAATTATTTTGTGCTGCTTTATAGTTCTATAATAATTTATAATAGCAGCATACAAACAAAATAAAACTTAAATTCATATTACAAATGGTCTAAGTGTAAAATATATCTAGAAGTGAATATACCAGGAACCAAACCTGGGGTACCCGCTCGCATAGCGTGAATGTTGACCGTTAAACGATGGCCGTTGACAAAATTGGGATATCAAGCTGGGAAACATTGATGTTTTAGCCACTGTTAATCGAGTCTTCGAGTTAATAATCACTGGAATAGGCACATAACTTTATCTTTCGTTTACGTACTGGTGACTACTATTTAAAGGGTAACAATAACTACGTTAACAAGCTCTAAACCAGACAGGAATCTACTAAAACTTGTATCCCCGGGTAAAGACAGGCTTCTTATGAACTATACCATGAAAGTCATCAGCACTATTGATATCATCATTGGTTCAGTTCTATCTCACCATCATTTATGTTCTTATAGGAAACAAAATAAGTCTCTATCAGAGCGATCTACACTATAAGATCGAAATATATTTTTTTTCCATAAGTGCGATGTCACGAAGTGACGATAAAGAAACTCAAATGTACTTCTTTTCCCGCGACGCCACACTTGAGTGTAAAAAGAATAGTAACGGCGACGAATTTAAGGCCCGATAAAGTTTAACGATATTCATCCAAATTATCTTTAATCTAGCTGTATTTAAAAGTTTTATGTAAATAGCATGTGCGTATGAAAAAAAATTATTTCAAATTATTTTGTATTTTTTAACACACGAGTACATGAGTATAACAATAACTCAAAGATAAATAAATAAAAAAAGTTATCAAACATAAAAAAAACGGGGACGATTCTTCCTACTCTCCCCCAATAGGGAGATGAAAACAGCATTCTTTCATGCATCTCTTTATCTTTCCAACCAAAATACCTTTTGGTTGTCTGAATTCTTGTTAAAAGAATGCTTCTCTACTTTCAATGCTACATGCATCATCAATGAAATTTATTTTTATTTCATTGCATACGTAAACTTTAAAATGTATCGGTAATAATTAAAAAAAATTAAGGAAAATATGATAAATAAATAATAGTTTAGATTTCCTTAAATTCTCCATTAAGAATAATATCTCATTGTTATACGTATAAGTTTTCATTGTCTTTAAATGTGTTTTTTTAAATTGTCTAAAAAATTTAGTATTTATAGTCGGTGTTTACAGGAAAGGTGAGCAAAATTAATATTTCCTGTGAGATGAACGGATCAAAAAAATGAGTTGACAGGACCCTCTTTTATCGCTGCATTCAACATTCAACAACATACCAGGATAGATGGAAATAGATGGTGCGCCGAGTTCGGGACACTGCAGAATACCACGACGGTCAGCATTGAGCATGCGATGAAGAAGAAGAAGAATAATAGAATGATATTTTATATAGCGCCATTACGAGGGTAGAGTCTTCTAAAAAAATACTCTTCAAAAGCGCTCGATATTCTTATTCTACAAATTCATCAAAGAACAAAAGTGATAAAATAAGCAATCCTGGAATATAATTTTTACTTTTGACCTGCTTACTAAATGCAGAGGCACGACCTCCGTGGCCTTGTTAGTAAAACAGTTCCACTAGGTTTCGGGTTTGATTCCTGATGGTATCGGAAAATATAACATAAATAAATTAGCTGATAAATTATTTCCTCATTTAATAAATCTCACGCGCGTTAGACATGTGCGAGTGTTGTTACCTCTTTATGTGCGGTAATATTTCCAATACGTGCGATAGTGAAATGCGAATTCCTGAATTATTCCAGTGATTCTAAATCCGAAGGGTCGATTAATGGAGATTAAGATAATGTAATCTTCTTCCCACACTCTTCAATGTGTCTGTATTAACAATTCAGATATGTTGAGGATCACGTTATTTTGTTCCTTTTACTATTCACACTTCCCACTAAGTTGATCGCTCATACCTATTGTTATCCCTCTGCGTTGTGTTCAAAGTATCGTAAAAGTCTTCTTTCACACACCATAGAAAAACGCGTCATAATCACGAGCTCTCTGATAGTCGATCGATTGGTCATTCTGGCAGTCTATTGAACGCCCAAGACCAGCCTCGAAACCACGTCTCAAATACATATTTTTATTAATTAGAATAAAAAACCAACGTACAGTGCAAATGTGAGTGGAAGTGTAGAGGAGATGAAAACAAGTATGAGTGCATTGAGTGAATGATATTTTGAAAAAAGATAACGCAAAAAATCAGAAAAATTGTAGTTGTATGAGAAGGTGTATAGATGAAGGAAAGGCGATGGATGTGTGTCGAGATACGAAAGTCTGTCTCTCTGTTTTCTCTGCCTACCCTGATAGGGAAATAACATGTACGTTATCGCACGTGTTTAGAATACTAACCAGTACGTGAAGAGTCAACAGCTCTTGCAAACATCTAACGCATGTGATTATTGTTACCAAACGAACTCTTTTACCAGATTAGTATTATTTTTAAAAAAAATGGGCAATATCGGGAATCGAACCCGAAACTCCCTGATGCAAGTCAAGGATCTTACCAACTAGGCGATGGAGGTCGTGGACCATAAACGTACGTAAAAAAAAATGATTTAATTAAGATTCGAGCTCTAGTTAAACATATTAGAATAGAATGAACATTGCTGTAACAATTAGAATAGAATGAACATTGCTGTAACAATTAGAATAGAATTAACATTGCTGTAACAATTAGAATAGAATGAACATTGCTGTAACAATTAGAATAGAATGAACATTGCTGTAACAATAAAGTAAACGATAGTTTAGTGCAGTTCAGTTCGATCCGACTACCACCCACGCTGTTATTGGGGTCAAAATAAGTTCCCATCCAGTGCAATCTACACTAAAAAATCTCAATCTTCTTTACTTTTTTATGAGCGCGACGTCACGTAGTGACGAAGAAGGAACTACCCAAAAGGACTCCTCCAGTGGCTACACATTTGAGAGTGATATGAATAGTAGTGACGGCGAACTTAAGGCCCGAAATGACAGGAGATGGAAAATTACCTGCAGTGCAGTAAATATACTTATAAAGTGGCTTAAGGCCTGACATTCAAACAGCCTAGCATGTTGCCCGCTCTTTCACAGAAAAAATCGAATGTAACAAAACTATCCTTTGACGCCACTATAAAAAAATACATACGTTAAATGAAACAGCATAGCGGACATTATATGTAAATCAGTAATAGCAAAATAATCATTAAATCTTACTAACGGTTCATCCGATGTGCAGCCGAGTCCAATCACACGAAGCGGAACACGTCAGTGATTAGTAAATATATACAAACAAATGAAAATTTCGAACCAATAGGAAACCAAATCTGACAGAATAAATTATATGTTTATCTCCATTTGAATGAGTAAACGTATGTTAAACGAGCGAGTGATTAATCACGCCAACCGAGCTTAGCATATTTTCTCTTTCCAAACACAAATGGAAATGCAACAATGCGGAGAGGGACACCGTTTTCTCAGCTTACTATGCAGAATGTATTGGAATGTATTGAGAGATTCATCTGTAAAGTGCACGCACGCCCACTTTGCATACGCGCCTCGCCATTGGTCCGGGGAGATGACGTGTACATGTGTGTGCGTGGGAGAGTGAATCTCGGAGTACCTCCGGGTTTATGTATGAGGAATCGCATTTACAGATTACACTTGTTGTATGAATTCGGTATTCTTAAGGGAGGTGTACACTGAAATTAAAAAGAAAAGATTAATATCAACAAATAAAGTATAGATAAACATTTTTGATAATTTGGGTTAAGTACATAGTACACTGTTAATTTTTATAAGAGATTTTTTGTTTGTTCGATATTGAATAGAAAACCAATTTAGTCCATAAATATTTCCGCGGTAAGACTGCTTTGTACTAAAAATATTTGTCGATTGGTACATACATTTCATCACGCCGTATTCCTTGCGGTGTAGGCAGAGAGAAAGGATCTTCATAATTTTCCATCGAAACACACAAATTTCGCCTTTTCCACATTCGTGATGCATAATCTTCTATTATTCATAAATCTCCCTTTAGATTCTCTCAAAATCTGGTTCACTTGATCCTGCCACGTTTTCTTATTTCTACTTCTTCCACACACACACCTTTTACATTTGACTTGTATACTTGCGTAGATATTCTTTCGTTATTCGTTTTTTTCCATATGTCCGAATTATTTCAACGCTCCTTATTTTATCATACAACATACATTTTATCCATGCAAAATTTTGGATCAAATCCGTTAAGTGCAAAATTGTGTCAGGGATGTAGTTATGAAAATCTTGTTTAAAGTGTTTGCGTTCTATTTATCTAAAATTAATGGTT
>OX463844.1:16237294-16300912 GCA_949825065.1 Odontocerum albicorne
TAAAACTGGAGTGTAAGAAGGATAGGAAGATAGTGACCACGGTCATTAGATTAGTGATGAATGATTGGTGAAAACTTTCTTGATCCAGAAGCTGGGGACTCGGGATGACTGCTGTCAAAAAACGAAATAGGATTGTCCTACATTAAACGAAGTTATCATGGAGGCGAACGTTCTGCAAGAACTGTATAGTCAACGGAGGTTTCGAAAGTTTCATTCGCGTTATTATTATTTTTTTCAAAAGATCTTCTTTTCAAATGTAAATTAAATTTAACAGCGAGCTACTTTAAATAAATGTTATAGTTAAAACAATATAACTTTTCTAGCACCATTTTTACTTGGTATTCATTCGTCCTAGAAGATTTTGATGGAAAACTATTATTCATAGCTAATGTACTCGTATGTATATTATGAATGCTGAACTCGAACCGTCTACATAAGCGGATGCTCGAAATAAAATTACAAGTAAATGCTTAAATAGATCGGTGGCTTTAGGAACATAAAATATAGCATTAAAATAAATATATAACCGAACATTAATACCTGATTTTTTTGGAAAAGCAAAAAATTGAGGAATGAGTTTTCTGCAAAGCAAAAAATTGATGAATGAGTTTTCTGCAAAGCAGCAATCTACATAAGCGGATGCTCGAAATAAAATTACAAGTAAATGCTTAAATAGATCGGTGGCTTTAGGAACATAAAATATAGCATTACAATAAAAATATAACCGAAAATTGACATCTGAATTTTTCGGCAAAGCAAAAAATTGAGGAATGAGTTTTCTGCAAAGCAAAAAATTGTTGAATGAGTTTTCTGCAAAGCAAAAAAATTGTTTGATGAAATTAAAGCATAAATTAAGGAATGCACAAAGCAAATAAATGAGGAATGAACTTTAAAAAGGTAATATTTTTAGGTGTGTGTGTCAATATTTCTTCTTTTGAAATGTATTTATGTATATTCCAAAATATTCCGTACTTTTTACATTTATACTGGCGATCTTTAAATCGTTATGCCATCCACCGAATAGGCATCATTGCCATAGGCAATAAACATTAAATAATTTATTGTCAAGATTCGGTGTTAATTTTATTAGTTATAGGTATGTTATATGATACTCGAAAAAAATATTAAAATTATACTATCTTAGTTTTGCTCCGATTTTTTAAAATTTATTTAATCAGGATTATTATTATTATTATTATAAGTTAATAAGGTATTTAATCCTTCAAAGAGAGTACCATATGTAAGAACTACTGTATTTCTAAATGTTATAAGTGTTTAGGGAAATAAATTTAGTTCTGTGATAATACATTATTGGAGAATGGATAGCGAGAAGGTTGAATGAACGGGGGACATTTACAATTCAGTAAGGTTGTTCCTGAATTTTAAAAAATTACATTTCTACTAGTGATCGACATTAAATTATTATGCGATCGACCTTAAGGTCATTTTTGCTACAAGTAATCAACATCAAATAATCAATTTAAAATATTCGGTGTAAATTTTCTACACAAAGAGATAGCGAGTTTCTTGAAAATTCAAGCCTTTTGATGCTATTTGTGTGCATTGTTAAACGAGTTTTGCGACAGGCTACTTAAATCTCATTATTTTGTTGTCCAGTTGACTAATCTAATTTAAAAGTTATCTTTTTTAAGGAGTTAGTCATTCAGAACAGACATTTCTTTTGAATTTGTTGATGGTGAGATATTTAAAATGAATCGTGATTTTAGACCGATTCAAGAGACATGATCCGGAATAACGGAATCATTGAAAGTTTTGTTATACTTTATTATATTTTGTATAAAAATTTTATTTTCAATGAAAAACACTTCTAATAATTTATTTAAATGCACTAGTAAGCTAACTTCGAGATAAACTCAAGACGAAAATATTACAAAATTGAAATAGGCATTTTGATTCGTTACTTCTAAGTGTTTCTTTTGTGATGTAGAAATAAAAGACAACTGAAGAACTTTAATCACCAAAAAAAAACAGTTTTGCTGAAAATTTCATAGAAATTAACGATATTATATTGTATTGTATTGCAATTTCGTTGTATGCGGTACAGCTTCACTCCTAACTAAACGAAGAAGTTACAATTTAATATGATAGCAATTTTGTATTTCTCGAAAAGATGTCGTTAGAAAAAAAAAACGTGATTAACTTCATTTCAAACGTGCTGAATGTATATAACATTGAAATGTAATTGCTTAGCGTATTTTCAACAAAATTACATGAGTGGTTTTTTGGCGTCTTGTTTTTATGGTTTCAGGTGTTTTTTTAGTATCGCAAAGAAAAAATGCAACACGAACAAGAAAAAAAGATATGTAAAGTATATGGCGATGATGCAAGAAGAGATCGTGTATGTCAAATGTGGTTTAAAAATATTTATAATGGCGATCGACTGTTAAAGATGGTGTCGGCTCTGGAAGGTCGATTACAACTGATTACTACCAAATCAAAGTTTTGATCGAGATAAACCATCGTTCAGCGACCCTGAGATAGTTTTAAGGGTGATATTATTCTTAAAAATACCACTATGCAAATAATTGCACATAGTAAATTAATCTATTACACTTTTGCTTTATCAAGTACAACTTACAGGAATTATTGACATATGGCAATCTGTTCCACGCTCCAGAAAAAGGTCAAACAGACTTTGCGAGAAAATCAGACAACAATCCTTCTGTACCTTGATATTGGTCCTTTTAGCTTTGCTAGCTATATAGGTATACATAAAAATAGCTGAGATAAATCCTTGTACGTTTTTTTACGACTCAATTTAACAATTTTCCTTCTTTTTTTAAAAGGATAAATAATTTAACTATTATATTCTAAAAACATATTTTATTTATTTACGGAGAAATATTTATATTTGATGCGACACATAAAAGAGGTACAATCAACGTAATATTCACGTTTACGTAAACATGACATTGGTTCTCCACAATTTCAAATTGATTTGAGAAAAAAACTGAATTTTTGTTAAAGGAAAAAAATGTTGTAAAATTTTATTAATTTATTTTATTAAGTACTATTTATCGACCACTAACAATTTATCGACCATTAAAGTTTCAATAGCTATACTCAAATTACAATTTTGAGAGCGCATGAATATAAATAAAACTTGCCACAAAAAACATCAGCCGCAACTAGCCGGCCCGGATGGTCGTGTAAAGCAATTCGCTCCGTATATCAAATGGAGATATTTTCGCCGTCACCATAAGCCGAGGTCTCGTTGTCCCCACGAGCGGGGCTATACCTCGTGCTAAGCAGTTTCCGTCACAAAATAATGTGCTTAAGTGAACAATAACAAAACACAAACAGTGCTAGAGTGTCGCACCCGACGACATCTCTTCAAGTGAAAATAAAATCAGTGCTCACGTGTCGTGTCCGTCGACGCACGCCGAAGTCACCTCATCTGGTAAGTGGAACGGGCACTCTCTTTCCTTCCTCCTCCACCTTTTATATTGCATATGTATTATACAACATCTTAATATATATAACACATCTCACCTACGATGTCCTCCAAAAAGGCTGATGTCACTCACTGGCGAATCAACAAAGGGCGGAAACGCAAAGTTTCGCGTGTTCCCCCCGAGCCAACTCCCCCGCTAGCCCCTCAAGCCCCCCCACCCGCGCAAAATGTGCAAAACGTGATTGACAATTTCAAGGATATTTACGATAATCCAAAATTCTCTGAAAAGCAGCAATACCGTGCCGCTAAAGCTCTATCCAAACTCTATCAACAGGGTCAAGTTAAAATAATTCTCAGTGACCACGAGATGAGTGATGATGAATCCACCTCTCCTCGCTCCCCCCAAAGGAAAGCAGTGAGGACTCCCTCCCCTCCTGCCGACCAGCCCAAAACTCAAACGAGGAAGTCCGTCGACTCTCCCACGCCATCCTCCTCAGAACCAGTAGTTGTCACAAACCGTGACTCCACTATACACGCGTTTCGCCCCATATCACCAGCCCGGTCGGAATGCTCCGGCATGGACTGGAAAGTGGTTTCAAACCCCCGAAAGAGAAACCAAAATTCGCCAGTGACCCCAACAAAGGAGCCAGTGGCTCCTTCAAAGCCGACCGCTTCCAAAAAGCAAAAAAGGCCTAGCCCTGCGCGCTCACCTCCCCCAAGCTCACCGCCACCCCCCAAACCGGCTCCGTATCCGACCAGGTCGGACCGTATTCCGCCTATCATCTTGCGAGAGGCGGATAAATACGCGGAGCTTAGAAGCAAGCTCCACTCGGCCAACATGCCTTTCACGGCAAAGGCCCTCAGCAATGGCGACCTTCGCATCCAGACAAAGTCTGTCGATGCATATCGTCTGCTGGCCAGAGAGGCCAGCCACCTCCAAGTGCCATATCACACTTACCAGCTGGATCACGAGAGACCCCTCCTCGTGGTCCTACGCGGCGTCCACGCCTCCTTTGGAGTCGATGAGATAAAGGAAGAACTCTTATCCCGTGAGTACCCGGTCCTGAACGTCTTCAGGATGAAGGACCGGAGGAGGAAAATCCTTCCATTGGTGATAGTAAAACTCACCAAATCACCGGAAGGAAAGCGCGTATATAACGACCTTCACGAGATCTTCGATATGAGGATCTCTGTGGAGGAGTTAAGAAAGTCATCTTCCCCAGGACAGTGCCATCGCTGTCAGAAATTTTTTCATAGCGCTGGAAGCTGTCACGCCCCCCCCGTCTGCGTCAAATGTGGGCTTAACCACCGTACCGCGGAATGTATTAAGCCCCGCGACACACCCGCCTCTTGCGCGAACTGCACAGGTGCACACGCGGCTAGCTACAAAGGCTGTCCAGCCTTTCCGAAGCCGCGTAATCAAACACGGGTCCATCTCCCCGCACCACCATCAGCCGCTGAATTCCCCAGGCGCTTCCCTCTTCTGGCAAAGCCAGAGTTGAGTGCTAATCCTCCCGCGACTTACGCAAGCATCGCGAAAAACGCCCGTCCCCAACCCCCACAACCCACCCATAAATACCCGTCGCAAGAACTTATCGAGACGGTTATGAAAAACCTTGAAACGGCAATGACCGCAGCCCGTGAGGCCCTAAACTCCCTTTCACTACACCGCGCGACATACCCTAATCTGCAAAGATAGGCAAACCTATTATTCCCATATTTATCTATGTAAACATATATTATAAGTCACAGCGTTATCCCTCCCCGTCTTCATAGTATATTTATTATCATCACCATCATCACCATCACCATCAGCCTGTATCCATCCACTGCAGGATGTAGGCCTCTCCAAGTTGTCTCCACAAAATCCTGTCCTTTGCACATTGCTGCCACATAATACCTGCATGCTTACGTATTTCGTCCACCCAGCGCGCCTTAGGTCTTCTTACAGGCCTTTTTATACCTATTGGGTACCACTGGATTACTTCATACGTCCAACGATGGTCTGTTGCTCGGGCGATATGTCCAGCCCACTTCCACTTGAGTCTTTTTGCAACCTCTATAACATCTTCAACCTTTGTTTGGGCTCGTATCCACTCATTACGTTTTCGGTCTCTTCTGGTATAACCTAGCATGCACCTTTCCATGCTGCGTTGTGTTGTTGGTACTCCTTTATCCACTGAGCATAAACGTTTATAAACTTCGAAATAATTTAAATGTAAATTGGAACTTTACGTTTACGGTTTTAATATTAAACATTGGCACTCGAAATAGAAACAGAAATAAAAAAGCGACAAGCGTTAATGCCTCGTTTTTCGTTTTTTACTGTCAAATTACAATGCAACCGTAAAGTCAGATTTCACGCCATGAATACGCACGAATTATATTTATTATAGCATAGTATATATCTCTATCTTTTCTCCCCTGTATACATATATTTATCAACGCTTGTGACATATAAAAAAATATAAGTATATTAATAAGTAACGTATATGTATTTATAACTTTAATTTATGTAATCCTATCCTTTCCCCCACTCCTATCTTTTCAACCCACCACCCAAATTTCCTAAAAATATACCAAGCCCGTTCAAACAGACCAGATGAAGGAGTAAGGTGTCCGTAAATCGGACCGACACTCTAAGAGAAAATCATCAACTTGGGCAAAAAACATAAACTTTTACATGAATCATATACAAAACAAATATCAAAAAGCAAGTACGCAAATTAATACCACTCATAAAATACAATCTTGAGACAGGTCAAGGCTTTGGTAATCAAAGGCCTAAACTTTACTTTACCTTGAAAAAAATCTAAACTTTGCCTAACCTTTGTTGATCATGTAGATTTTGAAAAACAGGAAGCTCGTATAAAGATTGTCATTTGATATAAATGCATCGTTTTAAATCTAACATACAAACTGAATATAGCTCATGACATAATATACGAAAAGATAATACACAAAAAAATAGGTATAAATAATAAACAATCCTGATCCCGCACTTTAACTCGATAAACTAGATTTGCATTGAATCCCAGTCCCGTGTGTTCACGTGATCGATACCTGATCCAAAATATTACATATTACTGGCCTCTCCTTAATATTTTCGCAAACAATTCAACCTTTAAGCGATAGTCTTCTAATTTCTAATTCCTGATTTTTAACATTGAAAATATTCTAGTTAATGAAAATATGCCTGAATTGATTAATGATGGAGTTTCTGAAATCGCGTCATCAGTGTGCAGTGAAGAGTTTGGTCATGAAAATTTTGATATATGAATCTGGAAACCGTCTATAGTCTACGTATCCAAAGAGAATAAAGAATTTGCATGATCTTTTAAACAGGTTGTCAAAGAATGTATCTAAACATGTGTTTTAATCCATCAACTGATAATTTTGTTTTTTTACAGAACTTGCAAGGTGATAAGCAAAGAAGTTAGACACGGTACATGCGTAAGAAGTGTGATGTAGCTCTCCACAAAGGAATATTTGATAAAATTACCATACTTAATAAAATTATTAACGTATTTTAAACAAAGTTTCATTTCAATATTGTCAAAATTTACTAAGATATAGCAATTTTAGTAAACCCATCATAAAAATCAGAATTCTTCAAAAACTAGCTGGGCACTGGGAATCATTATTTTGATTTTGATCAGGTCTAATAGTGTTTAAATAAATTAAAAATAAAACATCGCAACTAGAGAAGAGAATCGAATATTTTTATTTATTTAACACTTTTACTGCAAATACAATCTGGAAGGTTTATTGCCTGGTGATAAACTCTTCCAAACAACCAGACAAAAGTAAATTAAGCAAGTTTCATGGTCGCAAAAAATATTCAAATGACTCTCCATCCGACGAAATCTATGAGCATATACGTGAGCATACGCCCATAAGCCCCACAAAGACGGACAATCACCCGAACATTAATTTTCATATAAAGTGAAATATCATCAATCAAAGGAAAAGGAAGGGATGGCGGAGAGGAAAGAAAAAGAAAAATCAGGAATGAAACACGTCATTTTACTGACTGGAGATTAAGAGTTTTTTAAGTCACTTCGTAAAACATGCCAAGGATGGAGCGAGTCTTATAATGGTTTGTAACTGATTCCAGAGTCTCACTGCATGGACAGTAAAGGACGACGTAAAAAAAAGAGGAGCGGTGAACTGGAAAGGCCAATAAACAATTTCTGTTTGAGCGTAGCGCTAGTCCATGATTGGAGAGATGCTGAAAATTTTCGACAAGATAAGAGAGGGCGGCGGGGCAGTTCAGGATATTATACAATATAAATAGTATGTGATTTATTTCTATTTCACACGTTCAACCAGTTCAGGGCCTTCTGGTATAAAGTGATATGATCGTACTTTCTTAGGTTTTTAGTAGATCTTAGATAAGCATTTATATAGTTTATCTGATGTTACTCAATATAAAACTACGTAATTCGGCATGATGGTCTAAAAATGTTGCATATTCAGTTATAATAATCGATTTGCTTTCGTTGGTACTCCTTTATCCACTGAGCATAAACGTTTATAAACTTCGAAATAATTTAAATGTAAATTGGAACTTTACGTTTACGGTTTTAATATTAAACATTGGCACTCGAAATAGAAACAGAAATAAAAAAGCGACAAGCGTTAATGCCTCGTTTTTCGTTTTTTACTGTCAAATTACAATGCAACCGTAAAGTCAGATTTCACGCCATGAATACGCACGAATTATATTTAAGTAGATTTTGCAATCAATGGAAGGTTTAAAAAACTAAGATATTCTTAATTAAAAAATGTCACTAATTATTGACTAGTTTTATAATGTCAATAAATTTAGATAACTGTTGTTAAAATAAGCAAGTTAATTGCTAGAAGTAATTATTTAATGCAAAATATTTTTCATTTAATTTCATTATCTTGGTCTTCAATTCCTCTGTTTCTCTATAGCTGGTGTGGTCAGGATACTCTTCCAGGTGAATCTATTTAGAATCATCTCAGGAACAGTATTCAGTTCAGACGAAGTCTATCTTCGCTGTTTAGTTATTTTATCTGCCAATTTCACTATATTTTAGATTTTTCTACTGGATGTCTTCCTGTTGGCTCAGAACTGGAGACTATTTTCGATAAATTTTACTTCAAATTTTCTGAAACTCTCATCTCATAATATTGAAGATCGGTGTCAGTGAATTCATTGGTTTTCAAGTAATTTGAAGTCCCATGACACAAGGAAGATTCCTCACTGACTTCTTCATCATCTTCTCGAATACTGGCCGTGAACTCCAATGTATGAAAGAGAATATGCCTAATGTCAAGTGGTGTCCACTTCATAGGATTCACTTTAAGTCGGTTCAATTATTGATCATTTGAATTTTGGAATATAGTTGCATCTTAACATTATTGATTCGTTTCTGTTGCATGTAGACCTCAATTATGAGATTTTGTGATCTTGGCGTGATACTTCACCTGCAGATTATACAGATAGTCAGGTAGTTTCCTAGATAAACATTATTATAAAAATGTGTTTAAATTTCGGTTTATCGTTTAATATTGTTAAGAATGAACTTTTTTACTAATTATCTTCATTTCATATTTTTTTAAATAATTCCGTGACCTATTTAGATTTTTTTTAACCTGGAGGTTGTGAGTTCGATTTTCATTGGTGTCGAACTTTTTATAAAGGATATTAGTCTGGTTTTTATTGCAGGCTTCTTGAACATTAAAAAAAATCAATTTTTGTTCTACTCGTATGTAAGCGTTGTTCCACTAAAACAAATCTAAGTTCTTAACCACTATAAAATAAGTTTTCGACAATTACGTAAGTCTGCTTAATGAAGTTTGGTAATATTTTGTGGTATACATACATATGTTATATTAAACTTAAATATATATGTTAATATTAAATAATTTTAAACAACGACTGTAGTTTATTCTTACTACTGTTTTTGTATCTCCATATTGCTTTAAGATAAAGTTTTGTATTTTTTTTCAATAATTTTAAGTACTTGTATAACTTATCAAATATTCTTTTGCATATAAAAGACACTGTTGTGTCGTTAATAAAATAAAATAAATAAAAAAATTAAAATAAAAAATATTTTTGGTTCTTTGTAAGATATTGCTGTATGACAATAAATTCACCACGTTGTACTGAGAATGAAAGCTTAATACAATACAATACTTGGAGAATATATTTCTATTTGTATTAATATAATATTATATATTATTTCCCTTCATATCATCTATTTTCCATACTTACCTATACATGCTTTTTTAATATTTTCATTCAAATCATTCATTCAAAGGGTTCAAAATCCAGAAGAAGATAATCCGTATATTCAATAATTTTGTGATGTTAATTGTATTTTTTTAGCATTGAATGATCGCAATAGACTTATAAAACAGATATATAATTGTTGGCAAAGGAAATAATGCAAGCAGACAGTTGTATAAATTTAAACCGAGAGAAAAGTTAGAAAATGAGAAAATTAAGAGCGTATGGGAAGAGATGGATCATTGTAGAGGAGACGACGATGGCATGGATGATTAAAAAGGCGCAGAGATTAGTACTCTCAGCTAACCAAGATTTTTAAATTTGAACATATTTTTTTATATGCGTATCAAGATTTTAAATTTGAGCATTTTTATTTATAAAGGGTCTTTCAAATTGATCAGTTTATTTAGTTATTTTTTTTAAATTCTTGAATAAAAAACCCACAATTTGCTTTGATTTAAATTATTTTTTTTTTGGTCATTGAAGTACGAGTATAATGTATGACATTTAAACACAAAAAAACAATATCCGCCAAATGTCCACCTCTTGCAGCTCCACAGATGTCCACTTTTTTGTCATAATTTTCGATGACATTTTGGCATAATTGCGGTTCTAACTCACCAATAACGCTAATAATTTAGCTCAGTAATTGATTGGGGGTCATTCTTATAGACCTGGCTTTTCACGTAACCCTAGAGAAAATAGTCCAACGGTGTCAGATCACATGATCTTGGTGGCCAATCAACATCACCGTTTCCGGAGATTACAATACATAAAATAATTCAACAATTTGAAGGCGTTATTGTATTGTATACGACTCCATTTTTATAAATGTCATACATTATACTTCTCAAATGTCACAAGACCCAGGCAAGCTCGCGACGCCATCTGTGTTTTATCCAAGAATTAAAAAAAAAACGCTCAATTTGAAAGACCCTTTATTACATACAAGAAAACTAATAAAATAATGCATATTACAACTAAATGTTGTTTTAAATTAAGGAATTGTAGGGAATCACACCATGAGCTGTATGACAAGATGTATAGATAAATAAAATGTATAAATGTATGTGTGGCGGTATTAATGAAATGTTCAGTAATCTTTGTTTTTTTCTGATTGGAATTTGTGTATGTAATATTTGTGGAAGTAAAATATGTTTGTTTTACGAGTATGTACGAGTATATATGAATATTCTCCCCAATCAGAGATAAAGTTATTTAATTTTGATTTGATAATTAACAATTTTGTCACGATAAAAACGTAATTGAATTCAAGATACATCTTAAAATGTTGTAATATAATTTATTGTGAGCAATTTGGATGTGAAAATTGAGGGGGAAAAGATTAATTTCTCGGCCCCAAATCAGTTTCGGCCAATCTCAGAACATTCACAGATTGAAATGGTTGACAAAAAGTGAATACCGTGCTAAATCACAACAACATCGTTCAAAATAATGGTGATTTTGTGATGCAGTCAGTCTTCGATTAATGTTAGTATGCGTGGAAATTAAGCCTGTATTTTTTGAGTAGGGAATCTTTTTTTTAACAAACTACAAATAATACGGGATAAGAAACTTAAAACAAACTACAAAAAATACGGGATAAGAAACTTAAAACCAGTACAAATAATACGGGATAAGAAACTTAAAACAAATATCAAGTTTATTGCAAAAACTGTAAATTTTTCCAACTAACCAAACTAATTCCACAAAGGTTAGATAAATTGATGAGCAAAAGGTTAAAAGTTTATTTTCAAAACAAAACTTTAACATACATAAAGTAAAACAATATTTGCAAATGCCATCAAGAATGGAAGTGAAGAAGGAAGATGAAAAAGGTAAAAACAACAAAGAGTTATTGAGAAGAACATTTCGTCAATAAGGGAGTAATATTTTTTAAGTCACTGTTTAAAGCAAGGCAACGAGGGTGAGAGACTTCCTGTAGCCGGTTCTTCCTGTAACTGGTTCTAGAGTCTCACACGAACAGTAAAGGACAACATGAAGAAAGATGAGTGATAAGACTTGAAATGTCAAAAAATAAACATCCGCTTGAGCGGAATGCGAGTCCACGATCAGAGGCAGTGAATTTTTTCGGTGAAATATTAAAGGGCGGTGAGAAAGTTATATAAAAGAGGTAATACACGAACTTGTCAACGATTAATTATATTTAACAGATCAAATCATTTCTTATATAATGTGATGTGATCAAATTTTCTAAGCTTGAAAATGTATCTTATGCAAAAAAGTTTACAATCGATAACGGTTGTCCAGATTTTCTTCGGTAATATCTAGACAGAATACGTTCGCATTGTTAAGTATTAGAAAAAGCAGAGACTGCATGAGTAGGAGATTGATAGGACAACAGCTATATAAATTGTAGAGAATCGATTGTAAATTTGAATTCCGACGATAATAATTAATTTAACAAAAATCAATAAGTAGTAGTAAATAAATCAATTGTGAAAAAGTATTTTTATTATTAATTATAATTCATTGAATTACTTTTATGCTCATTTGATATTTTAAGTACATGTATAAACATTGTTCATGCCACTCCTCTGCTTCAGTCAGTAGCAGTAAATCGATCAACCATGTTATATTACTTTATTTATTCTTTTAAATGTTCTTTAGATCTTTCATATATACTCGTACACGTATATCATACCATTACATAAAACTGTTAAAAACCTAGGAGTGCTAATAGATACTCGTAACACTCTCTCATGGCGAGATCAAATAAATGAGATAAACCGAAGGATCTTCTTTAGCCTTCATTCTCTTAAAGTGTTGCAAAGATTTCTACCAACTAAAACCAAAATTTTACTCGTACAATCTCTGCTCTTTCCGATTATGAACTATGCGGACGTATGTTACTTGGATGTTACCGAGGAACAGCTGGACAAATTACAGCGTCTTCAAAATGTGTGTCTAAGATTCATTTTCAACCAACGTAAGTACGATCATATAACTTCATACCACAAGGCATTGAACTGGTTGAATGTTAGAAATAGACGCCAAATTCACATACTGTCTCTTTTGTACAATCTCCTTAACTGTCCCGCCACCCCCTCTTATCTCGCCGAAAATTTTCAGCGTCTTTCCAATCATGGATTAGCGCTACGCTCAAACAGAGATTGTTTATTGGCCTTACCAGTTCACCGCTCCTCTTTCTTTACGTCGTCCTTTACTGTCCATGCAGTGAGACTCTGGAATCAGTTACAAACCAATATGACTCGCTCCGTCCTTAGCATGCTTTAAGAAGCGACTGAAAAAACTCTTAATTTCTAGTCAGTAAAATAACGTGTTTCATTCCTGATTTTTCTTGTCCTTTCCTCTCCACCATCCCTTCCTTTCCTTTTGATTGATGATATCTCACTTTATATGAAAAATAATATCCGGGTGATTGTCCGTCCTCGTGGGGTCCGTGGGCATGTGCTCACGTATATGTTTATGGATTTCGTGGGGATGGATAGTCATTTGAAAGATTTATGCGACCACGTAACTTGCTTCATTTACTTTTGTCTGGTTGGTTGAAACAGATTGCCGCCTGGCATTAATTCCGACAGATTGTATTTGCAATAAAAGTGTTAAATAAATAACTATGTATTAACTTTGTTTATATTACTGCTTTGCTTCAGTCAGTCGCAGTAAATCGATGAACCATGTAATATTAGAACATATATTTTTATGTTCATTAGATCTTTCATATATATCATATCTTTCGTATAAACTTTGTTTGGCAGTAAATCGATCAAAGTAATATTAATATTTTTATTATTTATAATGTTCATTCGATCTGTCATATAACATATATGTAAACACTTTGTTCATGTCACTGATTTGCTTCAATCAGTAGCAATAAGTTGATCAACCATGTAATATCAGTATTTTTTAAATTTCATTATTTTTAATGTTCATAAGATCTTTCATGTATGTGTTTAAACTTTGTTCATGTAATGTTTTGCTTCAGACCATAGCGGTAAATTGATCGACCATGTAATATTAGTATTTTTATTATTTTTAATGTTCATAAGATTTTTCATATATGTGTTTAAACTTTGTTCATGTCCTGCATTGCTTCAGTCAGTAGCAATAAGTAGATCAACGAAGTAATATTAGTATTTTTATTATTTCATTATTTTTAATGTTCATAAGATCTTTCATATGTTAAATGATCATTAGATTATTATAAAAATTATATGCTGAATATTCATTAGATTATTCACATGTATGTATAAAATTTGTTCGTGTCACTACTCTGCTTGTTTTTATATCTTTTGTTTGTATATGTTTTTATAGTTATATACCGTATTACATTAAAAACTGGAATAAAAATATTAATATTATTACTGGCATGCTGAAGATAAAACTCAACAAGGATTTCAAGACCTTTCAATCGTTTAAATCAGTGCTCCGCAACCTTTTCTCACCTACGACACACCAAAATTCTTCCTAGAATTACGCGGCACACCAAAAGCTAAAATATATAGGTATTGAATTGATACACAAATTTTACAATAAATTTTGGTTTTTTATTTGAAAAGTATACATACATAAAACTATAACATATTTATTTTTACGCAATCTTAATAATTATTATAAAATAATAATTAATTAATGTGATACCTTCGCTTGTTTCAATGAATACAAAAGTTTTATATTCGGCTCGATTTTTGACGCGCATAAGGGTCATTTTTCTTTATCTATGACTAATTTAGTGCGGCCATGGTGTGTACAAAGCACACTACGCAGTTTTCAACAGTTGGCACCAGGCGCTGGGGGACCATTGAAAAATTATTTAGTTATAATAATTATTCTATACTACATTTTGAAAAATAGACAAAATTATGAAAAAGAATTTGTCATTGTGTATTAAATACATAATGAAAAACTGTAAAATGTCAAATACATTGAATTTGACCGCGGCACACCTGTATCCGGCTCACGGCACACCAGTGTGCCACGGCACACCGGTTGCGGAGCACTGGTTTAAATAAATGAACGTTTATGCAAAATCGTATATTTTTTTCCACATAGTTTTTTTTATCAGTTATATTTAATATCAATATTTATAAGATAATTATTTGTTTAGCACGAAGTACATGGAAAGGTGAATGATTTAAACGGGTGTGCGGCCTACATTTAAAAAAAATTAACTTATAAATATAATATTATAAAAATATGAAAAGAGGAGAAATTTATGACGCGAATAAAGTTTTATTTATATAGATAATTAAGTGTGAAGGATTTTTGATGATCAAAGTAAATTTAGTTTATTATTCATAATTCCTACATAAGCTGAATTCATAATATTCATTTCTTATGATTTTTGTTCTCATTAATGTGGGTTTTAATCATGAATTTAATCACTAATATGCAAAAAAGATCAAATCTTTAATTTATCTGGTATTATATATAGAAAGCATGATGTAATTTTGTGTTGTACGACATGATTTTATGGTTGGTATTGCATCATGAAATACATACACGGTACATTAAAAGAATGTAAGATTATGTTTTTTGAATTGGATCCGTTTTGCTTATTTAATTACACTTTTATTGTGAACAGTACAACCTGGCGGGTTTCTAGTCATGTCCTTCTTTCTTTCATGCTTTATTTTTTGAATCCTTGTTTTATTTGGTATGAAATATTTGAGAAAGCGTGATGACTCATCGTATCGGTTTACATGAAATTATTTTTAATTTGATATTTCACAATGAAAACCGCATTTAGTGACATGCATAAGAACATATTTTTTTAGTTGGATGCTTTTATAATTCAGTGACAAAAATCTATTTCAGTTACATAATTCAGTGACAAAAATCTCCGTGATAATAGTACAGTACAGTGATATAGTTCTAACTGAGGGTTTCGGGATTGATTACCAATTATAACAAAAATAAATGTTCCAGTCTAGTTATCTGTTGCTTCTGGTAGAGTTTCTATGCCCAGTCCTCATTTGAAGATCTTTTATTATGTGTTCGAACAGTCACACAAATAACCTCCTTAAGATCCAAATGGCCGCCGTATTGGAATTGTTTTCTTAAAGCTCTTCTAGTATCATCGATGTTTTTCCCTTCTGCTTTTGGGTGAAGGTTACAATCTTGCCAGCGTAGATCTCTATTTATTGCAATGTATTACACATTCGTTTAATACAACTGAACTAAGATAGTTTATTACCATATAACCTCTTCCCTCCAACCAGAGAGATGTTTAAGAGGCATTTATTAGACTGGAACTCATTTTAAGAATGTAGGTGCTGACATGAATCAAGCCAAGAGCCACCGCCTTACCAACTAGGTCATAGGGCAGGTAATACTATAAAATTATACAAATCATTTTTGTTTCTAATATTCGTACGATATTCCTCAACCACTGTATTCGATTTTCTCTATATTTTACTTAAAAAGAGGTTATTTGTCAGGTTTCCTCGGATTTCTGTATTTTTTTTTTATTTTTGCATGTAACACAACAATTGATTGCGAGTAATATAATTTTCTTTGAATATTTCACTAATGATTTGAAAACAAAGTTTGCGTGTAGTTTCCCGACCAACGGTACGAATTTGTGCGTTTCAAGTAAATTTACTATGGATGGTCCGCAATAGATATTTAAAATATTGTCATGAACTTACACGGAAAATAACTTTGGTAACATTAATTTGTGTCACTGTTTATGAAATGTTTAAAATAAGACCACTTTGTAACGCAAATTTCATGGATTTATAGGAAAACAATGGTCGATCTATCAAAACAATCTAATTTAATATTATGAAAACCCTTATAGTCAACCTTTTTTCAGCCTGTCAAAAATCCCCCTGTCTTCTATTTATTCATTTCTTAATAAATCAACAATAAAAATCACGATCTGTAATATAGCGCTTGTCGAGACTAGGACAGATCTAGAGAAACAAATGTATCTCTCGAGGAGTGAAAATACGTCTTGTTAAAATCCTCATTTTCTCAATATTTCTGTGTCTCAGGAACTTGGATACTAAAGACCAGAGAAAGATCAATAGACTCTTTAGAGATGTGATGCTGGAGACAATTGATGGGTGTTTCGGACGGAACGACGAAATAGATATTTTTCTTTTTTAAAAGAATAGATATGACCGATATCAAAGGTATATTTATACCGTCGAACACTAGGTGGAAAAAGTGCATGTGTCGTTCGAGGGGAGTAGCACAGCGCGGGTTCAAACCGACGATCTTCCGCACGGAAGTCCAGTGAGTTACCGCACGGCCATGTCTTGAAGAACTAAATATATCATAGAGGATTTTTAAATTATCCAGTCGTTGCATTCTTTAGTTTTTCGGACATATTTCGCGTAAGAAGGGCATTGCGAGACTCACAGTCACTAGCAATGTGGATGGTCGCAGGATCAGTACTAAAACACCTATGGATTGATCAGCTGAAAAGTGCTGTGGTGCTTCCTTTCCTATAGGCGTAGAGCGGAATGCCGAGATGAATGGAAAATAATGTAAAAAATACTTATATTTGAACAATAATGGTAGTACTAGAGAAAAGGATATTTTCAAGTATAAAAAAGGGGTAAAAATGAAAATTTAAATTGTTCTGAGGATGAAAACTGCAACGTTTTCGTGACGTTGGTAATCATTTAAGCCGCCAACTCAACACGGCAACATTTTGAATGGTTTATTTATCTAATATTTTATGTATCTTATAGAGCAGAATGTTTTCTTTCAAATGACATCTTGTAGAGCAGAATGTTTTCTTTCAAATGACGTATAACCTTTACCATTTTGTTTTACTTTTGGTGCTCATTTTTAAATTTGAAAAAAAAAACGGACACAACTTATGTTAACACCCAATACATCTATAGCATTTTTTTCAACCATAATAGCATTTTTTTCAACCATAAAACTTTATTAGGACACCACAGTTGTTTGAATCGATGAAAAATTTAATAAAAAAATATTTGTTGAAATTCAAGTAAAAAATGACAAATCTTGAAACAATAATAATGGGCTTTGATGGAAAGGAATTTATAGAAAGGATAAGTGAGAAAAATTAATAAAAATTACGATGATTTTCTGACAAATTTTATATGAGGATGGTGCAATTTGATAACTTATGTATTCTTACAGTAAGATTTTGGATTTCTTATTTAATTCAGATGTATGCCACTAAACGCACTCTTCAATGACCACGAGACAACAATAAAGCAGACGTGATATCTAAAAATGAGACATTATGAAAGACAGCCACACTTAATTATACTACGTTGAAAGATAACGTGAAACCATTTATTGAGTTTGACGAAGAATACAAAGTGGCATTAACAACATATCAAAATGTATGTTTTGACAACTGGAAGTGTTTTAAAATCTTCAATAAGTAAATTAACATCAAAATAAATAAACAGAAAATTAAAATGAAGTGATTTGGGATGAATGTGAACTGAAGGCTGATGTGTCGAGTAGGTGAAGAAAAATACTGAGATGGTTTGGGAATGTAGAACGAATGAATAAAGAAAGACTAACAAAAATTTATATAGTGAATGTGAGTGAAAGGCGTGGTAAAGGAAGCCCAATGAAAGTTTAGTTGGGTCAAGTGAATGATATTTTGAAAGAATGAAAGGTAGAAAGTCAGAGATATCGTAGTAGAATATAGATGTAGAGCTAGGAAAGTCTGGCACTCCGTACTGTCTGCCTATTTCGACGAGAAAATGGTGTGATGGTATGCATGCATTTGTATATTTTATATTTTATTTCGACCAATTAGGAAATCTCCCCCAAAATTAAAAATGAAAGACAAGCATTTTATCATGTCACCAACGAGACTGGATACGATGCGAGAAATCCAAACATGCACCTTTAATACATAAACATATTTCGATAGATCTTGGTCGACGAATATGTACCCAGAACAACATCTTATCAAAAAAATATTTTTTCCACTCCGCGGCATATTTGATAAAAGTTTTTTTGCTCGAATTCAGCAAGTTTCCTTTCTGTGGTCCGCTGCAATTATGTTCTTTTGAGGAGAAAGAAATGAAATGTCGTGTTTTTGAGCGTAGGGTATAAAGGCCAGGCTCAGTAAAAATGCTGGATTTTTTCCAGCAAAAAATAAATTTATTTAACATTTCTTTGGCCGCTGTGTAGATTTGTTCATTGTACTGGCAAGCTTGTTTACCCACATCCACATGGAATCATTTTCAAGTTCAAGAGCATCCCCGAGTACGAAGGGAGCAAGTTTTTAAACCCTTCTTAAAAAGAACTGGATTAAATACTTTCTGCTTTTTTAGTAAGATTGTTGACCTATGTGTATATATTTTTACGTCATACTGTAATGTTTAAAACTAACGATGCAGAAATATTGTATTGATTTAGCTAATAAATTAATGACTTAAAAATTCAATACATTGAAATTACTCATTTTGTAAGAGCCTTTGTAAAACTATAGGTAACTAGAAAATGCGCGGGATAAAAAAAAGAGGAAAAGAATAGTTTATAACTAATAATAATATAATGTTCAATCTACATGACTTACAAAAGTATAAAAATCTGCTGCGCTGATCACAGGTTCGGAATAGTATTTTACTACTAATTATGTTGTACGAATGAATGAAGATAGACTAAATAAGCAGATGTAAAGTGCAACTGTTAGTGGAAGGCGTCTGAGAGGAAGATCAAAGAAAGTATGGTTGGATTAAGTGAATTATATTCTTAAAGAATGAAACGTAGTAATTCAGAGAAGTCGTAGAAGTTATATTTGAAAGTGTATGGATGCGGAAGAGACTAAGGATGTGTGTCGATATAGGAAAGTCTGGTGCTCTATCTTGTCTGTCTACACCAACAGGGATATGGTGTGATGATATGTATTTAGGTTTGTTGTATGGGAGAGAAACGTAGACATGGAAGGAATATATGAGCCGTGTAAATACTGTAAAAGGGCATGCACTGATAATAATATGTGGCATGGTTATATATAAATATACGGAACAAAATTATTGAAAATCTTACAAAATAAAGAAGTTATGAAATAAATAGAATAAATAAAAGAACTTTAGGGTGGTTTGGTATGTACAACAAATGTTATGAAATACTTAAAAAGACAAATGTTATTCGGAGACATGAGAGTATGATTGCAAAAACTATGACGCGGTCAAGTGATTGATATTTGAAAGAAGAAACGGTTAAAAGTCAAAGTGTGTCTAGCGCTCCATCATCTATTTGCCCTGACAGGGTAACAGTTAATGTTGTGTAAGTACACCTGTGATGGGGATACTAAAATTGAGAAAAGTTTTGCTGACAAAGATAAGCGCCAGAGTATCATGCAACCAGTCAATATATTTCCTGGGCTCTAGGGCTGATGATGACGGTATGATGAGCACACCTGACTTTCGACTTTTCAAGGACTCTTTTTTCGACGTTTATTACTTTGATTTTATATGAGTATGATAAATAAATATAAGAGGCAGTAATTACTCCCAAGAAATCTCTACAAAATAAATATTTCTCACACTAAATTATTTATAAACATACTTTTAAAATTGTACAAAAAAATATGAAACATTCGAAATATAACAATAAATTAATATCTTTGAAATAGTCAAATAAATATTTTCAACTTATGAATAATATTTCTCACTTTATATGAAAAAGAATGTTCGGGTGACTGTCCGTCTTTGTGGGGTTCGTGGGCATGTGCTCACGTATATGTTTATGCATTTTGTGGGGGTGGATAGTCATTTGAATGATTTATGCGACCAAGTAACTTGCTTCATTTACTTTTGTCTGGTTGGTTGGAAGAGATTGCCACCTGGCAGGAAGCCCGCCAAATTGTATTGCAATAAAAGCGTTAAATAAATAAATATTTTTTTATTTCAGCCAGTGTTCAGAATGGCACAAAGCAACACAGGTTGTAGTTAAACAATTTTAAACTATTATTTTATTACAATTAAAGTTAAAAATGAAGATATTTCGGTAAGGTCGTTTAAAGACGTCTTCCAACTCGATGGTTGACCAACTTCCAACTCGAAGGTAAACCCAGATTTTTCATAAAGAATGCTAGTGTGGTTTTTACTTATGACCTATTTTAGATCTTTCTAGTTGGTTGGACTGCCACATGGCAATACACCTGCTAAGATATACTACATACAATTTAATGGAAGTGTAATATAAAACTATAATACAATGTGCAATACAATAAAAAAGGTTGGGGTTATGAAAAAAAGAGTGATAAAATATAATACTGTAATTATTTTGTGGTAAATTCGTTGTAACAATTTGCAATTAGTGTGTATCAGGCACCAATGTAGAAAGATGCTGTGGACAGGAGAAGGGGAGGGGGAGTTTTGGCGGCAAAAAGTGGTTTCAGCAATTGATTGATTGGTGACAACCATCCCGCTTGGAACGCCGCTCGCTCGCCCGCACTCGCAACCGCGCCCGCTTGCTGTGACTGCTTGCAACGGCCGCTGACGTTCATCGTGAGCGGCCCGGCCCGTATGAGCACGAGACATTTTTTTCAAATTCAGGAGTCCAAATACCTAGTTATGTCTAGGTTAAAGAGAGTATCATATAGATATTTGCATATCGACTACAGATTGCCAAAAACATGTTTGTGAAAATGGTATACAGAACAACTCTTCTAATTCTTGGAAAAATCTTCATGACTGAGGGCCGTGATCTTTCCAGTCCTGACGACGAATTATCTTTACTTTTGGTCTCTCAGAGTGCTGCCGTCTCAGAAGACCCTGTTGCGTTCCTGACTTGGTAAGAATTTCGTCAGTATATTGATGGTTCACCTCTGCCTCGTCGTTCCTCCACATTGATTGTCAGTGCGAGATTTTTCAAATTTTCTTCTCCTCTGCGTATTGTACGGCCATATCATCTGTAGATTACCAAAAGTATTTTTATGAAAAATGTATAAAGAGCATCTGTTCTTATTGGTTGGTTCCTCATAACTGAGAGATGTGATCTGTCCCGTCTACCTGTCCAACTCTCTCTACTTTCGGCCTTTGTAGAGTAATGCTGCCGCAGAGGACCCTGTTGTTTCGTCTACCTATGCTTTGTCGTCTGAAAATATACCAAGAGAAGACGAAATCAATCGATTTTTTATAGATTCTCCAATACGTGGTAGTAACACATTTAGTTTTACGTAGAGTGTAGTATGTTGGTGTAGTGTCCATATATGATCATAAATTTTAATAAGACCTCACAAAAAAGGTTATCTTGAAGTGCTTCCTGAATCTGCACACATCAGCCATATATTTAACAATTAGATGCAGACGATACCTATATTTATATGAAATACGGTCTAAAAATAAAATTTCATGCGCATCCCACCATCAATCGAATCCGCATTATCAGTTGTGAAACCAATAAAATTAGGAAATATATTTTATTTCATTTTGATTTTATAAATAGTAAATATCAAATATTTAATAATGTGTCAAATAATAGATGAAGTGATGTTGAAAAATTCACGAAAATATCAATATTAGTAGTGTTGAACACACGAGAAGTCAAATCAATCAAACTCTGAAATACGAGTAGATAATAATGAAAAGTCTTAACAATAGGAATATATGCATAATAGTGAGTATGTTTGTGGCAGAAGAGAAATATGTATGAATGCAAGGATAAAATGTAATAAAGGTCCATTTAATCTTTCTTCCCTAATATGGACGTGATGTTGCTGAAGATAAATAATATATTTTAAAGGTGACAAATAAAAACATATTTTCAATATTTGTTGAAAAGCACATTTTCTATCAAAAGTAATTTTGCTCTTTCAGTAACATTTATTATAAAATCTAATGATCTGATACGCACATTTTTTAATTGTTTTCTTACAATATTTGAAAGTGAGCGCTATATAAATGTATGAAAAAGTAATGCATTTATTTAACATTTCATTGCAAAAAAATGTAGGTTTATTGCCAGGTGGCAATCTCATTTTACCAATCAGACTTAAGTAATTAAAGGAAATTACATGATTGTAAAAAATATTCAAGTGATATTTTCCCTTTACAACGTTTATGAACAATATACACAATAAAAAAAGGATATTGTTAATTAAAGGAAAAAGAAAAGATGGTGTAGAGGAAAGAAAAATCAGGAACGAAACACATTATATTACTAACTTGAAATTAAGAGTTTTTGCTGTAATTTTTACAAATATGCCAATGATGGAGCGAGTCTAACGTTGGTTTGTAACTGGTTCTAGTGTCTCACTGCATGGATGGTTAAGGACGATGTAAAAAAGAAGAGCGGTGAACTGGGAAAGCCAATAAACAATCTCTATTTGAGCGTAGCTCAAGTCCATGATCGAAAAGCCGCTATAAATATTTTTCATCGATATAAGAGGGGCCGGAGAGATAGTTAAGAATATTATACAATAGTGACAGTGCGTAGATTTTACGCCTGTTTTTCTCGTTAAACCAGTTCTACTCTTCTGATATGCAATGATATAATCGTACTTTCTCATTTTAAAAGTAAATCTTAGACAAACATTTTAAAAACGCTTTCATTTGTCCAACTGTTCCCCTGTAATATCCAAATTACAGACGTTTGCATAGTCCGAAATTGGAAAGAGTAGAGATCGCACTAGCAAAATTTTGGTTTTAATAGGTAGGAATCTTTGCAACACGTATGACAGAATAAGGAATACGACAATTAGAATCAAACGCAGTTTGAAAGAAGATGCAGTGCTTAAGATGAAGAAAGGAGCATGGAGATGGTTCGGATTCGTAGAAGGAATGATTGATGAAAGAGTTACAAGATTTATCTATACAAGTGGAATTTACGAGAAGTTTAGACCTAGAAAAATGGAATGTACAAGAAGTTAAGACCTAGCAAAATGTTGCGTTAGGATATGATTACATAGAGATATGTTCTCTTTGCCAAATCAAGTAAAAAAATACGTGGTGGTGATGATAATTCGTGTCCATGTCTGGACTATCAGTTATGATACGTGTTTCTAGTAAGAGGTAACAGAGATCACCTCACAACATAGGTCCTACCCAGAGCATGTAGTGCCGATGTTGGGACAATCTAGCATATGTTTTGAGTCCTGTACAAGTACCTCACAATAACATTCAGTATTATTTTCATTCTAGAAACCCTATCTTTGCATGTGTATCTTGCATCTATTCACACATACTCGTAGTCTATTTAGTGCTCTTTAAGTAGACCTCAGACAGTTGGTCTCCAGGTGCTCTGTTTTCCGAGAGCTCCATTCGATTTCCGTTTTTTTCCTTTTCGTCTTAGGTGATGATAATCCTCCGTTATTTAGTTAATGAAAAGGGTTTTCAAAAAAAAGCATGCACAATAAATTATGGCATGTATATTTTACACTTTTTAATATAATTTTAATTAATATCCCAATATTTCCAACTCAGTCAGTTACACGAGAAAGATCTAACCCGCATTACACGGCATAATAGATCGTTAGGATACACAACATTCACAAAACTAGTAATTATTCTATTCACTTCTAATAATTTAAAGTGCTTTTAAATTATTTTTATTAACAAGCTCTAGGAATCGGTTAGATTTTGTCTAATTACAGAAATTAAAAAAGAAAATTTCAAACGACAAACATAAAAGTTAATTAAGTTAGTGAAGTGATTTTACTTTAACTAACTGAAATTCGTCACTATGACCCTGAATTAACCTTACTAATAATTTTAATTACAGTGAACATTATACTTAAAAATAAGTGAGAAATCTATTGTTTCAATGACACAAGGAAAAAGCATCGGATAAATGGAATATGAAGAATACTTTTAGACTTTTTTAGAGGCATCGTTTTTGCTTTTGAAATCCTTTTTACTAAAAATATATTTTTATAAATTGTTCCATTGTAACATGTTATCCAGAAAGCAGATTCGTATTTCTCGGAAAGAAGTTGTTAGAGCAAAATTTTTGTTACTAACTTCATTCGAAACGTGCTGATTGCATATTATTATGAAAAGTAATAGTAAAGTGTGTTTTTTCGACTATTTATTTATTTATTATTACACATGACAAGAAATATACATAATTTGCGAAAAAACAACAGGTAATTTAATTTGAAGATACAATTTTAATGGATCTGGGTTTGTTGCCTTTCATTTGTCGTATCCCCAGTAAACTAGGCTTTTGCCTGTATCTCACTGAGGATATTGTTTACCCAAATTGCTTCAGACGGTTTTTTGACGTCGATTTGACAACAAAACCGTCGTTTTCTTTTATGCTGGATGTTTTTTTGATATCGCGAAGGAAAAAAAAACTGATTGAAAGAAAAATATATATGTTGCAGTATATGGTGAAGATGTAGTAAGTGATCGTGTGTCAGAACTCATTTGAATAATTCTGTATTGGTGTTACGACATTCGAATAAGGTGTCCACTCTGGAAAGCTGATTACCAATGACGACGACCAAATCAAAGAATTGATCGAGAAAAGCTAGTGTTTTATAACACAAGATATTTCTGGGATATTATTAATATCAAAAACCACAGTACACGAGTATTTAGAGAAAGTTTTCGTTTGAATTTGACCTAAAAATATAAAATTACTTTCCGGACAACCCTACTTAGCATTCAACTTCTTTATTATTTTGAAATAAATCGGAATTTTTGCCAATAAATCCTAGTTATTGTCTTATTATGGCCATACTTTATTTGACCTAAATATTGTATATTTAGTGGCGTTTTTGGGCAAAATTTAAAAGAATATTCACTAAAATTAAAAAAATTCACTTATAGGCAATTTGTTTAAAAAATTAAATAACTCATTTTATAAGCCTACTACTTGGGACATGTACTTAGAGGAGTAAAGTACAAATTACTGCACCTGATCATCCAAGGCAAAATATAAGGCCGAAGAGGTGTTGGCAGGAGGCAAATCTCCTGGCTCCGCAATATACGTGATTTGACTGGCATAAGGGGCGTTGGAGATCTTTTTCAGGCTGCAAGGGACAAAGATGTCTACTCTCAAGTGATATTCAACGTTGGGGGGACCTGCCATGACACTGGGAAGAAAAGTAAGCCTACTACTCGTAGTTAAGAGAGGTAATCTTCTCTTTTTCAAAGCATGAGAGCGTATGTCGTATACGTGGTAAAATACAAAGTTTCAAAAAAGGTATTTTAATTTATATATAAAGAGCGTGGATAAGATAATATTTTTTTGAAAACAACGCTTTTAACGTCTCTCGTTTAATATATTTGTTATTATAAATATTACTATATAAATAGATTTGTTTAAATTGACTTAGTAATTTAATAACATAAGGTTCATAGTCTTGCGGTCAACGCGTTGGACTTTCGTGCAAAAGTTTGCTGGCTCGAAACATGCGCTGTGATGTTTTTGTCGGATAAGAATAATATTTTGTCCGATTTGTATCAGAGTTTAAAAAATAGAAGTACCATTTATTGTTTTAAATGATATTGAAAGAAAATAATTATAATCAATAAAAAATATACATTTTCCTTTTCTTATTAAGATCATGTGGTATCGTCGACATGATTGACTAGTAATAGGAAAATTCTATCGCAAAATAAACATTAAATAGTTATTTGTTGTAATTTGTGTCATTAAACCTCCACAACGTTAATGCCTTAACTATACACAATAAATACTTATTATATTACCGATACGAGTAAAATTTTTATTATTACATTTCGATTACATACTGTGCAATTTGGTATTTTTATTACTGAGAAAAAAACACTCATATTCTTGGTTTTCAATATATTACCAGTGTCGATTGTTTGTTACATGGCAGACTTGTTATTTATTATTGACATTCCTGTTTTAAATTTACTTTCAGTCATCATTTTACATGAATTTGTTTAGAGGCGAATATGAGCTGTCTTTTATAAACAATGCGTTCTTAAAGTGATATTTAATTTAGAAAATTCACTATTCAAGCTATTATAATGTTACTATTATTACCATTGGTAATTGAACCCGAAGTCCTCAGCAGAAGACATATATTCTACTATTAGACCACGGAGCCGTGTTGGTTTACAGTTATTTGAATTGAAATTCGCGGCAAAATAAATTTAAGGAGATTTATTAGGGTGACATGTGTAACAAGAAGACATTTATTAAACCCATCAACATATCCGAAGGGGTTATGCGGACATGTTGAAAAGCATGACTGGGAGACAATATTGTCTGTGGCACCTATAATCGAGGTTTAGAACAACCGTAGTATGCACGTAACTAACAGTTCGAATTCGTTATCATTAACGGGAAATACTTAAAATAAAAAATGTTGTACGAGCATTATGACTCAGATTTCAAAAAAAATAATTACAATCTTTTCACTTAAGGCCTCTTTAACATCTCTATATGTAGTTGGAAAAAATTGCAACGTGGCAACACGTCCGCCATGTCGTACTGTATCCAACGAAAGTGAGATACTATACAATAACTATTAAATCAGACAATGACCCTTTTTAACTATTTTCTTGTTTTTTAATTTCATCGACAATCGAGCCCTAAGCCGCAAGCTTCTTACCCACTAGGCCACGGAGATTGCGTTTAGATTTTAAGTTACGGTTCGAGTCAATCATAAACGAAAAGTATTTTGTGGTTGTGTTCTGTGGTCGTTCAAAAGTTGATAAAAAATTTACTTCGCTTGAAACTATTCGTATTCCTGTCGGTTTCTATATTATTTGTATTAGAAATGTAGATTTTATGAGTAATAGAATCGGATTCGTCACATTCCGGAAAAATTTAAACGTATAAGGCGAGTTTATTGAGGCAATTCAATTTTTTACCTTGACGGATTCTGTTCATTAACATATAACGAAAACCTGATTTTAACGCCGTTGTTGACGAAAGTTTTGTGGATACACCAATTGACTTGTTTATTTATATTACTAAACAAATCTTGACAATATCAAATATTAAACAGTCTGTATTTGATTTTGGTTAAATAAAATTAACAGTGTTAGTCGTGTGATAGATATATGATAATGATATAAGAATTAAGTAAATACGCTAGACTTAAGAACATAAACTAAATATGTGCAAAGTAAAACAATATATATTTATTGATATCTTACTCTATATTTTTAAGTTACATAATAATTTGTAGCCAAAATACCCGAATCGGCGTCATGTACAAGAAAGAGGTTCTTAACACATTGACTGCTGAATAATTTATTTTAGAATTACTGTGCTGTTAAAACATTTGTCCGTACTGAAAATTTTTAAAAACAGTAAAAAGGTGAGAGTAAGTGTAATTCATTGCCCTTACAAACTCTTTCAGTATCGTAAGGGCATTCTGGGTTCACTTGTTTTTCAATTCGGTTAAATAAATTGTGAGTAGAATGACGATACGTATTTTGAGACCAAGTGATGAATATCTCGTTCGGAGTCTCGGTCCAATGGTAGGACGCCTTACTCCTTCATCGGATAAATTCTGACTGGTATGATATTTTATTTGGATATTTTGGTTCCTGTTTTTAGGAGACGGGGAAGGATAGTTTTATGTAATTTTTGATGAATGATTATGAGAAATAATAAGACGTTAAATACTTGTATACGTGTGATGTTATATAAATAATATTACATACGAATATACATATATTTGTGGATGTGCGATGTCACACACGCTTATATATATTAGATGGGGGGTGAGAAAGAAATGGAGGGGAGATGATGGTGAGTAAATCATAGGATGTTGTATATAAATATGGGTATTTGGGGAGACGTGTGTGACTTTTAAATAGATTAATACATAAATATGGGAAATACGCGATTGCCTATGGTGGGAGGCTGTCGTCTGCCGCTTGAGGTGTCGGTGTCGGTGTAGAAATAGGTGTAGAAAATGGTGTAGAAAATGGTGTAGAAGACGGGGGGGGCATTCAGAGTGACGGGGTCATTTGCAGTTGGGGGGGCGTTTGCGGGTGGGGGGGTGCGGAGAATAGATTTTGGACGTGGGTGCTTGTAATTGGTGTTCGCGTTGTAGTTTCCGAGATTTTGTATGACGGGGTTGGGATGTCTTGATATTGAACTGTAAAACCTTTTGGCCAGAGCGCGCTTGTGATCGGGGAACCCAGCAAAGATTTATAAGAACGCCTATGAACGTTTTCAGCACTGAACGTGTTAATTAATTACCTCGCGAGAAGTTGCAACGACTTTCGGCTTTTATAAAACAAAATTATTAAAAGTCTAAATACCTTATACTACAAAGGTTTCGTCGTCAGTATGTTTTTTTTATGGAAAGGATTGATTTAATTAATTATCGAAGAGGAAAAAAATAAATGTAAGTTTTCAGATGTAAAATTATAGATGTTGATAAGAAAAGATAGGTTTATAATAATTTTTAAACTAATAAATAAAAAAACAATCATCATATAACAGGTTAACCGTGAATTGGATATTTTTTGCACTTATGCAAATATCTAAGGCTAAAGGTCTTAAAGATATAAGAGGAAATCAAACAAATATCTAAAGCCAAAGATCTTAAAGATATAAGAGGAAATCAAACAAAATTGAGCTTAAGATCATAACAAATTTTGAACGAGAATGAATCGAAGGATGTATACAAATATATAAATAAACGGGGTTTATTCTCTTTATTTCCATATGGCTGGTGGTAATCTTAAAGTAAGTTAAAAGCGGCACCTCGGTAATAACCTGAAGTGCATTAATGAACCATAAGTTCGAAAGACATACGTCTTCCCACTCGAGGGCTACGGGTTCGATTCTCGTTAGGACTCAACTAACTATAAAAAGGGTTTGGTTTTTACTTTAGGTATCTTTAACTTGGTTGTATTTCTGGTTAGTTGGAAGAGATTGTCACATGGTAATACACCCGTTTAGTTGTACTATACACAACGAAAGTTTAATACAATAAAAAATACAAGATTTATATCCACCAGCCCACTATGACAATGGAATACCTGCATGAAAGTTTCTGCAGATATTCTAGCCTTGGATACTTGTTATTACAGTCTGAATATATTCTAGTCAATAGTTGGAACGTATAATGTAATAAAAAAAATGTTTTTAAGTCAAATGTGCTGTAAAGTTGCATACAGTACAACCTGGCGGATTTATTTCCGTACAACAATCTCAGCCATATGATCACTCTTTTACAAAAAGCGGGTATTCCCAGGTTGGGAGTAACAAACAAACGGAAAAATTCTCGGACAATTGAAATGCAATGCATCGAGCTTTTTTATAGGATAAGTATTAGTAGAATATTCAGCAGAACGAATTCCATATCAATTTAATTTTGGTTTCGCAAATCTATAAAAACAATAAAAATTCTTTGGATTGTTGTTGGAGCCTTGGCAAATGAAGGCGCGCGTAGCATTCAAATCTGGAGCATTATATTCGCGATGCGAAAAGGTGGAAATTTCAATAAATGGGCTTTTAATTTTTCATAAATTTTAAGAGTATAAATATTTTCTGAACTATAATATATTATCGTATAAATGCATCCATGGTACGCTTAATTCCGAAATGAAATGTTTATTTTAGAAGCAATCCAATAATACTCATTTTTTACAGAGTATGAAAAGAAACGTACTCGTATTCGGAATTAAAATGATCGAATTAAAAAAAAACAAATTCAGTCTGGTCAGTACATATACTCCCAAAGATTCAAAGTCTGGTAAAAAAGCATTCTCTCACATATTCACAGTCTGGTCAGTATATACGAGTATATTCTCACAGATTCACAATTTGGTCAATACATATGGTATACTCTCACAGATTCAAAGTGTGGTCAATGCATATAAGATTCAGTCTGGTCAATATACTAGGCGTATCCAGAAAGTAAGTGTACTGAGGCTCTCACGACCGGATGGATTTTATTTTCGACATGTTGGCTACACTTCCGTGTAGCCTGACCCTTCCCCTCCGCAACGAGATCGGTTCGAGGTCAGTACGTTAAGAAGTGTCGACGCGACAACACGTTTCGTGAAAAATGTCAATCCAATCTCCCGCCAAGTGCGAAATAAATAATGCCGGGCAAGAGTTTTTGAGGCGCTGCAAACTCCATGGAGATGAATTTCTCCGCTCCATCGTTACTGGAGATGAAACTTGGGTTGCACACTACACGCCTGAAACCAAAAGGCAGTCTCAACAGTGGCGTCACACCTCTTCACCCTCCGCCAAAAAGTTCAAAACCACAATTTCAGCCAAGAAAATCATGGCATCCGTGTTTTGGGACTGTCAAGGCATAATTTTAATTGAATATATGCCTCAAGGGGAGACCATCAACTCTTCAAGATACTGTGAGACCCTAAAAAAATTGCGGAGGGCGATTCAGAACAAGAGGAGAGGCATGCTGACAAAGGGAGTCTGCCTGCTGCACGACAATGCCAGACCACACACGGCCTACGCCACGAAGGAACTGCTCGCCTCGTTTAAATGGGATGTCCTGAACCATCCCGCACATTCCCCTGACCTATCACCTTCAGATTACCATCTCTTTACCTCCCTGAAGCTGCACATGGGTGGAAAAAGGGTTTCAAGGCATCAAAAAGTTGATACCCCGCTTCACCACCTGCATTGAGAGGAATGGCGACCATGTCGAAAAATAGCTTACATATGTACTACGGTAACCACGTATTTTTTTTGTTTAAATAAAAAAAAATGTAACCTACAAAAATTCAGTACACTTACTTTCTGGATATGCCTCGTATATACTCTCACAGATTCACAATCTGGTCAATACATATACTCGCACAGATTTACAGCCTGGTCAATACATATATCATACGTAGGTATAGTCTGCTGGTGGCAAATGCTAAAAAAGTATATCAACCCTGGATTGTATTTTATAACGTGTAATGTAAATAAATATGATTTTGATAATGTTTCTTTTCTATTTTTTAGATACATGCATGCCTTCACGCCACTTCCCTTTTCGGGTAGGCAGTGAGGATAGATTTTCACGCATTTCTACCTAAACACATGGCTATTGCCTCATTCACATCCATACATCTCATCATACACGATCTCTTGTTGCTAAACAAATAATGTTTATAAGTAGCAATATACTCGAAGTACATAAATATATATCCTAAATAACGCGTATATGTTAAGGCAATGGAAAGCACCATACATTTGAGAGCTCTCAAACTGTACATTAATCGAACTATTTTATTTCACTCTTTTCTCGGTCTACCTCTTTCTCGCCCTCTGCATTTGTTTTAGACATAAAAGTTTGTTTAATTTCAAGATTCCTTGGTTAATTCTACGTAACATCAATCTCTTAAAACAGTTATTCTTCATCCGATTATTTCTTATTTTATCAAATATTGTACATATCATCATACCATTTCCATGGCGAGGTACGTTGTTTTCATGGCATCATTTAATTTGTATATTAATTACGCATAATACTCGCCAGTAACCGTAGTGTTTGTCACTTTGAAGTAAGCAAGCAGAATTCCCAGATAGTCTAAAAAAATGTTACTTTTTAGGTTCTCGCACCTAGGTTTTTTTAGGCCATGGGGATCCTGGACAGCATTACTCAAACATGCCCTTTTTCGACGGAGGATTGTGGTAAAATATTTTAACCTTCAGTGATAATTGACTTCATTAAAACTTTTTTTTTCACATCTCAGAGCATTAAAATACCATAACAACATTTAACACGTTGCCTTTGGATAACACTTAAAAGTTTTGGCCCCCATCTTACGCTCACCTTATTCCTGCCAAGATGATCGTGCAGAATTCAAAACACTGGTTTTGGAAACTCCAAACTTTGCTGCTATTTGATTTAAGTGCTCTATCTAGGAGCCATTGCTCTTGCACAAATGTAACTGTTTCTGGAGTGAGTGTGTATGCTGATTTTCCTTAACGAGGGTGATCTTAAATCGATTCTCAACCTAAACGAAACTATTTTGCCCAAACTTTCACTGTAGAATAAGAAGGATAATTTTCTTCATAGACAACATATAAAAGTCGTTTAGTTTCTACCGGGTTTTACTCCTCTCTCGAAGGAAACTTAGCACAATGCGATATTACATTTTTAACATTCCAGAATATAACGAAACAACACGTTAAAACGTGTTGTTTCGTTATATTATAGGCGTGGTGTCTGTCTATACACGCTCTAACTTGTTCAGATCAAGAACTTTTAGATCTTAATGATACAATCGTTAATTTGTAATCACTGTAAATGTGTTTTCTAAGGATTTTTTAGGTGATATCGGAATCTAATCTAAAATCACTGAATTGGAAGAAACTAGATATTTCAGTTTAAATACCCGATCTTCTAACAAGGAAACGTCTTGACGAGATACATTGACTTATTTTGATGATAATATCTTTTGAATGATCAAACTTCAAACTAAGATAAACCGCGTATTTTGAGGAAGATACAGCATCCATCTTCCAGCGGTGTCCACTCACAATGGAGCTTGAATTCAAATGAGCCGACGAGACCGGTATGCGGTTCATCATTTAAATATCATTGCAACTCATATTTGGAATTTTCGCATAACAATCGGCTGAGGAACGTTTCTTAAGTCTGCACTTTGGTGCCGCAGCGTGAATTAAAATTCTTCTATATTATAATAGAACATATACATTTTCAAACCCTGTGAATGAATGTAATGTTCTTTTAAAATTATATTATATTTATCGGCTGCTTGAAATAAGAATACTCTCTCTTATTTTGTAATAGGTAAATATGGAAAATTTATGTTATAATTTCTTTAGTCAAACGCTGTTTATTTCACTTTGTATAACTCTACCGGTTTAAAATTTTCACCTCATCATTAGAGGAGCACAAACAAGACTCCCTTGATGATGAGTTGAAAACCTTGAAACCGGTAGGGTTATACCGTCATATAAAGTGGAATAAACAGTGCTTGACTATACAAATTACAATGTTTTTTAACCTCAACAGTGGTAATGTCTTAACTATAAACAAAATATGGAATATTTACAATATGTCATAACATATTTTGATATTGAGATAAATTATTTGACCATTTTTCTTATGCCCTCGGAAATTCGTTTAAAAAAATTATGCTTATTTAAGGGCTGTAGTATAACATTGGCTTCGAAACGATAGCCGTCTGTATTTTAGTCCAACGCTTTAACCGCAGGTCAAAAACTTAATTTTAAACTTGAAGTTTTTAATTCCGAAAATATCATACATACGGGTATGTTTTTGTAGATTTATTTGATCCACGTTTGTTGCTGAGCTTAAAATAATATGAAATTAAATTTGTTCATTCGTATCGTAACCCTTAAACACATCGGCATTGATGATTGGGACATATTTGAAAAGCGTAGCCCAGTGACATAATTGAATTCGCCCCCAATTATCGAACCTTTGTGTTTATGCAATTGAGGCTGAAGGAACTTAAGGTTTGTCATCACACGTGTTGGTGATATTCAATAAACTAATAATGGTTAGTTGGTGCAATGGACGAATAAAATTGAAGCTGTAAATATGATATATACATTGTATGGAATTGGAATACATATATATATATATATATATATATATATATATATATATATATATATATATATATATATATATATATATATATATATATATATATATATATATATATATATATATATATATATATATATATATATATATATATATATATATATATATATATATTTATATATATATATATATTATTTCTCGCAGCACCTGAATATGATCCATGGTACTGAAACCCTTCCTGAATCCAGCCTGTTCTCGTGGTTGGTTTATGTCAAAAGTATTCGAGAGTCGGTTGGTTAAAATCTTGGTAAAAATTTTGTATAGGGTAGGTAGCATGCTAATCGGACGGTAGTTCTTAAGATCCTCTTGATCGCCTTTCTTATGGAGAAGTATTATAGTTGCAGATTTCCAATCTTCTGGAATGTCTTTGTCTTGAAGGCACCTGTTGAAAAGTGTTGATAAGATGGTATCCACTTCTCGACCTGTTTGTTTAAGGACATCAATGGACAAACCGTCGGTACCAGTGGCCTTACCGGATTTCATTCCGTTGATTGCGTATCTGATTTCTCCTGGCAGGATCGTTGGGATATTTTCATCCTTAGTTGTTTCTAGATTCAGATATGTATCTGGTATAGTTACAGTATCTGTATCGGCATATAGTTCCCTATAAAACTCTTCCGCTCTCTTCAGGATAAGGTCTCGTTGTTTGGTTACAGTATTATCAGACAGTTTAAGTGCAATGATGTGGCGTTTTCCTAAAGACATATTTTGCTTTAGCTTTTTCAGACTTCTTCTATTCTCAATCGTCCTTTGAACCATTTTTGTGTTATATTCGCGGATATCTTTACGAATATTTTTGCGTAGCATTCTATTGATCTCTGAGAAAGATGGTGATGTAGAAGCGGGTTGTGTAGATATCATTTTTCTTCTTTGTTTCATAAGATCTAACGTTTCCTGCGACAATTTTGATTCTTTTTGAGGATATGAGCCGCCGTAGTTTGTTGCACTCTGTACTATCTGTTCTGCTATTGCTTCTATTGTAATCGGAAGCTGTGGTTCGTTGAGGATTTCAAATCGATTTTTGAGGTCTAGTTGGAATCCATTTTTATTTTTAGCAAGTAGATCGTTGTTTATTACTATTTTCTCCTTTTTCTTAATCACTTTGAGACGTTCAGTTTTGGTGTTGATCTTTATTTTGGCTCTTACTAGGCGATGATCACTGCCTGTTTTAAAGCTGTTGAGAACAGTGCAGTCTTGGACAGTAAATCTTTTGTTTGACAGGATGAAGTCGATTTCACTTGTGTTACCTGTTGGGCTTTTCCATGTCCATTTCCTAGAGTATTTCTTTTTGAAAAATGAATTCATAACACAAAGTGAATTGCTTTGAGCAAACTCCACAAGCCTGTTTCCTCTGTCATCTCGGGTGCCTATCCCAAATTTTCCCACTGATTCGTCATCTTTGTGGAGACCGCCGATTCTTGCGTTGAAATCTCCGATTACAAATTTGAAGTGGGATGTGTTTGCATCATACATATCTTGAACTTCCTGGTAGTACTCTTCGATACTTCTTCTTCAATCTTCAAAAGTAATCTCCCAATATCCTTGAAGCGAAGGGTCTACAACCAGTGCATTCTTCCAGTACTTACGTATGGCTGCGAGACATGGACGCTCACAGTAAAGAACACGCAAAAGCTCCAGACCGCACAAAGGGGCATGGAGAGATGCATGTTAGGATATACTAAAAGAGACCGTAAACGAAACACCTGGATTCGCAATATAACAAAGGTAGAAGACGTTATAAAAGTGTGCAAAAGAATGAAGTGGCAATGGGCCGGACATGTAGCCAGAATGTCAGACTCCCGATGGACATCCGAAATAATCCAATGGTATCCAAGAGGCATAAAGAGGCCTAGAAGAAGACCGAAGGTACGCTGGATGGACGAAATCAGGAAGCATGGCAGCATCACGTGGCATCGGCGAGCAAAGGACCGAACTGTTTGGAGTCAACTTGGGGAGACCTTCATCCAGCAGTGGATCGACCCTGGTTGACAATGATGATGATGATGATGATATATATATATATATATATATATATATATATATATATATATATATATATATATATATATATATATATATATATATATATATATATATATATATATATTATCGGACTTAAAAAGTGAGATACAATGCAATCTGTGGGTTTGTGGTAATTTTGGATTTTTTTTACAATCAACGAGAAATATGTTATCGTGTATGTTATGTATACGATTTTTTTATTTTCATTAGAAATCCGACTAAAAAATTTCAATTAAAATTCAAACGTTTTACCGCTGGGCACTGGAACAAGGATTTACATAATATATCCCTTTCTAATGCTAATTATTTTTTTATAAAAATGAGCAAAATGAAAACGAGTAAAAATGCTCGTTTTTCTTGTATTATTTAACAAGATGTGTATTATTTAAAATAATGAATGGCATAAGATTTTTTTAGTTTTATTTGACCTCGACCATCCACGCCGTTATTGGGGACAAAATAAGTCCCCTTCCAGCGCACTTTGCTCTAAAATATCTAAATCTTCTTTATTTTTTATGAACGTGATGTCACGTAGTGACGAAGAAATACTGCCCAAAGGGACTCATCCTTCGATGGCGATAAACCTTAATGTGAAAACAACAGTAGCGACAACGGACTTAATGTCCGACGTCATGGGAGAAGGAAAATTTCTCGCAGAAAATATAATTATACATAGTAGTTGCTTAAAGTATGGAGTTTAAACATCTTAGCAAGTTGCCTGAACTGTCACGGACAAACTTCAAATGCAATAAAAGTATCATTTGACGCCACTAGATCGGAGTAACCAATCGGTCTAAAGATTGACTGATTTAAGGCTGAGTGTAGATCCCTTCGAAAATAACACTTTTTTTCAATAAATTCTTTTTTTTTTTAAAGGACAATTTCATAAAGATATTAAAAATGGAAAATTAAATCTAAGGGACTTAATCCATTGTCATGAAAAATATCATATTTTGCTTTTAATTACGAGGTCTAGATTGAGGGAAATCGAGGTCCTGGAAAACGTCGTACCCAGTGGATGGATAAACTATGTATTTTTCCACGATCACGGTTTGGATAAACAACTGCGCAGCCTTCTGGGTGACATTAGGTAGTCACGCAAGTTTCTCCAAAATAGAGCATTTTTAATGTAAATAACTGCCTCCTACGGTTTTTCATTAACTCAAGACTTTCAATTAGATGACGAGTTTCGAAACGCTTTAAATCCAATATTTATACAAAAGTTAATGGAGGGTGGGAAACAAGTAAATTAAAATGAAGTTGGAAGACAGTAGTTGGAGAAATACTAACTGATAGATAGGAGGGATAGAAGGCAAAAGCTTACAAAATCGTATATTTGCATGGATTTATTAATATTGTATAGTTCGACAATTTTATTATTACATATTATTTTTGACAGAAGATGTCCAAGGTAGTCGGTGAAACTGCTATTTTTATTTCATTACATTCTAAATAGCAAAAAAATAGTTTGTATATTGTCACGTTTTTAATCTCGTTTCTCAATGGTTTGATCTCTAATTAAAAAAACAGAATAGATTTTTTGATCGGAGGAAAATGAATATTTAGAAAAATAAATAGAAAATGCTCTATATTTTTTATTATTTTACATTAGGGATTTTTTTTATCTTATTTTTTCAAAAGGTTAAAAATTATATATTGTTTTTTGAATCCCAAAACAGATTATGAATTTTTGTTTCTTGGTTGTTGTTTTTAAATTTTATTGCGTAACAAACAAAACGTGGAGAATCTAAATAAATAACAGATTATTTAAAACTATTTATCCAAATGGAAGACGTATTCCATTAATTAAATTTTATTTTCTCTTACGGCAAGAAATAACATTAACGATTCAAAATATCCTTCGATATCGGGTTTAAATATAACGTTTAACATATGTGATGTTTTGAAGCAAAAACCCTTATTGCTTGATTATAATATGCTGTTTTAAATTTGCTATATGTGTGGCACAACACGTACAAGGGACACGTCAGTTTGAGAATGAATGAATAACATATTTTAAATAAATGTACGAACAATACTCGAAATGGCACAACAATATCATAATAAATCCTTACAACTCTGAAATTCGTTCATTTTTTGATTCCATGCTGCCCAGAGCTGTTTCAAGGAATTTAACGCACAAAGTGTCTTTGACTGCATAATGAGCTTTTCAATTGCTCAAGAAAGAGTGTTATTGACTCAAATGTTTATTTTGAAATATAAGGCTTGGATGAAAAAAAATCTCCACTTATAGTAAATGTGACGGAAGCAATATAGAAAGAGTAATTGATATACTCGTACATAAATACCATCACGATATATACAGTAGGCCAAAATAACTGAGTCACAAACTTTCCTTTTATGAAGTACTTCGTATACCAACTTCACTTTCATATATCTTCTCAAACAGATAAATCTGTTTTTCATGCTCTTTTCCTTTCATTGTTTTAAAATTTCATTTAATTGGTTCATTCATTATTTTTTGTTCTTCCTCTATCACGGCCCCCCATTCATGTTTTAATTGTAAATTTTTGAGCTAGATTTTCCTCACCCATCCCTTCGTACATACATATTGGCACCAATACGCTATTGTGAACAATAATTGTGGTATATGTTGACATTGATTGGTTTGAGTATTTTTAAATAGAGATTATTTTAGTATCCCATTAATGGACTTGTCCCATTTGCTTAATTTTCATCGGATGAATATACTTCGAGAAACTTTGCATCGCAGGAATATATCTTGACAATATTTGAGAAAATTTAACTGAATCTCTCTATATAAGAACTAAAATTCATCTTTGTTCAAAAAGGCATTGCACAAAAAGAGGGAAAACCTTAGGTAACTCAGAAAAATAATTTAACTAACCTGGTCCACGTCTAAATGTAATGATAAACTAAACGTTTGTTTTTTATTTTTATAGCATATTTTACAACAATACATGTTGTTATATAAAAAAAAAAACAATCATAATAAGCGACCTATTTTCACAGACTTTAATAATAATTTGGGCAACTCGCCTTTTATGAATAGTTCTTAATTTTCACTTAAAGGTGCTTTCAAATATTTCAGATTTTACATATTTTTAAAATAAAGTAATGTGTATAACTGAATAACACTTTATTATTGCTCTTTTTAAAAATATAATTTCAAATCAGTGCAATTACCACAAAGTTAAAACATTTAAATCAGCTTCAAATATAGGATTATATAGTTTACAAATACGCACAGGGCAAGATTCCCAATTGGTAAACTGCAAAGAATTAAAATTTGTGTCTCTTTTATCTTCTTGTCCAATGGACCTATTTTATTTCCATTTATTTTATTTCAACGGTCGATACAAAATATTAAAAAAAACAACAACTAATAAAATTTTACATTGACATGTAAACAGTGTTATATGTTACAATAGAAAAAAAACTAGTATAATACGAACCAACACAACAAAGCAGCCCCATTCCATTTAATCAATTCATCCCAGCAAGAACAACTTCTACTCTTTATTCTGTAAGTAGTCAAAGTCACACGAAAATCTATTCGGTGCCAATAATAACTGCCTAATCTGTGCAGTATTGTTATGCAAGTGCTGTACAAATAAAATAGTTTGCCAGTGAGTCTACTTGGAACACGTAACATGATAAGTTGAGTTTGCCAGTGAGTCTACTTGGAACACGTAACATGATAAGTTGAGTTTGCCAGTGAGTCTACTTGGAACACGTAACATGATAAGTTGAGTTTGTTTCATACTATTGAAATAGGAGGTGACAATGTTAAATAATGTTGTGAGACCAAATTTTTTTTTATATCTGACAAGGTTTTAAGATACATAATTTCCAACAATAGACCATAGTCCCACTCAGTTATTGGTACCTGCAGTTTAAAATTTATAAATTGTTAAAACTTCCGATGCATGCATTAATTTTTTTAACATGCACATCGTAGTGGGGTGAAATTTAATATTTCAAAGAACTAAAAAGAGTAAATGTGGTTTTATTTACCAGATTTTCTGCGACTTTTCTTTCTTGTCAAATATTGACCGGCATGTTTTCACCTAAAAAAAATATTTTATTAAAATAAATAATGTCATTTACATCAAGGGGTTCAAATGAATATTTTTGACGAACCTTCTAACACAAATAGTTTGAATTTGTCTGAGTTGTTAGCGTGTTGAGTTGGATGAAATTATTGTCGACGTTTCAAAAGCGTTAGGTATAGCCTTCTTTTATCGGATATCAAAAATATAATTTGGGGAACGTCAGCAATCGTTGAAGCCAACTTAAAAGGCAAAAACTCCGAAAAACATGTAAACTAGTGGAAAACAGTCGTGAAATTTTTCGGGCATATTTTCGAACTCAATGTATACTGAAAGATGTTCTTCGTTTTAAGGAACCTTATAAAACTTCTCAATATACTTTAGGCCGTCCCTGGTGAAACTGCCAAGGGAAGTTGAGGGCAAAAACTCGAGTCAGCCGCTCACTTCTTGGTGGCCATTTCAAGTTTAGCATAAAAATGCGGCCTCATAATTTATATCTAAATGGCGACCTGTGAGACTGATTTTAATTATCGATCAAATCGTCAGTGTTGATCTAGCGCCATTTGTATTTCATTCCATGGCGACAAATACACTTTGTATTCAATCGCTGTCATGCCTTAACATATCAAGCTGACGGCCATCTTGTATACTTTATTTTTTTATCAAATACTTATATTACATTTCATAGGCAGAAAATACTAGTTGGCTGTTGCAGACTTGCTGAATTATTGTTTTGCAAAATTAAAACGCAGCTCTTATTTATTACAAAACATGTTAGTATATTTATTACTCATTCTATAAAATATCATTAAAATATTTTTCTATATCATTCAAAACATAATTCAGGAAAAAATTATCTTAATTATTTCAATATATGATTAATTCGTATCAATAAATTTGTATATCGATATTCAAGCGAAAATTAGTAATGCCATCTTTATTAACGTTCAGTGGAGAATTGAAAAAAAATATTACATTACTCAGAATTTCCAATGATCCTTATTTTCCTTTACTTTCCTTCAGTTTTCTTGGAATAATTCCTTCCAATTTAATACTTGTATTTAAAAAATATTTTTTTAAGTATCCAAGAACTTGACATATCCAAGATAAACTAGCTAGTTGGAAGAAATGGCTGTATAGCAATATACCCGCCAGATGTATTTTATATAACCATGTATCCAAAATAATAATAAAAAAAAAAAGTTTTCAGTGATAGTAATTTAGTAATTATATGACACTAAAAACTTGTTCCAATAAGTTTTACATAAATACACACTAAAGAGCTAATTGCACACCAAAATAAGACTAAATACTCGTATACTGATTAAATATTATTTAGACATATCACCTGTAATGCAAAATAGTAATTGAAAGATGGTTATGTTCGATTGTAAAATTAGAGCAACTTTATAAGATCAGAAAATATTAAAAACATATAAAAGAAAGGTAGGTTTGGAAGATATAAGAAACAACCCTTGTGGTCTAGTTGGTAAGATACCTGTCTTTAACATGTGCGTGGTGGTTTCGATTAACGCTGGAACATAGATTATAAAAAAAAATAAAAAGGATTTCAGTCTGTTTTTTAAGTTGTTTTATATACAGTGAAAGCTTAAAACAATACACGCAGCCACCATCTTCCTATTCTTTTGTAATATTTTTAATTTTTCAATAATATTGAGTTCGAATTCCGAGTAAGTGCGCCTGTTCTTTAAACGGCGCAATATAAATTGTTATTTTATTATTATAAAACAAAAATACATTTTTTTTAAATTAAGGATCCAGTCTGTGTTTTACTAACGGCTTTTATTATCTAACTGGTTGGTTGGAAGTGATTGCCACATAGAAAATAAACCCGCTAGGTTGTACTGTATTTAACGAAAATGTTATATACAATACAATGCAAGGTCGGGAAAATTGGAGTTTAAATTTATTATTTATATATTTTCATTAATTTAATTGGTTTCATTAAAGTAATAAAATCTTGTAATTTTGCTTGTGATATCCCTTCCATAAATTCATTCACTCAGCTCCTTTTAACTTCCGATAAGGAAAATCACGAAGTTTATGAAATTCCCTTGCAGAAACGTGCAGTCCTTTATTTAAAGACATTGTGATACATATTTCCGATAAAATAAGTCATTACAATTGGCATTTTAAATTGCAAACCCTTTAGACTTCTACAGCTGAATCAACTTTTCCATAGTATCGTTGATATCTGCATCTTAAATAACATTGCAAAACTTATTCTATAGTTCATCTTTTATTTTCATCTGTAAACCTATTTTTGTTTCTATATTAATATATTTGTAAGATGATTTTGTTTCCATATTAATATATTTGTAAGATGATTTTGTTTCCATATTAATATATTTGGAAGATGATTTTGAAAATATGGAATTTTTTTGTCAAATTTTTAAAACTTCATGTGAGGAAAATCTTTCTATCGTAGCTTTATTAAGTTACAATTACGTTGTGAATATTGCTTCCTAGCGGGCTTATTTCCATGAACCAATATTTTCAAGCTAACCAGAGGGATGTTATAGAGACCTCAAGTGAAAACCAGATTAAAACCCTTGATATCAACGAGAATCAAACTCGTAACCACCGGATTAGGAAACAACCAATAAGATCACAGAGGTCGTCAGTATTATGTTTATTTCGTTATGATTTTCATTATACTCGTATTTGATATAAAAATTATCATCCTAAAACAAAATATTTTTGGACAATTTTTTTTCTCCAGTCGATAAAAAAATTGCGAATTTCTTTTTAAGCCAATTTAAAGTTTTGTCGTAATAGTTTTGATTTCTTTTAAAACTGTCAGGTTTATTGGACACATGTTGCATACATCAACCATTGAGAACAAAAAATGCATAGCTGCTGCAGCTGTCAGATCAAGACTTCTGAAAAAAGTTAAAAAAAATAAAAGCAGTAAGATATATTGAGTGCCTACGATTAAACTTTAAATTTAAGAAAGTTTTTACTTATTCGTATTCTAGTTAACTACCTGTTTAATTATTCATCATATCACATGCATTATAACAGTAGAGGAATAAAAAAATGCCAGTTGAGTTATCAATTTTTTATTGTTTTAATAAATGTCTTCTGCGTATTTTGTGTAATTAATGTCGTTTTTGAAGAGTACGTTATTTAACATTACGTAAGAATTTCCCATAAAATAAAATTAAAATATGTTTGCTGTTTTGCAATTTTTTCGTGTTTCCAAAGCATTACTGTGCCATCTTTTTCCATTTGCTTATTTTTTCACAAACTTAGCAACTACCGATTTCTTGTGTTTTTCAGTAAAATATTGTTTCCTGAGATTATAGTAGGTCTTATTACACATTTGATATATACAGGACATCCTGGCTGGCTTATTGCTATGTGGTAATAGTTTACAACTAACCAGAAACATGTTAAAAAGATCAAAAGTGGAACTTGACGGGAATTTTTTTTTAAAAGTTGTTCCAACGGATTCGAACTCGAAATTCTCGGACTGATAGAGAAACGTCTTATCAACTAGACAATGCCGGTCAAGGTATTAAAATTAGTTCGTGGACGTATGTAGTTCCTCGCGTTTTTTCATATTGCTTTTCAACGCTGTAAGAGTCTACACAAATTCTAAGCTACTAAGAATTTTTACATTAACTCCGACATTCCTTTGAATCAATTTCTTAGGCGCCTTAGAAGTTGAGTTTGAAAAAGTAATCATTTGATTCTCCATAAGTAATTACTGAATAGTAAATAGGACATATTTAAAATGCAAAATCTAATGAGCGCATACATTGAATTAATATAGGCGATGGCTGACGCTGAACAAAGACTATGTATGATGAAGAGCGGAAATGAGGAGCGGAATACACCTTTGTTAATATGGATGGATAGCGTTTCATACTTGACTGCCATACTAGCCGTTTTGTATATTTCCATACTTCTAAGACAATATAATTTAAACTCTTAATTTAAAGTCAGCAATGTTACGTGTTTCATTCCCGATTTGTCTTTCCACTGATTGAATGATTCTTTCATCAATTGACATCTCACTTTTATTGTTGTTATTTATATGGATCGTAAATTTTCTACACATTTACAATAATTCAAATAATTTTGACGACCATTTTTTTAATTGTATCTGGTTAGTTGGAACAGAGAACTGTTAATAAATAAACAAAGCAATATGATAAGGAGGTATTGTGTAGATCCATTGATAAGGAGGTATTGTGTAGGTCCATTGATACAGGAGTACATTTTGTCATTTCCCTGTCGGAGAAAGCAGGGAGGACATCATACCAGACTTCGCCACTTTCTACGTTTCCTTCTTTCAAAATATCATACACTTGATCGAACTCTATTTTCCTTGGTCACCATCTACCACGCTTTCCACTTACATTTGCACTGTATATTTATTTTGTTATTCTTTCTTCATTCATTTGTTCTACATGCACAAACCATCTCAGAAGGCTCTTCTTCATCTTACTCAACACATCAGCTTTAAGTTCACATTCCTCTCTAATTACGTAATTCCGCATTTTCTCTTACGAAAATAATAGTTCATGAAAATAATAATAGTTCTTGAAAGCAAAATAATAGTTCATGAAATTTTTAACACTGTAGTTCATGAAAATTTTTCACATTGTAGTTCAAGAAAATGATTGTTCATAAAAATTAAAGTTTTTTTTACACTGTACCCTTAAACGTAAATACAAAAGTTATATTTATCAGTACAGATAGTTTTACATAAAAGATAACCAGAATTTGTGTATTTAACTGTAAATCTTAAAAAGATTGAAAATTAAGACATTACCGTGAGTCTCATTTATGTGACATTTCAAGATAGCGATTAGATTTTCTGAAAATTCTAAGTATTGTCACGAAAAAAAATATCATTAAATTTTATTTGTTTTGGTGTAAACACACATAATTTCACCTTTCTTCAAAATAATTTTCTGTTTTTTTTTCAATGTTTAATCAGCTGGAGAATTTTATTTCTCAAAATTGTTTTATTTACACAAATTTAATTAATTACATTTACTCTCTTATAATTACATTTTGGACTCACACAGTGATACTATAATTTTTCCTAATGAGAGAGATAATTTTTTTTTTCGAAAGTCAGATTTACTGAATGGGCTCCTTTAATTTCAACCCCTTAAGTGAAAAGCATTTTTTCTGAAATAGATAACCAATGTGAATTGAGAGTGAAAAATAAGATATGTTGAATTCACAAAGAGTTATATTCATATTCGGTTTCAGAATTTTATTTTACGTTTCATAAATTTTCAGGATACTTCGATTTTTAATATCAACGAGTATATAAGATTGTTTATTCTTGTTGAATGTATAATATTCAGGGATGGGGTTTATGTCTCGTAATATCTCTGAATCATGTATCAAAGTGACTTCTTATCTGGGAAAAGTTATGGCGGGTTCAAGCGGGATGATAGAACACATGTGGTAGTTGGTCATGGTGGGACGGGAGTGGGGGTAGGGGGCGGGCCTTGAGGTAGGGGAGGGTAATAATTCACACTTAGCGCGTTGTTATAATGAGCACGGCGTGCCAAAATAATTGGATCACGTATATAACTCATTATTATCGGCCAGTCTCCTCATGCTACCTAGCCCGCCCCCCCCCCTGACACACTCCTACCTGCGGAGTTTTAACGTCTAGCTCAGAACTTCTTTAACGGAGGATCGAGGTTATGAATGTGACGTTACTTTATCAATGTTTCTTTTACTTTGAATATTTATTAACTATCACAATAAACGACACTTAAGTTGATTTTATACGACGCAGTTAAACTTAAAAATCAAAAGGTAACGTAACAATAACGTCCAAAAAAATCTTACAATTTATGATTCATATACCTTTCAAGATATGATACTTAACCCTTTTAATCCCAGCATATTTTGCAAAAAATGTGCGAAAAACCCCAAGCATTTTTTGGCAAAAAAACAGTAGTTTCGAGGTATTTTATTTTTTATCTCAGTTAATATTTAGTTTTAAAACCTATTTTTTGTGGAGACCTCCCTGTAGAGTGTAAAATATTGGAGAAATGAGAAAATGTTGGAGAAAAACCTTTCTCGACTCAACAGCATCTACATAAAAAAAATCACCAAACTAGATTTGTATAAGAAATATATATATATATATATATATATATATATATATATATATATATATATATATATATATATATATATATATATATATATATATATATATATATATATATATATATATATATATATATATATATATATATATATATATATATATATATATATATATATATATATATCATTAATAAAATTTAGATTTTTTTTAAATTGAATAATAATTATGTTTGTAATAGGGTTAATCCTGCCTTAGGTCTGATTGAATAATCATTCGAAGATGAATATCATTTGTTTATCCTATCTTCTGAGGTGAGAGTACCATCCAGGATTCAAACATTTTATTTAAAAGAATTTATAGACCAATCTACGATCTATTTTAACCTGCTTTATACTAATACAGTCTTGAAGCTGTATTTCAGAGATCTCTGTGGTCTAATTGGGTAGACGCTTTTCTTCAGCCCAAGAGTTCTGAGTTTGATCCCAGTTGATAAAAAAACAAATAAGAGAGAGAGAGAGAGAGAGAGAGAGAGAGAGAGAGAGAGAGAGAGAGAGAGAGAGAGAGAGAGAGAGAGAGAGAGTTAGAGAATTGTCGTGGGCAGATCAAGACACAGGAAAGATCAAGATTCTCTTACATAAGAAATCGACAAAGCAAAAAAGAAAAAAGTCTGGTTTAAGTGTTTGTCTGGTAACAATATTCTAGTGTTGTTGCTTTTTCAAGTGCTATTTCTATTCTACCATATTTCCAACAAACACGATGATGATCTGTGAGTTTCGTGTCTCTTCCAGTTTTCTCTGTTCGAAGGTTACATTACCAGGTTTGAAGACAATTTTGTCTCCCAGCCACGCTCTTCAACATAACCAAATCGAATATATTAAGGTGTACCATACGTATAACTTTATTTAGAAGAATGATTTTTAAAATTTCAAACGTAGTATCATTGGCCACGCGTGGAAAATGTTGAAGGTTACAGGCCAGCTAAAACATATCGCGAACCCCCTTCATATTAGTGCGGTTCGGGGTGGGGGTAGAGGCCAATCAAGCGGCCGAGAGGGAGGGAGGCGGTGCGGGGGGAGGGGCCGGGATGTGCACTATTGTGTTGGCTTTCATTTTTGTTAAGAAATGCCGGGATTGTGTGATCGTTATTCAGTCCGGCACTTCACTTGCAGAAATTGGCTACGCTTCAGCGATCATCTTTCCTTTTTTTCCTCCTAAAGAAACCGATGTTTTGCCAAGTGCAATAAATATAATCTAAGTCGTTCGAAACAATTCCGACTTTTATGAGAGGAATCTTTTAATTAAAAAAGATAATCATTTTTCTCACGAAACGCCTTTGGAATCAATATTATTGAGCGTAAGTTATCGTTTAGAAAGAATAATGATTTCTTCAAGTATTGATGATATAGTATTTAGCGGCAAATTTACTCATTGATGAATGCCCGGAAAAGATTTCTCAATGTGTCCGGGGTTTTATAAAACTGAACTCCGGGTAGTTTTGTTTTGAGAACAAAATTTTTATGTGAATCAATCAAATTGGAAAATGTGCCTTTTCTTATGGGATGTTGATATTAAAAAACTCGATATAATTTTCATTTGTCAGCAGATCATGATTGTGATTTCGTCGTTTTTAGCTGTGTCCACATAATCTGTAAGATCTTTTGTCTGACTCTTTTATGTCTAGTACAAGATCTATATTATGTCCAGTACAAGATCTCTTTTATGTCTAGTACAAGATCTCTTTTATGTCAAGTACAAGAAGCATTTGAACGTTTGAAACTTAATCTACCCAAAAATTGGTCAAGTATTTTGATTTTGTTCCAGAGTATCAGTAACTTTGTAAAAAAAATTAGTAAAGTAAGCATAAAAAACAGTCAATCTCAAAAATAATAATAGAAAAATATGTTCACATCATCATGACATAATTCACACCAACTAGATGATACACGGTCTAGAATGGCTGTGTTTCATTCGAGAGTCATCTTTTCGACTCCTTGTTATGACTTCGTAAAATGTATGACATGCATGTCAGAGTATCATTTAGGTGGATTGTAAGAAATTGACAGCGATAAGAGTTGGTAGAAATAATAATGTAAAAAAGGACAATGCCAGTTCCGTGTTGTACTGTAAACAATAAAAGTTTACAATTGCACAAAATATAAATATGCATGCAGTCTAAATGTGAAGAAAAATAACACTTTAGTAAGGTTGCAAAAAAATATAAATATGTATGCAGTCTAAATGTGAAGAAAAATAACATTTAAGTATGGTTGCAAAACAATGTAAATATGTAAACAGTCTAAACGTGAAGAAAAATAACATTTTAGTATGGTTGCCATAAAAAAATCGTACTAACCTTTTCGAATGATACACATTCATTTAGGGGAGACGTCAAGTTTTCTATCACTAGGTCAAGGTGACCACATTAAAGTGATTTCGTCTTCTTACTTAACAAAGAAAAATAGGATAGCGATTAGCGATTCCATTCATTAAAATAATTAAGGGATATCTATGATTTTAAAATGACGAGAATCATCATCATCATCATGTTTAATGCCTACTGGGGTAGGTAAAGAGAAATGCTGTCCACTTATTTCAATTCTGGCACACATCTTTTGATTTTAACGCGTCCATATGCCTCGTTATACATAAATATTGTTACAAAGGTTTTTTACTCTTTTCTCTTTTTTAAATTTGATTAATTTGACCATGCTGCGTTTTTCAAGGTTTTGTCAAATTTCTTGCACCTTCACTAGACAATTATATAATATATTTGCTGTCATAGTATTTCTTTATTAATTCATTCTACACGCCCAACCCTTCTCAGAGTGCTCTTCAACATACTCAACCCATCAGTCTTAAGTTCTAAAATATTTTCGTTGTTATTCTCATCGTTAAATTTCTGTCACTTGTTTCAAGATATGCTGTGATTTTTAGTTACTGATTAGCTAATTTACAATTTTGTACATAATTGACTGATCCTGCAACATTATTTAGTACATTACAAGGAGGTTGAACTATGAACCAAGATAATACAGATTGGTGTGAAAAAGTTGAATTATGGTAATAATATAGTTTGGTGATTATATATCGAACTTAAAACCAATATGACATAATACGGTACAATTTGCGGACAAAGATAACATAATAAGGTACAATGAGGCTGGATTAGGAACAAATATAACATTGTATGGATCAAGGATGTAGAACTATGGACAAAATAACACTGTTATTTTCGAGGAGTTTGAAAAATTAAACAAGATGACATTGTACATTCCAATTGGGTTACAATGGACCAGATATACATAGTACTTTCCAAAGAGGTTGAACCATGGACAAAAGTGTAAGTGTTTAAATTATGGACCAAAATATCATAGTCAACTCCAAGGAGATTGAATTATGGACCATGTTGACATTGCATGTTCAAAGATTGTCAGCTCATATTATACAGTTTGAAATTAACTTAGCTTTTAAGGCAACTCGTACCTTGGAGGATCACCAGGCCAAAATATTTTATTTCACAATGATGTACTAGTAGTTATGACTAATTATTTGTGTAACGCTTGTATTTCAAAACAGATTTGACATTGTATGGTCTTTCATAGGACTTTGAATACATAAATTGGTATTATTGGGTCGAATCAAATCAATTATATGTGTTTACCTTTTCATTGTATTATGCTCGGATTATTCATGTATTAGGCTGTGACTTGGACTCTGAGAGCAAGCGAGAGACGTAGAATATATGCATTTGAAACATAGTGCTGGAGAAGGATGTCATGATTTCCACGAACATCAAGTCGAACTTAATGCCTCCGTTCTCGAAGAACCGAGAATCGTGGTCAATGAGACAGTTTGCAGAGGATTGTGGTTACTGGATGCGCAATAGAGAAAGAGTCCCAATGCGTTGGAATGACCAAGTGAGGTGCAACTGGACTATCCTTACCAACAGCCCTTCGAGCCGCGGAGTGCACAAAAGGATGGAGAGGAATCGTCAGAGGCTATCATGGGAGTCACGATGCTCAGTCATGAGTTATACGGCAGGATGATGATCCTGAGTTATTTTAATTATATTGTCAACTTACGTGTCAAAATGATGGATTTTAAGTTTTTTTTTAAATAGTTCATTTTATTGTTTAAATAAATTATTATGTATTTAAGTAAAGAAATTATGATCCCTTCATATTGTCTAAATTAATTGAATATGAGTAATCGCAGACAGTTAAATACGTTAAAACTTGAAAACAACATCATCGACTGTAACTTTCCCCTTATTTTCTACGACGTTTGTAGCTTAGTCGGTAAGTCACCTGTCTTCCGGCCCAAAGGTTACGGATTCAATTCCCGTTGTTTTTTAAATGGAATTCCTGTATGGTTTTCACTTAAGGTATCTTTAAAATCTTTCTGGTGTTGAACATTACATTGAAACAGAAATAGCCTTAGTGTATTTTTTTAGTTAATAGGTCTTCCTCATCGTTTACGATCGAAGTTGTCAGTCTCTGGAACCAATTGTCAGCTGTCGTAAGATTTTTACTCTCGTTGGGTTGCCTCAAACAGTGGCAATAAATATTAATTCACTTTTCAGTGAAGAAATACGTTTTTTTATGACTCTCATATTATTTTCTCCTCTCATCCCCCTTCTTCTTTGTCAGTCAACACTGTGGTAACATTTTCAATATTTTACTTTCAAACTTTTTTAAATACCTCTAGTATATTAGAGATTGTTTATTGGCTTTTCCAGTTCACCGCTCCTCTTTTTTTACGTCGTCCTTTACTGTCTATACAGTGAGACTCTGGAATCAGTTACAAACCAATATAAGACTCGCTCCGTCCTTGGCATGCTTTAAGAAGCGAATGAAAAACTCTTAATCTCCAGTCAGTAAAATGACGTGTTTCATTCCTGATTTTTCTTTTTCTTTCCTCTCCGCCATCCCTTCCTTTTCCTTTGATTGATGATATTTCACTTTATATGAAAATGAATGTTCGGGTGGTTGTCCGTCTTTGTGGGGCTTATGGGTGTATGCTCACGTATATGTTCATGGGTTTTGTGGGATGGATAGTCATTTGAATGATTTATGCAACCATGTAATTGCTTAATTTACTTTTGTATTGTTGGTTGGAAAAGATTGCTATCTGGCAATAAGCACACCAGATTGTATTTGCAATAAACGTGTTAAATAAATAAATATATTAAAGTTTATATTTTTTTTCTTTGTATATTAAAAAATACCTTTGCTACCTGTCACCAAGCGAATTTCCAAATGGGTCTAATCTGCACAACTTTTGTATGATAGATGAGATGAGATAATATTATGGTAGTAAGCTCGACATACAAATATTTTATAATAAATTAATGATTAGATATTTTATGTGCTGTGTGGTTTAGAATTTGAAATGAATTTGGAGCGTAGCTTTTAATAATGTAGATAGATAACTTTTTAACAATGAAGTAAGATGTTTGAGAGCCTCCAGACTTGTAATTGACTTACAGCTTTCAAGACATGAGCTAAGATAAAAAAATTAAGAATTTAGTTTAGTTAACCTTTTTTTGGCTCATCCTGTAATTTGAAATAAATTTCAGACACGATTGCGAATTTCCTATTTGTACCGCTTTTTAAAGCAGATAACATTTTTCGTTTTTTTTTATGAATATTTTATTTTTATTAATTTCATCGTGACTGATGTATAAATTACGTACAACTCCGTTGTGAATGTACTGTCACTCAATATGCAATACACGTTAATAAGTGATCAATCATTTTCGATTAAACAGCACTACTCAGTACTCAGTACTCACCGGGAAGCACTTGGTATTTATTCGGATTGTGAAAGGTATTTTAGAAGAAAAAAAGCGTTGTTTCAGGCGCACTTCAAAACTCCTAGATTTATTTTTAAGTTCTTTAGAGTAAATTAAATGTGTTAATATCGTCCTACAAAATTTATTTATTTATTTAATTAACGACACAACAGTGTCTTTATATACAAATGAACATGTGACAGGTTATAAATTACTTAAAATTATTGACAAATAATACAACGTTACCTTAAACTAACATGAATATACAAAAAGCAGTAGTAATAATAAATTACAGTCATTGTTTTATAATTATATGTATATTTAAGTTCAATATATGTTATGTATGTATACCACAAAATATTACCTAACTTCACCAAGCAGACTTACGTAATTGTCGAAGACTTATTTTATAGAGGTAAAGAACTCAGATTTGTTTTTAGTGGAATAACGCATACATAGAACAAATATTAGATTTTTTGAGAATTTTGTGGGAATTTTATGGATAGATATTGAGATATAGAAAACACATGGCCTCATTAGTAGAACGAGATGCAAGTTGCTTTGCAGAATTAAAACCTTCATACATGTTGATGCAGGGCTACTCAACTCCAGAGGCAAAGTATTGTCCTTAATGTTTTGTTTATATTACGTTATTTATATTAATAAAGGAGAGCACAAAGTAAGTAGCTATTTCTAAATGTTGTTGTGATATTCTGGCGAATACTATATATACAAATATTAAAAATATCTAAATTGTTGCAAAACTCGTTTCCAAGTCTTTACATACGAATTATAGAGGAGTTGATTTTATAATTAGTATTGCAATTTTCGGTATAAAAGGCATTGAGCTGTCTGATGGGTCTAGTAGGAATACGAAATGAACTACGATATCTCATTGCACGCAGCTTCACAGTAAAGCGCGTTTAATATTTTATTTAAATTCAAACAACTGTCATGATAAAATATGTATATTTGTAAATTAATGAACAAACATATTAATATCACAGAAAATCAGGCGAGACACGGCTATTCTCAGAGAATACTCGAAATACCTGCAAAATACAACTTTGCTGCTACACAATCTTCTCTCTCGAAAATCTTTCTAGGCTTGGGGAGCTAATATTCTCCAAAATTAGGTTTAAGATAAACACTTATGGTGGGCTCAACTGTCAAGCTCACTGAAGGCAGCCTGCTGAGGAAAATCTGGAGAAGCCTTAATCAATTGCGTATATGCGACAATCGCTGTGCCCACTAAATACACAAATGATGCCTAAGGGGTTGCTACAATGAGAATGTGGTTAAGTACAGACACAAAGTCAACGATTGTCCCATCCAGGCTTTCACTGGAGGAATCTAGAATGTATATGAGAACTAACCAGAAGCGTTGAACTGGAGAGGACTGAGAGTGCAGCTATAGTTTTGCAATCATACAAGGAAGATGGTAGAATTTTTATGTCTTTGGATGTTAACATTTTTAAAAGTATTTTTAAGTTTTAAAGTAGAATGTGGCGCTCCTGAACTAAACAACGTCTAAATTAAAAATATCCACCAAACCAGACATGGAGCTACCCAATAGTCACATTCTCACTATTGACAAACCAGACATGGAGCTACCCAATAGTCACATCCTCACTATTGATAAATTACAACGTGCAGCTATCGTTAGCAAATGGCTATTAACACATTTGAATTGGGAAAGATTCCATGTGTTTCTAGTGTGGAAACTAATATGAGCCAATAAAGTGGCCTCTAGTGCTAAATCAATCCAATAATACATCCCTTTGAAACCAAGGTTAAATATAATAAGAATAAACAAGATGGAAGTGTCTGTCATGTGTAGTTAGCGGACGGGCCACTGCGTGGTTGCTAGTCACCTTTACAAAATGGGTATTATGGAGAATCTCGGCTGCAAGTGTGGTTTGGATGATAAAACTAAAGACCATGTATTTTTTTGGTTGTACTTTGCTAGAAATTTTAGCTTTACTAAAAGCCATATCTTTATCGTGTCTAATGAATGTTGCGTTTCTTCTTTATTCGTGGAACTTTACCACTCATAGATCGATTGTTAAATTTTTGAAGCTAACTTTAAATTGTATAGAATTTATAATTTTTTATAATAAGTTTTGTTATATTGACCCATATAATTGCATAGTGACATTAATTTGGTAGCACAAATCATCATAGTTTGGGTGGATTGAATATCAAAGATATTGTGTATAATTTTATAAAGAAACATTATTTTTTTGGTACCACAGAGCATCAAATTCAAAACTCCCGTGTGGAAGGAACGTCTTACCATCTAGACCACAGAAAAAAATATAATATCAAAAGTAAAATAATTGATACCATATAGTATTGCATATACTTGAAACTAAAATAAACTCAGTTTGCTTTTAAACCAACAATTGTAAATAATAAATATGAGAAGACGGCTAAATTAGATCTGATCTACAATTTAAAATAATAACAATAGATTACGCTGGCACAAAGCGGGGAACAACTTAATAATATCTCGAGAATCATATCGGATAGGAATTAAAACGGTACACCAATAAAAATATAATAATGCCGGTTGCCTGGCCCACATCTAAACCAATAGAGATCGGCTCACCGATTATGATTTTAATTTTGCTTTCTAATTATACATAAATACAGGTTTTGGTCAAGAAGAAAGGTCCCATTGCTTTATCCACTCGATGTAATAGACCTGACTCCCGCACAACAGAAATTGTTGACCATATCGTACAGCAGGGATGAATTGGTCTTGTGAACAGTGAAGATCAAGTGAAATCCTCTAAATATATTCTTCTTGATGTAGATCTTTATAGGTCCTATTATTGTATCCACTCGATGTTATGGACTTGACTCCTGCACAACAGAAATTGTTGACCATATCGTACAGCAGGGATGAATTGGTATTGTTGAACAGTGAAGACCAAGTGAATTTCTCTCAATATATTCCTCTTGGTGTAGATATTGAAAGGTCCCATTGCTGTATCCACTCGAGGTAATGGACCTGACTCTGGCACAACATAAATTGTTGACCATATCGTACAGCAGGGATAAATTAGTATTGTTGAACAGTGAAAACCAAGTGAAATCCTCTAAATATATTCTTCTTGATGAAGATCTTTATAGGTCCTATTACTGTATCCACTCGATGTCATGGACCTGACTCCTGCACAAAAGAAATTGTTGACCATATCGTACAGCAGGGATGAATTAGTATTGTTGAACAGTGAAAACTACGTGAATTCCTCTGAATATATTCTTCTTGATGTAGATATTGAAAAGTCCCATTGCTGTATCCACTCGAAGTAATGGACACGACTCCTGCACAACAGAAATTGTTGACCATATCGTACAGCAGGGATGAATTGGTCTTGTGAACAGTGAAGATCAGGTGAATTCCTCCAAATATATTTTTCTTGATGTACATCTTGAATCTTCAGTTCAGTTCAATCCCACCACTCACGCTATTAAGGGGTACAAAATAAGTCCCTATCCAGCGCGATCTACACTTGAAGATCAAAATCTTCATTGTTTTTTATGAGTGCGACATCACGTAGCGATGACAAAGGAATTGCCCAAAGTGACTCTTTCTCTGGTAGTGACACACCTGAGTGTTCAAAGAATAGTAGTGACGACGGACTGAAGGTTCAACATTACGGGAGAAGGATATTAACTCACAGCGCAGTAACTTATTTCTTATAAAGTGACCATGTGTTCAAACAGCACAGCAAGTTGACAGTACTTTCACAGAAAATGTCAAATGCAACAAAACTATCCTTTGACGCCAATATATAGGAGTAGTCAATCGGTCCAAAGACGAACCGATGTAAGGCTAAGTGGAGTTCTCTTATGTAGCGAAAACTATTCCTAGGAGGTACATCACCAGCTGTCTTTCTTTTAGGCGACCTCCCAGGCATGTGATGTTCTACAAAGATTTCCTTTCCTGCTATGTTCGGGATCCTTCCACTACCCATTATATCCTCTAAATTAATTTGGTGTTTCTCAATAAACAAACTTTTCTATATTTGTAAAAAAGTTTTTTTTACAACTTAATCAACAATTTAAACGAAAGTGGTTAACATTCTTGCTTAGCACCTAGGCGTTCCATAATATTCGATTTTGAGTAGTTCCCGTATTGCTTTCATTTGGTGACTTTTATACATAACAATATACCGTCCGAGTGATTCACGTAAACAAGCTTCATAATGTTTTTGTGGACGGACGGTGGTCTTCAATATTATAATCATCTCAGCAATATTTTGTGTCGTAAAACGCTGGCAATTCTCGATCAAAGCTTTGGTTTTGTCGACATCTGTGGTAATTGACTTTCCAGAAACACAAATTTCGACTGTCGAATACTAATTACGGATTTTTAAACCAAATTTGACACATACGATCGCTTACCATATCGTTGCCATGTACTGTACATATATTTTTTTAGTTTGTGTTGTATTTTTATTTCACGATGGTAAAAAAGAAGCAAATCTCCTGGCTCCGCAATATACGTGATTCGACTGGCATAAGGGCGTTGGGGATCTTTTTCGGGCTGCCGGGGACAAAGATATCTACTCTCAAGTGATATTCAACGTTGGGGGGACCTGACATGAGACTGAGAAGAAGGAGAAGAAGAAGAAAAAAGGATCAGGCATAGAAAAACAACTTATTTTGTTCCATTTTCAAAATGTTACCAAATTTGCAAGAAAAACACATTTTACCGGATTTATAATTTTACTAACTATAAAATCGTATTACTTGAACATTTGATAAATTTACTTTTCGTAAGATTTTCAAATATTAAGTTTTCAATAAAGTTGTATTTACAAACATGACCTCCGTTGCCTAGTTGGTAAGACGCCCGTCTTCCAGCCTGGAGGTTGCGGGTTCAAATCTCAATGGAACCCATTTTCTTAAAAAGGATTCCAGTCTTGTTTTCACTTTAGACCACATTGACTTATTTCTGGTTGGCTGGAAGAGACTGCCACATGACAGTAATCCCGTTAGGTTGTACTGTATACAACAAAATGTAACACAATAAAATATTTCTTATTCCTTTTTTGCGAACGATGAAAATACACATTCGTTTTGAAAATAAGCTTAATTATTTTTATTAATTTTTTGCTTTAATACTTTTTTTATTTTAAAACTTTCATGTAAATACATTTGGCGGATTTTTTGCTTTAAATTAATTTGTTATGACCAACTAGTTTTGATTTCAAAAGTATTATCGTCACCCATGATGGTGTCTTGCACTTAGTTAGGTATATTAGGAGTAAAAGGAACAAAAAAATAAAAATAGATAAGGATAAGATTTGCATAGAAGTGAGGGAGGAAGGATGTTTTTAGATGAATAATGCTCTCATTTGTTTCTTCAAAATTGACAAGAACAATTAATTAAGCTAGAAAGATTATTCCAAATTAAGCCAAGTTTACCGAAAGAAATGATGTGCGATGCGTTGGAATGTAAAATATCTTTCCGTCATCAGATCTGAGGAACAGTCCATGCTTAGAATGAATATTGAATGATATATTTGTTTAAATAAAACAAAATATCTAGATAAACTTTGTTAAAAAATAATATCCAAGTAAAATAAAATCGAGCTTTATATTCTTTCGAAACACCTAAATTGTTTATCAAGATAAAAAATATTGTTTGATTATCGTATCTCTGTTAGTAAAATAGAAGTCCACCGCTATCCGCGGGGAAAAAGATACATGCCCCTCCGTAGATGTCGAAATCCGCAAATAATAACGAACCTCTCCTAAGTCACTCTATGGTGGGATGTATTTTGGCCGGGGGGATGTTATTAGATGAACCCAGACCTTTTGATAGCTTCTGTTTTTTAATGTAGTATCTTTTTAATGTGTCTAAATGTATTATGTACATACTATGTTGCTATCAATAAACCTGTATTTATTTATTTATACTGTAATAAACATACTGTAATACAGTGAACGGCCTCATATCCGTTTTCTCTGAAATTTTGCAGCTTTAGGTGTCACAGCAAAACTAGTACGAATTTCTTTCTACCTTTTGAGCACTTCACGGATAGGAAATTCGTTATTTCCGTACATTCTAGCAACGTTGTTGATGGTTTTCTTTTCCTCTTTCGTATTTATTCAAGAATTTTTTGATTTTCATTTATTGCAAGCACTTAACGAGGTCTCTTTGTAGTCTCTGAGCCACCAACATCCCTAGTTTTGTCGATCAGAGGTCTTATTACGATAAGTAAGGGTTATTTGAACACAAACATTGGTATACCATGAACGGTGTGATCACATTGAAAGATGGAGCGTGACTGATCACGTGGGTGACTTGAGAAGAATCTTTGTGTTTTTAGTAGACAAACACAGATAAGTGAAATCGCGTATAACGGGGGATTAATATATAATACTTTCTACCTATAGTACTAGTAATAAGTATATATTTTTTTATAGTGTTGCTCAACATAATATATTGTAAAAATAAAACATTGTTATCTATCACGTATTATCTAAATTTAATTACATTTTGTCGAGATCGATAATCTTTCTGAAGTCCCGTAGACGAATCTTGACATCAATTTCTAAACAAATAATTCAATCTTGATACATATTATGAATGAGAGCCCGAGAAGATTTTCCTCTTGGAATGAAACTTGAATTGAAGCTGGAATATTTATGCATAAGAGAGTAAATACTTGGACAACTGAAAAAGGCGAAATATTAATTTCTAAGCACGAATGATACGAGTACGGTCTAAGTAAATTGTGAATCCATATATGTATATGGAAAAAATACAGTTGTGCATTTATGTTAATATTTTGGTATGCGTTTTAAAAGCTGTTTACCTTCAGCATTTTTTTCATTCATAAATTTTCCCTTCAACATATATGAACTGGTGATGCGGATGGGAGGCGACATTCTTTTCGGCCCTATTAATTGAGAATTTGTGCTTGTGAACAAGATGTAAAGCGCGTGCGAGTGTTGTCGCAAGACAGTCTCTTAGCAAGCTGGGGACCTATTTTTTTTCACGTACCATCAAGAAATCGAATCCCGAACCCTCGGATGGAAGTCATACGTCTTACTAACTAGGCCATGGATATCACCCATTAATAAAAATCACGAACCTTAACAGCAGTATCTTTAGTCTTGCGAATAGTACCCTTGATATTCATTATTGGTAACTCGGTTTTGAACAAACTCTCAGACATGATTCCACCTGAATTTATTTCGTTGGTTTGTTATTCCACTTAAAAACATTATTCCCCGCTACACGTATTTCTAATTCATACCCCGAGGCTCTCTTTACGCAGATGATGATCCCGGTTTATTATGAGAGCAATGCTTAAGGCAGACTGGTGTCATGTTACATTGGAAGTGTGTGTGGTCTATTGACCGAAGGGAAAATGTTTAAGAGGGATGAAATCTTTTGCTTTCTTTGGCTATTTATAAATTTTTGTTTTTGCTAAAGCTTTGTGTATTTCTAATGTTTCTAAATAAATTATTTTATATCATTTTGGTCTGAAGAGAGGCATTAATATAATTAGAGCAATAACAATGTAATTTATTTTTCAGTACTCGTATTCTAATATGTAATTCTATAAAGTTAAAGCCGGAACCTTGGATAAATTATTTCTTTACGTTTATAATCAGCCTTTTATCAAGTTTCAAAACAATGCGTTCTTGAGGGATATTTTGTACTGAATATTCTACAAGTCTATCTGATATTTCGTTTTCAAAACATGTAATGTGGTTTAAAGTTTTCTAAAATGATTCAAACTATTTTTTATCGTTTTGTTGATATATCTTATTGAAAATACAAGTTTACCTTTCAACAGTAATGAGTAATGTTATGTACATATAGTACTGTGCATTATAAGAATTGTCTTATCAACCACTCGACACATTTTTTCACTTGGAAATACCAACAGTCAATCAGATTTATTTATTTTTTCATTTATGATGTTTATTAATGCATTTTAAAAATATTATTTTAAATTCTTTAAAAAAATATTGCAACCAAGTGCGCAATTATCAATAAAGATTCATAATATTGAGATATAAATAAAAAATGTTAATTATAATATTATTTATATTTATTGAACTCGTACTGATAATGTTTTCAAATAGACCATGAGTAATATTTTTAACTAGAGATAAAGTAATACTTTTAACTAGAGATATAGTAATACTTTTAACTAGAGATATAGTAAGTAATATTTTTTCTGAATTAAGTCGATTTTATGTGTAGTTTATTGAGTTTAAAACAATAAAAGGTAACATGTCTTTCTCTTTCTAAAAATTCAATTAGGTATCTAATTTATCGTACTTAATTTCTCTACATACAATCAGCGATTAAGAACATCAGATATTTCGTTTATGACAAATTTCTAACCAGAATGGTGAGAGAAATATTGGGTTATATTAATATTTAAAGTCATAATTTTCAAAAATTAATTCTTCTAACGTCTTCAAATAATGATGACCTTCTTTGGTGGAATTTTCCAATCGATGTTTCTCAGATAAGTGGCTGTAGCCTCTTTCTGATTGATTGGAAGATATTGCTACAATGTTATAAAGCTAAAATATTGAAGTTTACGTAATATAATTGAAATAGAATACTACAATTGAATGTATATATGCAATATTATCTAACTTAGAATTTTTTTTTTGGTTTATTAACAACAATAATTTGTAAAATTCATACGTTAAGCTTTAAAATATTTCCATTTATTAAAAACTGTCTAATATATCAAATCAGGTGAATAATAGGTATGGAAAAAAATAAATTATTTAGTGCCATTTTGACGGAGCCTCTGCTCGAATGACGCCATCACAGTTCTAAAAAACTCCATTAGCTCCTCCGTACTACCACCCTCCATATTTACACTTAATAGTTAGTAATAAAAATATAAATATTTAATCTAGCGTGACAGTTAACCCGTCTTCACTTTGCGACCATAGACAATTCACGATAAATTATAGATATGTCATTTTTTATCATTTGATTTTTCTAATAACAATATCATTTATTAAAAAACTCGATGTCAATTCAGGGGGAAAATATTTAAAATAAAAGAACTCGATATCATTATTTACCATTCAACCAAATACTATGTAAAGTCTCGAGATCTGGTTTTTATAACATAAATCTATCTACTCGTATATAAAGAAAAATGTAAATGTTTGTTTGTTAAAAATCTTAAATCTCCAAAAGTTCATCACCGATTGCCTTGAAATTTTGACAAAATGTTGCATTTGAATACGTAAATGTTTTTATACACTTTTTTTATATACAGTTGTATATAAAAAGTATATAAAACATGCCATAAATGTTTCGCCATCTGTTGGACGTAAAAGAAATAAACGCTATACTAAATATTTTACGGCCATGGGAGCGCCATCTGTTGAATGTAACAGCAACACACGCAATACTAAACATTGTTCATTGACATTTGCTGTCATTTAGCATTTTCAATGTTTACGATTGCATTGTTAAATTAAATTTTCATAGATTTTAATTTATTTTCATTTTGATTTAATTATTTCGTGTGACATTCTGACAAAACGTTGAATTGAAATACGCGCGTGTTGAAAAACAGCGCCATCTGTTGGACGTAAAAGCAACACACGCTTTATTTTATGGGAGTGTGTGACAGTTATGTCATTTATAATAGCGTTAATTTCGTGAGTAGTTTTAATTTTTTCATTGTCTTTCATTTCGTTTTTTAACTGTTTTTCTTATTTTTAAATGCAATTGGCGGTGGAATTGAGCTGCGTCGATTGATTTTCATTTGAATTCAAATTATATCGTGAAATGCGTTGGAACTGAGCTGTGTCGATAGATCTGCGTTTGAATTGAAATATTTCGTTACTATTTTTTTTTGGTTTTTTCTTTATTTTTTAGTTCATGTTATAACTTAATTTGTTCATTCGGGTTCTGCAGCTTCAGATCTGCTTCATTCTCAACAGAATGAACGCGTCAGGCTGAGAGTGGCTGAAAGACGCCAATATTATTGTATACTCACAAGCATTGTGAAATTAAACATATTAGAAACGTGTGCTTTATCTTTTCTTTATTTTCCATTTAACCAGACTGAGCCACATAAACGCGTGGCCGGGTACAGCTAGTGTAAAATAAAAATAAAAGAGTGTTTTCTAAAACGGTATATTCGTTTAATTTCTCTTTATTTCAAGTCACTACCATGTACATAAATATTTTTCAGTATGTATTATAAAGTGATACTGGTTTGATTATCGTTTCTAAGAAAATATATTTAACTCATTTTTTATGTAAACATATTACTCATGTCTAAATCAGTAAAGAAAAATACTCAATAGTTACGTTATCTGAAAGTAAACATATCGTAACTCGAAAATAAGGAGAATAATATACGTGTAATCCATATATCTGAATTCAGGTGAGTAATAAACATGAGAGAAAACACGTAACATTATTTTCCAAATATGATTTTTGTACATATAATATACACCATCAATATAACACACTTACGTGGTATACTGAACAACTTGGTGGCCTTATTGCTACATATTTCTTTCAAAAAACTAGAAACTTATTTAAATAAGCCGTAATTGATAACCATACTGGAACTCTTTTAAAATTGGTATGAAAATGGATATCAACGGGAATCGTAGCCTTAATATGTTTTGGTAACTTTTTCTAAAAGTACGGTTTGTATTGCATTGTACCATTATGCAAACTGACTGAAATTTTACTTGTATTATGAGCATTAATATTTTTTACTGTTTTTTCTATTTCACGGTGTATATTTGTTTATCTAAGATTCATTTTTAACCTAAGAAAGTACGATCATATCACTTCATACCAGAAAACATTGGACTACTTGAACGTTAGAAATAGGCGTCAAATTCACATACTGTTTTTTTTTTTTTTTAATATTGTATAATATCCTTAACTATCTTAACTATCCATACACTAAAGATTCGAAACACATTAAATATATTCAGAGCAATAAAATGATAAACACTTTTGGGGTATGCACTGAGGGAACAAGCAAAGAAGTGGGTCTCCATAGAACCACTTCAGAGAGTCCAAACACAATCCCGGGGTTTTAAACCTGGTGCGTCATAAGCCAGGTTGCCCATTGGCTCAACTCTTCCAAAAAATATCCTTAACTGCCCCCCACCCCTCTTATCACTCCAAAAATTTTAAGCACCTTTTCGATCATGGACTAGCACTACGCTCAAACAGAGATTGTTTATTGGCCTTTCCGGTTCACCACTCTTCTTTTTTTTACGTCGTCCTTTACTGTCCATGCAGTGAGATTCTGGAATCAGTTACGAACCAATGTTAGACTCGCTCCGTTCTTGGCATGCTTTAAGAAGTGACTGAAAATACACTTAATTTTTAGTCAGTAATATGACGTGTTTCAATCCTGATTTTTTCTTTCCTCTTCACCATCCCTTACTTTTCATTTGATTGATCATATCTTACTTTATCATATGTGAAAAGGAATGTGCGGGTGATTGATTATATA